>JBBBDQ010001234.1:342500-662500 GCA_037127315.1 Ascarosepion bandense | reverse complement strand
CTAAGTAATTAAACACAATATATATATATATATATATATATATATATATATATATATATATATATATTTAGTGTATCGAGGCAGCAGATCTTTTCCTAAACATATACTGTTAAATATAAGAGACAAAGAATGTCTATTATGTTTAATCATGAGCCGTTCGAAACATCGTATTTTGGCTTTAATTTCAGTTCAAAATAAAGACAAAATTCCCCAACATTTGGATAGTTTTTATTAATTTGGTTCTAAGCTTTCGGCTTACATGAGCCATCTTCAGATAGGTAACAAGGTTCACGTGAGCCGAAAGCTTAGAACCAACTTAATGAAAAATTATTCAAATGTTGGAGAAATATTGTCTTTATTTTCAACCGAAATTAAACCCAAAATACGATGTTTAGAACGGCTCATGATTAAATATAATAGACATTCATTGTCTCTTATATATATATATATATATATATATATATATATATACCCACACACAATCACACACACACACACACACACACACACACACACACACATATATATATTAGGGAGGCCAGAAAGTCTAAACTCACTTAAGAAGTGGGGAGAAAAAAACATTTATTCTTCAAATTAAATGTCATCATTCTCAGCCATCTTTTAGCAGCGGTCAGTCAGAATCCGAATCTGTTCGAGATACTTGTCTGCTGGCTTTGAATAGAAACATAAAATAAAATAAAACTCTAAACAAACTTCGTTTACTTCATCAAAAGTGTTGGATCTGTTAGAATATTTAGAGTTATCACCCTTAGTTACCCGAAGAGGTCCCTAGGGGCTGTTCATCTAATATAAAATCCAATTGACAGACAATTCTCCCACTTTTCCTTTGCTACCGCTTGCCTGTTAACCGGTACTTTTGGGCATTTCTCGTTCTCTCTAAGGATGACCACGGAATCTCCGGACAAGTAAGTCTCGCTTTGCTTTTTAATGTAAGTTGTGTGCTTGAAGAAATATTTTTAATTTCGCCTTATGCTTTGGGATAATTCTATATATTTCCATTTTATGACTTATTGCACATAAAGATTCTATATACAAGTACTTCTGAGTCTCGATTCATTTGAGGATTCAGTTACAACTTAAACCTTCCATGCTTCTTTCTTCTTTTTTAAAGAGTTTTTTTTTATAAGCGTTTCACCCCGAGCAAGGCATGTCACTGTCACTACTGCGCAGGGGGCTACATAGAGTGGAGAAAGAATGATTAAATATAGGAAACGTCAGAGAGTGGGTGATAGGCAGGTAGGGATACCGAGAATGGTTAAATATAGGAAATGTCAGAGGGTGGGTGATAGGCGGGTAGGGATACAGAGAATGGTTAAATATAGGAAATGTCAGAGGGTGGGTGATAAGCGGGTAAGAATACCGAGAATGAGGGTTGGGTAGGTGAGAGTGTTCTGAAAATAGTTGGGAGTTAGTGTGATAGGAGGTGTCTATTGACCCTACATTTAAACACCTGGAGATTGTAGCTGTCGGGAAAGCAGACTTGTGGAAGGGAGTTCCACAGGCGGGAAACGCGAGAAAAGAAGCTGTTGGAGTTGAATTTACGGTTACATCTTATTTGTTTAACTGTAAAAGGGTGGGACCAGGTTGCTAATCTAGTATCTCGTGTAAATTCGTGCTTAGGCGGCACCAGTGATCTAAGCTTATCGGAGCAGAAGCCATGAAAGTACTTGTAGAAGAGGCACAGGGAAGCCACATCACGCCGGTGAGAGAGTGGTTGCAGCCGGTCTGCCAAGTCAGTATCAACCACGTTACAGATCCTCCTTTGTATTTTGTCAAGAAGCCCAAGGAGAGCAGCAGGGGCACCCGACCAGATATGGCAGCAATATTCAATACACGGGCGGATGGTAGATTTGTATATGTGCAGAATAGATTCAGGTGGGAAAAACTTCCGGGCCCTGCACAGAGAACCGACTTTCATAGCAGCAGATTTGGCAATGGATTCGATATAGTCATTCCATTTGAGGTCCGCCGAAAGTGTAAGGCCAAGGAGGCGTAGTATTTTACTCTCTGGGAGGCTAGCCTGTCCCTTGCTAATGGGAGGTAGAAATCTTCTACGTGTGTAACACGCTAAAATTTTACATGGACATCCAACGTTATATCTAAGGTCTGGTTGGGGAGGAAGTGTGCCTTTGATTTGAGTAACCATAGTCACACGGAGCAGTATCAAGACTGAATGGTGGATGTAGAAGTATTTCAACACTGGACATGTTTTTGAACTTCTTCGCCGATTTGGCAGTATGTGGACTCATACTGACTTGCTGAAAAAAAGCCCGACATCGACTGATCAAAGCAATTTTAGTTTGTCGTACACGCAGTATGGCGGTGATGGCGCGACCGTGTCTAAAAAGCTTGAAATGCACCTTAGAAATTCGACCAGACTGTGATCAGGATTTGTTATTTTCTATCCTCTCCCTACGTGAGTCAAACCTTTCGTGGCTACCTAGTATATTACTTGATAGAGTTGTAAGCGCCATTTTGTTTATTTCTCTGTTAGTTCATTTTTGTTCTTTTTTTAAATATTTTTTCTTTCGTTTTTATATTTATTTTTATTTCCCTTTTCCTGTTTTTTTCTTTCATTCTTTTATTGCTTGTCTTTCTTATCGTTTTTTACTTCCTTCTTCCTTTCTAATTTCTTTTTTCTTTGTTTCTTGCTTACATTGTTACGTTCTTTTTCTTTTCTCATATGACTAGCAGTATAGCCCGACGTTGCTCGAGTGTAATGAAAACGTTTATATATATATATATATATATATATATATATATATTATCGATTTTCTGCACCATTGTAAGAACTGTAACCTTAAAACTTCTGAATATTGTTTCTTATGTCTTTGTCTATGAGTGTGTCAAATCGGTCCACTCCTTCTATAACCCGATTTTTTCGATAATCGATTTTCGATATTTATCGGGGGTACCTCGACACAAAACCTAGCTAAGAACACTCGCTGACGCTTATAGTACAACTGTGTAAATTTTTAAGATAATCGTATTGTATTGCTTTTATTTCGTTTTCCTTAATTTCTCATGTTGTTTCTTTTATTTCTTTTCTTTAATTTTGATCATATGTCATTTTAGTTTGGCCCCTCCTCGTGGTGTTGTAATGGTTAGCAAGCTTCTCTCGCTGTAACCATTATAATTGATTAGTGAGTTCGATTCTTACTGTTTTTTTAATACTTTCCGTGATGTGCCACATTCAATCTACGCTTAAAAATCATCATGTATCGTTTTAGTATATATATATATATATATATATATATATATATATATATTGTTCTTTTTTTTTTTTTGGTATATTACTTGTTTCTTTTTTACGTCCGAAATAAAATCTATAATTTACATTGTTCGAAATATTGTCCCCATCTTTACTGCCGTGTTTCGGTCTCTGTACGCTACGGACTTCTTCAGGTGCTAGGAATTTCTAACCGAACCTTACATTATGATTGCTGGGGTATATCATTTTCGTAACATGTGCGATGGAAGCTGTGTAATTATCTCCCTTTTACTTAACTTTCTAAGTTATTTGTTCACCACTGCTGTAGCCTGGTACTGAACTCACAACTGACTGGAACTAACCAACGTTTATATCCACTGGGTCATGTGATCTCAAGCATATATGTCCCTGTAAATATAGAGGTTATTTAGAATAAATATATATTCTTTTTTCTTTATTTTTTCTTCTCTTTGTACAATTTTATTTAGAAACCGCTATATTTCTTTTTGTTTTGTTTTTGTATTTTTATTCTTTTTTATTTATTTTTTCCTCTTGTTTGTTTTATTTTTTCTTGTTGTTGTCTTACTTTTCATTGTTCGGATGAACTTTCGTCTTTGTTCTCATCCTTGATCACATCATTTCAGCTTTGAAATTGTTCGAGTTAACCATAAGTTATATTCGAATAATTTCTTCTTTCGCTTTTCTTTCCTGTGGAACACTCATTCCCGCTTTCTGCTTTCCAGTCAACTACGAACTACAATTATTTAAACGCAACGTCTATCGCCATCGTATATCTCCTTGGATAAAGTTCTTTTATTAACCATTCAATATTTTATTTCACTGACATTAACTCCTTGCTTCATAGCTACTTTTTATCGCTTTGCTTAGTGGGTGAAAAGATTAAAAAAGAATGAAAACAAAATGTCTCCTACTTTTACATCTATTCTTCTAGTTTTACTCTCTTTTTTCATTCTACCCATAATGCATCTCCATCTTTAGTTCGTTATTTTCAATTGTTTTTCTCCTTCGTTTTTTTTTTTTTTTATTTCATATACGGTCAGCCTTTATAAATTTCTCTTTCTCTCTCATATTCTCCTACTTTCATTTCTGTGCTTCCCGCCTTTTTTTTTTCTATTATCCTTTATTCAGCTCTCTATTAGATAATTAAACGAATCGGTTAATTAATATATTTATCTTTTCGCTGAAATCATTCCTCGGTTCTTTATTCCATATTCCCATTTGGCTCTGCTTATCCAACGTCTTTTGAAGAATCCATCCCATGAGTCCTCAGTGGCTGCGCCAGCAAGAACTAATCAATGATGAAAATGGCACTGTTCCAGTTCAACCAATTCCTTAAATCACAACGGGTCAACTATGAGTGGACCGGAAAACCAAGCCTCTACACAACTGTGGAATATGTCATGCAATTAAGAACAACCCGCTAGTCACACTGCGCAGAAACGCCTGGAAACGAATAAAATTTCAGCGTTTCATTTCTCTACATACGTTAACCATACCAACATAAAATAATCAACAATTTGCTATATAGTAATTTAGAATTAGACATTTTGTTCCAGGTTAAATTACGTTAATACATTTTATTGCAAGTGTCTGTAGATGTCAGCATGAAGTAACGAAGGACAACCTGAGATCAATACCTGAATGTGCGTCGGAAGAAATAAAATATTCGAAAACTAGGGAAAAATTTAATAAACTAGAATTTTTTTTTTGTATTCGAAACAAAGAGACCAGTAATAAATTATAATTTAACATTAATTCTTCTTTACAGTATCAAATGCGGAATAATCTCCTTACTGATGAAGACGAGACTTGAGGTAACAGAAACATGTTTCTACAGACGGAGGATAAGAATACCCGTGAATTAAAATGAATTTTTCAGTTAAATAAAAACAAATAAAGCAATTCTCAGTGTAACTCTCTCAGAAGACCTCAGGTTGTCTACTGAGAGATCCATTGAATTCATAGCTAAATTTGGTGCTAAGAAGGTCGGTTCACTGCGTAGGGCCAGGAGGTTTTTCCCGTCTGAATCCATCTTGCACACATATTAATCTATCATCTACCAATGTATTGAATACTGTTGTCACATCTGGTCGGGTGCAACTGCTATTCACCTCGGGGATTTTGACAAAATCCAACGGAGAATCTGTAATGTGATCGATCCCGACTTGGTAGTTCACCTGCAGTAGTTTTCTCACCGGCGTAATGTGGCTTTCCTCTGTCTCTTCCACAAATACTTTCACTGCTTCTACCCCGACATGCTTAGCTCTCTGGTGTCCCCTCTGCATGAATTTACTCAAGTTACTAGACGTGCAACTTGGTCCCACTCTTTTACAGTGAAACCAATAAAATGTAACCGCAACTTTTACTCTATTAGTTTCTTTTCTTACTCTTCCCGCCTGTGGAATTCACTTCCGTATACTTGCTTCCCCGACAACTACAATCTGCAAGAATTTAAATGTAAGGTCAATTTTCATCTCTTATATCGTAGACACACATTCTTTCGCTCGTGTTCATTTCTCCGTTCATTCTACTCTCATTACAGCAGTAATCTCATCCTTCTCTTACCCATTATCTTATACCCGCTATAACTGGTTCTTTTTTCTCATGTGATCGATACCGACTTGGCAGACCGCCTGCAGTCTCCCTCTCACCGGCGCGACGTGGCTTCCCTGTGTCTCTTCTATAAATACTTTCACGGCTTCTGCTTCGATGAACTTAGATCACTGGTGCCCCCTAGGTTCGAATTTGCACGAGATACTAGATTAGCAACTAGATCCCACCCTTTTACAGTGAAACCGATAAAATGCAACCGCAACTTCTACTCCGACAGTTTCTTTTCTCGCATTTCCCATCTGTGGAATTCTCTTCCACATGACTGCTTCCCCGACGGCTACAATCTCCAGGAGTTTAAATGTAAGGTCAATAGACACCTCCTAACAAACTAACTTCCATTCTTTCAAGCACACTAACTTCCATTCTTTCAAGCACTCTTCCCACCCACCCAACTATCTATCACCCCCACTTCTGACATTTCTTATATCTAACCACTCTTCATATTTACCTCCCCCTATGTAGCCCCAAGCGCAATAGTGGCAGTGGAATGCCTTGCTTGGGGTGAAATGATAAAAAAAAACTTTCTTCCTGTGTAACACTCTGCACAGCAGTGGCAATAAAACTGCATTGCTTTGGTTGAAATGATAAAAACAAATTTATACTTTGAAGTAGAAAGATACTTTTTTATATTTTTCGCTCGCATAAGGATGTTAGTATAGAACATACCTGATAAGAAAATGTAGAACTTAAGATTAAATCTAGCAACAATAAAAGAACTCTTCACTAATCTTATACAGAGTTTAAATTCGTAAAGTCAAAGTACTAAAAAGCAAAGCTAATCAGAACAATTGTGGTAATACCGAGCAAGCGAGGGATAGGATGTTTGCCCTCAGAGCTCCAATTAGCAAATGACCAAAATTGGTCTTTGCGCATCTGGGCTCCTCGCAGAATTTCCGGTGGAAAACCAAAAATAAATAAATATCAAATTCCTTTTGCGGACCCTTTTCACGAGCCGACGTGAATGTTGTATATCGTCCAATAGGAAGCCCAGAATTAAATCCGGGTGTTCATTCCCAAATGACTTGTTCGGAGCCCCGAAAACGAAATGAAAGGACAACACAAGAAAACAATCGACAGTAGAGAAAATACGAACATAATTAACACGTCCCTTGAAAAACGTCAATCGAACGTATTATGTTGCCTCTCCGTTCTCTCTTATTTTCTTCTTCACTGAGCCAATTAATAACTGACCGGTACCCGAAGGACCGAGCGGAAACTTCAAAGCCACTCTTAACAAACGAACGCACACAATTTTTTTTTTAATCATTTCACCCCGAGCAAGGAGGAAAACGCCACTGATGTGCAGGGGGCTACATAAATGTAAAAATAGTAATTAGAAAAAAGTGAGGAGTACAAACTAGTTAGAAAGGAACAATAGAAAGCTGAGAAAGTAGGTGCGATGACAGATACATAGGTGGAGAGAAAGGGAAGGTTATACGTGGGTGGGGAGAGAGAGCTAGAGTCCAGTGGTTAGAAGATGAGTATTGACTTTCCATTTAAATTTCTGGAGGTTTTAGCCGTCAGGAAAGCAATAACACGGGAGCGAGTTCCACAGGCGGGAAGTGCGGTAGAAGAAGCTGCAGGAGTAGAATTGTCGCCTGCATTTGACTAACCTGACTACATACGCACAAAACTTTTCCGGCAATTAGTGCTATGAAAATTGTTAACGACCATTGTACTAAGCGAAATACATTACTTTTATCTGTAAAAAAAAATCCTTAATTGGTATATATATATATATATATATATATATATATATATGTATAAATGTTGTTTCTAAACACAATTTGATTTTCTTGTTTTATAAATATGTATTGTATATTTTTCCTAGGATTTTTAAAAAAATCTCTAATTACATCGCAGGAACAACAGGACAGAAGTGGCGGCAATATTAGGAGTATAGACGAATAGAATTATACATGTGTAAAATAGATTTTTGTTAAAAACAGTCAACCAACCTTCCTGGTAGTCTACCTAGCAATTGATTCAATGTAATAATTACATTTCATATCATTCGGAAACATTGACCCGTGTAGATGGAATGAGTCACTATCCTAGAGATTATCATTACCTGGAAATGTAATTGCTTGTTAATTTTAATACCTTCCAAATTAAACTACTCTCTTTTACTCGTCTTTTTTCCCTTCAATCGTTATGGCGGATGTTAACCTCAAGAGGATAACTCGCTTGAATTTGTCGGTATTCAGTTATATGAAATGGAATTAATATTTAGCACTTTGCATCATTTAAAAATATTATTTCCTTTTTTACGGTATATGAGATCCTCTCAAAATGTAGTGCTTTATATATTAGTTCCATATATCTAAAATTTTAATAGCCTGGCTCTCAATTTCAGTAAAGGTTTTTTTTAGGTGTTGACATAGAAGGATATGATTACACAACTAAGAAATTCAAATTCAACATGCATTGGCAGGACTAACAATTTGCTTGGCGAAAATAGTCGACTACATAGTGTTAACCCTCTAGGGCCATTCGTATCATATTTGATACAGTATGAAAACAAGCCTTGAAAGAAATATTTTCCTGAAAAATTTTTTAAGAGAAATATTTTATAGATTTCAAATGAAAGCAGTACTGACTGCTCAGTCAATGAATACCAAATGTTTCCTTATAGGGAAATACCAAATGTTTCCTTATAGGGAAATACTGTATCAAATATGATACGAATGGTCCTAGAGGGTTAAAGAATATATTGAGAGAATGGCTAAGTCTGCTGCTAAAAAGTTACGACATTTCCGTGGTGTTAAGTAATTTTTCTCATTCGAATCGGAAAGCACTGTCCTTGAAGAAGGTTACCGCATCGCCAATGTCTTCTCTTATGGGATCTCGTGTCGTAAGTATTAATTCTGTTCATTGTAGTTACAGTGATGAAATATGCGTGATAATTACGAAAACATTGAAACAACTATCAAAATTAAAACAAAAAAGTATCGAAATTTTTCGTGTAGAAGGTCGAGTGCGTGTAGTTTTTCAGTGAGCCGGGTTCAAATTCTAACCTTAAACTTTGCGTATATTTTTCGCAAAATTTAACTTGGGATAAGAATGAGTCCATCTTTTCTCCTCACAGCTGTTTCATGTTCAAAAGCATAATCAACTACAACTCTCTAGTTTTAGCTAGTAATTATTCTAGAAGAATGAAAACTGGATTCCAAGCCATATTCCAAAAAGACAACGAGGAATTATAGTTTTAGCCTTCTCGAAATGAAAGTTCACAAATAAAATGGAAGTTCACATTTAATAAAGTAAAAAAAAGCAAATTGTGGAAAGCCATTATGAATTAAGCCATGCCCGATTATGAGAGAAATGTTGTGATGTGCATCGATCACGTGACTGTGTTCACTTACATATAAAGAGTGAGTTGGTTGAACTCGGTAGTTAGTGTGAGCTGGGGGCTACCGTTATTTATTTAGCAACCGTGTTATTTGCTAATTCAAACACCCATATTGCTGTGATTTAGTACGGACTATTTATATTGTACCGAATAAAGGTATTATTTCAACATATGTGTATTGTTTTACCACTCGACGATACAACAAGAAGCCATGTTAAAAAAAACCCTGTTAATTTTCTTGGAAAGATTTCGGCTTTTGTACAAGGTTGACTTTTACACGAACATTTCCCTCGTTCCTCTGTTTATATTCCTGAGATGGAGTAATGCAACTTATTTACATTATTCGGACTTATTGTTATTTTGACGACGTTTTGGCCGTTGTACGCCCCTGCCTTCTTCAGGTGATATACTTTAAAATATTGAATCAAAAACTTTACATAGCACGTAGAACTAGAACCAGTAAACTTAATGAATGGTTCGGTTTCAAATTCCAACGCATATCACCTGAAGAAGATTGGAGCGTACGACGACCGAAACGATGTCAATTTGACAATTTAAGATGAATACCACATTTTCGAACAATGTAAATAGAGTAAATGTCCCTTCAATTCAATATCAGCATCAGCCTTATATTGACCAAAGAAATGCCAAAGAAAATCTATATATGCAGTAAAAGAAAAAGAAAACTTAATAATCAATGTAAACATTTGACTTGAGATAGTGTTTTCCGCTGTTTTGTTTTGTTTTTTCTTCAGGTCATTATTTTTCAATGAGCTTCAATATCGGTGGAGATTTACTTTTAATTAACCAACTGTTGTTAAATGCTTAATCGTTAATCAAGAGCAGTTGATGTTGATAAAGAATCGACAAATCCGTCTTGGAGATTCTATGGTAATTAGTGAGCATATCTAAGACACAACGCAATAAGGATGAAGTGCCAAGCAAAGATCGAAGTGTTTACTCTAACCTGCGACATCTTCTTGTTTCTGATTACACTGCAGCCAGACTCTTGAGTTCTGTGTGGTCTCTGGGTCCCCGTGTTTCTACATAAAACGACATCAAGGAAAAAGACTATTTCTTTTTGTTATTTGCTTTATTAGGAAAGAGCGATGGCAGAGGAAAGAATGACTTCACAGGAACGCATGTCGCACGTTGACTCATCATCCCTCCGCTGATGTTTGAACATGAACGCTAAATTGTGTTTGGGCGGCCAATCGACATTTCAGTGTGTTTTCCTGTATAGTTAGATGATAGTTAAAACTAATAGAATAATTAACAACTGCATCTATATGAGGGACTTCGAAATAAAGTAATTTCAGCAGTTCCACTATCTCGGTAGTGTCTTGATGTACGGATTTACTTTACTGAACCGATTAGATTTACTAGTAAGACAAGAGTAAATAGCTGTGTGAACAGCATAGAGAAGTACATTGTGGTGCAATAGATTTTAGCTCAGAATGAGAAATTGGAGATCAAAGTTCGAATTCATGTTAAATTCACTTCATTCACTTATGCACAAATACGCTGATGAAAAGTTGGAATCCATCTCTTTTCTTTTCAGCTATGGATTAAATAGCAGGATAGACGGGGTTCTGTAGCTTTCGTTGGTAACCAGCTTACCGCAGAAAGAAATGGCAAGCTACAGCCATGGATCGAAAGAGACATCATTACCCAAGTGTATATCACGGATAGTATTTAACTGGCTGAACCAGCATAGATAGCGAGTTGAGAAAAGAAACTGAAGCTCCCCCCTAGTAGATGTCTACGTTTGATTAAAAGTATTTTGAGATTACACAGGAGTGTTACTAAAAAGACTTACGATGTTAACGTTGTGGTTATCAATGCAAATAGTTGAGCGGGGTTCAAAGTCAAACATAGTGTGTTAGGTGCACCTGTCGCGAACGCATCAGGGAAAAGAATTCATTCAATTCCTTTCCCATTAACCAAAAGTCAAATCGGAAGTTAGTCCAATCACCGACGTTAGGTGGTAGACAGGCGAACTCTGAATTCAGTATCGTAGAAAAGTCAATTACAAACTACTCCAAATGATAAAATTCAAAGATAGTAATAAAACGGATTGTGTGGAGTGCCATGATCATCTTCCTACTAAAAGGATCTGGCATTTAAAAATGCAACAGAAAAACCGAAAATGCTACTTTAATTTGCTGGTATATGAGAAGAGAATAAAAAAATTCTGAAATGAATAAGGTTTTAAAGGATTGAGATATAACAATTGAAAAATATACAAAGTGATACGGAATTGCATGTATGGATTTATATATACTATACGGCAGTGAACATTGAAATATCTCGTTATATGTAAAAAAAAACTTGAGGCAGGTTTAACGATGAATGTAGAGGATATCATTGACAACAAATGAAAGTTTGAGAAAGAGAATGACAACAAAACAAAGAAAGATAAAAGCTCTTGCCAACAAAAATAAAAAAACAACTGAAATATTAATGACGCATAATGAGAAAAATGGGGCAGTGAATATCGATTCGAAACGAGAAATCGGAGCGCCGAGTTCGAATTCCAATTGAATTCGTTACATTTACTTACGCGCAAATACCCTTGGGAAAGATATTAATCCGTCTATTCCCTCCAGTTATGGGTTAAATAACAGGACAGATTCGGTTCTATAGCCTTGGCTGGCAACCAGTCTACCTCAGAAAGCAATGACAACCTACTGCAGGATAATCTTCTGCCCAGTCAGTCATGTCAACTTGTAAGCAAATAACACTGTGAAAAATATTAATCCATCTCTTCCCCCTCCAGATCTAGGTCGAATAGCAAGACAGATAGGGTGTTATAGCCTT
Organism: Ascarosepion bandense; assembly: GCA_037127315.1. Lineage (NCBI taxonomy): Eukaryota > Metazoa > Mollusca > Cephalopoda > Sepiida > Sepiidae > Ascarosepion > Ascarosepion bandense. Next base: position 650,462 of record JBBBDQ010001234.1, on the reverse strand, counting down.
GGTTGACAACCAGTCTATCGCGGAAAAAAATTGAAGCAAAATCTGTTCAGGGGAGTAACGAATGGCTTCTGAATTTTAACGCATCCAAAATTAAACCGTTTTCTATTAATCTTTTGAGAGACAATTTTCTGCCTTATATCATCGTGCTTGATGCTAACCTCCATCAGATTGACTTGTGTCTTTTCGTGTTTTCTGCTGACGGGATGACTGTATTGAATCAAGATCTGTTCGTAGGAAAAGTGGTTCCTTGTGTCGTTCAAGAAGATGTTTCTCTACAGAATTTGTCATATTTATTTACAAGTTTAGTATTTGTCTATTCTTCAAAATATTGCTACCTCTACTCAGGTGCTTCTTATATATATTTAGATATTCTTCATAACATCCAAAGAGTTATCTGAAATGTTATTGGTCCTGACCTGGCATCCAAGTTTCAGTGAATTTTTAGTGTTCCTATCCCTTATCTATAAGCAATTTCATGGTAATTGTTTTGATGAACTTTGCTCGATGGTACCTAGACTTTATAAATTTAAACGCAGTATCAGATTGGCAACAAGGTTTCCTCATTTTACAAATGATTTGTCTAGATGTGACGGTGAGTTATTGGCTAACAATTTATTTTCTCGCAATTCTCGCTTGTGGAAGTCTCTTCTGGCTTTTTGCTTTCTAGATAACAACGTTGTATTTAAATTTTTGAAAATCAAAATGATTTAAAAAAATTTAAATACAACGTTGTTATCTACTGTTTTCTTGTTTCATCTTCTTTTTTGTTCTTGCTCTTTAATAATATGTCTTTTTTTTAGGGAAGGAAAGTGCGACACTGACATCCGGAGGTGTATTGGCATCGTCAAGTATCTATTCCAAAAGCTGAGTATAGTATTGAGAAACCAAAAATAATTCGTTGGAAACAAAAGAGAGAGTGCTGGATTGTTATGTAATGTCTGTCTTTCAACATGACAGCGTTGACTCCAAAGATGAAGAAGAAACATGAAGCAACTGAAATGTGGTTCTACATAAGGATGCTGAGTATACCACGGACCGATCAACTTTGCAAAAGTAATGATTTTAGGAGGAAAGAAACGAAAAGGAAACGAATACTTAATATCAGGAAAGGACAGCGGAAGTTTATGGGACATATAATGAGGAAGAAAGGTTTGGAGAATATGATACTCACAGAGCAGATAGAGGGGGTAAAGCAACGCATGACATACTTGATGGGCTTGAGAGAATGGATAGCAGAGCAGTGTTTGGGACGGGTAACTAGGGTGTTAAGAGCTACAAGGGAAAGGGAGATGTGCAGGGTCGTGATCACCTAAGGCAAATGGCACATAGAAGTAAAAGAAAGAGAACGGTTTGTGTCTTAATTTGCTTCATTTCCGTCATTGGTGTGAAATGATTTAAAAAACTGTTTGAGGAATTTCATAGAAGAACAAATACTCCAAAAAGATGTGTTGTTCAAAATTAAATATTTCTGAGAACAAGAGAAAATCTATTATAGAAAACCCTCAACCTCTATAGCTTGAAATTGCTGGCCGTAGAGAAAAAGTGTTTAGAAAAAATGTATTGTTAGATATATGGAGATATAGATTGCTCAATAATGTATGACAGATTTTTTCCTTGGATAGTGGCTTCGATCCAGAGCAAATCTTGATCATTATCTTTTAATCGTTAATATATATATATATATCAGTCAGTTAAGTATATATATATATATACTTATGTATCAATTTTACATTGCGACATAGAAATTTCTATGTTTTGAGATAGGTTCTCATCATCAGGAAATGTTAATGTGGTTGTGCAGATGATTTACATTTAAAATTCTAAATGTAAATCATCTGCACAACCACATTAACCTTGCCTGATGATGAGAACCTATCTCGAAACATAGAAATTTCTATGTCGCAATGTAAAATTGATACATAACTATATAATTATATTATATTAAGCTCTATAATACTCATTATATTGAGCACTGTTTATAATAAAACAAATACCAGAGTACTCAAAATAAAAAAGACTTGAGTCCTCTTCACTTGTAATTACATATATATATATATATATATATATATATATATATAAAAAGAAAAAAACAACTTATCCTGAGAGTTCACTTTTACAGTGGATATCACCTCGGAAAGAGAAATTGAAGAACCAAATTCGAATTCTAATTGAATTTACTGCATTTTCTTATGTGTAAATCCCCTTGGGAATAGTGTTAATCCGACTTTTCTTCACCTAGCTTTGACTTAGATAGCAGTAGAGATTGGATTCAATAGCCTTGATTGGCAACCAGACTACCACATAAAGTAATGTTATCGTAATCTTCTATCTAGTCAGTTCTGTCTCTTTCGAGATATGATTGCCCAAGCGCGTATCACGTAATGGCACTTAACTAACCCTTAGCACAGTCCTGCTTTTTTAAATCATTCACATGCTTGTAAAATCCACGCCCAATTCTGGTTATTAGATCGATTGATTGATTCGTTTTCAACGGCTTATCGACCCATTGCAGGTTTTTGAAATCCAGAAATTATTTTTAGATAGTAGTATTTTTTAAAATGAAAATGATTTTGTGATGCACGTCTTACTAATTAACACATATCTGTGAGAAGAATATGTGGTTTTCTACCTTCTCCAAGGGTGTTTTCGCGTAAGTGAATATAACGAACTCAACTGGAATTAGATCCCCGATTAAAAGTTCATAGCCATTATACGTCAAACAACCACCACATCAATGCTTAAAGCGACTTGGAATTTCCAAGCGGTCACCCAACTAGGGACTGACCAGTTTCAACGTTGTTTAACTTCGGTAACCAATGTTTCAACGCTATACTGCCACAAGACACGGCTATTAGATGTTGGCTTTTTGCCAGGGATGTTTTGATCGCAGACGTTTATCATTATTGAAAGATGAGGTTTGATCGCTTTTAAGATTGAGAATCTTTCAGGAGAACTCCAACAATGAAGAAAAGGAAAAGTCATTTATTTTGCCACAAATGTCGATGACGCTGCGGGAAGCACCTGCGGATAAATCCACTTTACAATATAGACATTTTGAAATATTAACCAACTCTTTAACTCACTTGGGTCTTCTACAAAGACGTCGGCAAGTCCAAAGTGACGGACACATGACCTGCGCCGGAGGTCGGTCAGCAGCCGAAGAACGAAACGGCAAGAGAATAGCTGTAAGGAAAAGTTGAATTGAGTTGATTGGTTGTTGACACAATGACGAATGGCGAAATAACGGACAGCATCTGCATGTGTTTACTAGTTTTCTCTTATAACTCACGTCTGACGGTAAATATTTTCATATAAGTGCAGACATTTTTACCTTTAATCTGAATTATTCACTGTCATATCAAAAAGGGTTAAATTTCCCATTATTCCTAATCTAAATACAGATTAGAAATATTTATGTGCTAAACGTGGAGTAATTGGTAGCTCAAATTGACAAACAGGAGAGTAGTGTTCGAATTCAATCGGAATTCTTTCTTTCGCTTACGTGCAAATACCAACGTAAAAAAATGAATTGATCTCTTCTTGCACGCATAGGTAAATAGCAGGACAGGTGAGTTCTATAGCCACTGTTTGGCAATAGAACCTTGAGAAGCGCAACTGAATTTAAAACCTAAAAATAGGGGTTAAATAGACGATGAGTTAAATCGTCACAGAGTTCCGCAACTGGCCAAGCATGGCGAGTGCGTCTACACCTTTTAAGATATGGTCAATGAGGAAGTGTGGGAAGGCCCTAAGTTTAAATTTGGATCATGAGAATACCATGAGAAGAGCACGTATTCAAGAGGAAGTTAAAAAATGGGAATTATAATAACACTCATAATGTATTTCGACAATCATTCAACGGCATCAGTCTGACGGTTAAACTGTGAGAGTAGTCGGAAGGGTTTCCCACTTCAGCCGATGAAAGGGGACGTCCCTTCTCAACCCACTTGTGCCAAGTGGTCATCGTAGACGTTGTATCTAAGAGGTCAAAGGCGTTATAAGAAACATCAGAGAAGAGGAACGGGGTAACTGCAACATCACCAGTGCAAAAAGAAACGGCAAACTATTTTACTGTTTTGCCTGGAATGTTACCATGAACCACAATTAGAACATAAATAGGAGGGCGTTGACCACAGCGGCTTATATCTATCTATCTATCTATCTATCTATCTATCGTTTGATTGGCTTATATCTATCTATCTATCTATCTATCTATCTATCTATCTATCCTTTGATTGGCTTATATCTATCTATCTATCTATCTATCTATCTATCTATCTATCTATCGTTTGATTTGCTTATATCTATCTATCTATCTATCTATCTATCTATCGTTTGATTGGCTTTATATCTATCTATCTATCTATCTATCTATCTATCTATCTATCTATCTATCGTTTGATTGGCTTATATCTATCTATCTATCTATCTATCTATCTATCTATCTATCGTTTGATTGGCTTATATCTATCTATCTATCTATCTATCTATCTATCTATCTATCGTTTGATTGGCTTATATCTATCTATCTATCTATCTATCTATCTATCTATCTATTGATTGATTGATTTATAGAGTGCTTTATTGGTGATTTGCTTTGGTTCAATTGAATAAAAAAGGCGAGAATAAATTTGGAATCTAGAAACATGCATCCATACAGAAGACGCTCTTCAATTTTCACTCGACACTCTCCTCACAGACGAAGAAAAAATTTTAAGCAACAAAAAATTGTTCTACTAAAGGATACTGAGAATACAATGGATTAAACTAGTAAGTCATACAAAAAAAGAGAATTGAAACATTTAGGACGTATAACGAGGAAAGAGGGATGTGAACATTTGACACGTACAGGATATAATGACAGTAAGAGGGTAAGATTATATCAGAGAATAATCTACCTAAGGCGCTTTCGTCAATGATTGACAGAACGACGATTAGGGAAGGTAGAAAATAGAAAAAAAAATTCTGTCTTGGATATGACGGTAAACTGCATCTAGCTGCAAGACCTACGATTGGGAAGTTGTGAGGAGTATGGAACCACCTCTTAATTTCTGTTGTTCCCAGGTCCCCTAGGGCCCGGAGTGGTAGCACCAGTTAGGGTCCGAGCTATGAGCAAATACTTAACTCCCAAACTTGGATCAAAACACTATGAAAGTATAAAAATATTTTAATAGAAACATATACATAATTACCAGCAGTAAATTTTTTTAATACACAACTAGAAGCAATTTTCAGTTTTCTGAAATAAAGATTTTCATAAAATCAGTCAAAATCAACCTTCTCACAATAACCGAACATTTAAATATATACATTAAAACGATACCATTTTGACATTAAATAACCTACAGAGGTTGATATGCCGTTAAACAAAACTCAAACCCAAATTAAAAAAAAAATCTAGGAGCTACAAAATCAGTAAATTTTAGAGATCCATAATCTTCACAGACTGAATAGAGACAGTTACAGACAAATAAATGTCTCTGTACCTCTTTATGTAGAGAATATGCTGCCAGGTGTAATTATGGAACTAGTAAAATGGACAGCTCTAGTCAGGTTACTTAAATCAAAAGGAAACACAGCATTCACAGTATTGCTTAAAATTCTTATAGTGCATGTTTAGGGTGTACCATTTAATGATTTTCTTATAGTACAACAGACTAATAACTTAGATAAATTATTTGTGCAGTTTAGTATTAGGATAGAATCGAGTTGCTAGTTTGTTCAAAGCATTTCTGAATTATGATCAGTTGCATCACTAAATATTTGACCATGTGTCAGGTAATACGAGAGAAATTTTTGATCTACTACCCCGTGGGTCTTTTTCTTGTTCCGCAGTCCATGTAGAGGTGGTATTTTTGTTCTTAGTTAGTACGGCTCAGTTGGTATTCAGTGTGACACTTACTACTGAGTCTGGGTCTGTACTACCTGGCCTAGCTATTACACTCACAACTACTATGACATGCAATTTACGAAGAAAACATTTTCACCCACCACGATGATGGTATTATCGTCAGTGGTCGTACCTATGCGGTGAAGCGGTCAAATCTGGTTTAATCAGGGGAATTGGAATGCGGAAATGTACTAGTTCTACATCCAACTCTCAAACATGGCTCTAAAAAGTTTCATGAGCACTGTGACAGTCACACACTGGTCAACGACAATAGTCTGACGGCTAAAATGTGAGGGTAGCCGGAGAGGTTTCCGACTTCAGCCGATGAAAGGGAACGCCTCTTCCCAACCCACTTGTGCCAAGTGGTCATCGTAGTCGTTGCAGCTCAGAGATCAACGGCTTTATCAGTGGGCGAAGGAACATCAGATAAGAGGAACGGGGTAAGAGCAACATCTCCAGTCCAAAAGGAACCGGCAAGCCATTGTACTATTTTGACTTGAATGTTACCATGAACCACAGTTAGAACATAAATAAGAGGGTGTTGACCACAGCGGCGCAAAATGAATAAATTATGATAATAAAAGTTAAACTTTGGGTTAATCAATTTGAGACACGTTGAAGCACAAATCAAACAATGGAGCTCCGGTGATTCCATCCAACGTTAATAGACAAATACCCAACAAACTAACGGCAAATTGATGCATAAATTCTGATGAGACAAAGCAATATCGAATTCATGGTTTTCCTGGTTAAACTGCCAAGGTAACCCAAATTGAGGTTATTTTTTTTCTGAAATCAATCAAAACAACTGCGGAGTTAAAATACTCTGATCATCCAAACAAAGTTATGTTGGAAAATATACAAGTCAATAATGTAATAAGTTGTACAGATATACAACCGCATGTCATACCAACTGTAGAAAACTCGTGTGGCTAAAAAATTATTTCCCAATTTCCATGTTCTGTTAAACTAGTGTCTTCTCTCTCATTTCCTTCTTCTTCATCGTTATACTGTATTTGTAAAGCAGGCACGTTCAAAACAATGTGACACTGATTAAGCTGGTTAGGCCTTAATTACTATTTCAACCAGCGGTCTTCTACAAGAGCTAAAACAAAATATCACCCGAAAAAAATTGCATCAAACAATAGGAGAATGTAATTCTGGAGAGAAGTGCTGTGAAAATGGATTAATCAATGAGTTTAATTTCCATGTCTCTACATTTGCAGGAAATGGCTTAGAACAAATCTAAACTTATTTATAAATGAAACTTTGTCAGTGTGTGTGTGTCTCTGTGTGTGTCTCTGTGTGTGTGTGTGTGTCCATTACCTATAGACTCCAAAACGGCTGAACCGATTTTCTTGAAAATTTACACAGTTGTACTATAAGCGTCTGCGAGTGTTCTTAGCTAGGTTTTGTGTCGAGGTACCCCCGATAAATATCGAAAATCGATAATCGAAAAAATCGGGTTATAGGAGGAGTGGTCAGATTTTAATCAAATTTGATATACTCACATACAAAGACACAAGAAACGATATTCAGAAAGTTCAAAGTTGCAGTTCTTACAATAGTGCAGAAAATCGATAATATAAAAGGCAAGATGTTTGTGTGTGTGTGTCTGTTCATCTGTCTGTCAGTCAGTTTAGGTGCCATACATGATACACGCATGGGCGATCATGTCTCGAAAGAGACATGACTGACTGGGCAGAGAATTATCCCGCAGTAGGTTGCCATTGCTTTCTACGGTAGACTGGTTGCCGACTAAGGCTATAGAACCCAATCTGTCCTGCTATTTAACCCATAACTGGAAGGAAGAGACGGATTAATACCTTTCCCAATGGTATTTGCGCGTAAGTGAATACAATGAATTCAGCTGGAATTAGAACTTGGCTCCCCGGTTTCTCGTTCCGAGCCGATATCCACTGCACCACAACGCACATCCGTACATCTGTCTGTATGTCTGTATTTTTTCAGCCCTTTTATTTTAGTTTTTGCTTCGGGTTTGGCTCTAATAGGTATAATTGTATTTCTTAGTCTGAGCCATGATACCATTTACTCAGAGGACTTATTTAGCCCTCAAAATTCAGGTTACGACGAAAAAAACTTATACGATATCGATACCAGGAAATCAAAATTTGACTTACATCCATTCATTTTTCTTTCAGTCTACGGTTTCGCTTTAACTGGAAACAACTACTGCTTTTTAGTCTTTCGTGCCAACCTCCAAAGAGTGTGAGCTCCAGAACCATGGATTAGTTTTAAAGCTTTCATGAGACCCGAGCAACGCCGGGCTATACTACCAGTCTTTAATAAACGCCTCCTGTATCTCTATGATTTTATGCCAGTCTATATCTGTCTGTAGATTTGTTAATTCACTTGCGTACACCCTTGTGCAAATTAATTGAAACGACTTCTTTTGTTTCCTTTCTTTTAACATACGGCCTGTTGTTAGACCCCCTGGAATTACAGGGTGTAATCGATTTCTTTTTATTCCTTAGATTAGCTCATTTGCAGTGGTGTGCTGTAATATGAATCTATATTCGTGATGCATTATAAAATGTGTTTGTCCTTGAAAAATATTGCGTCATCCATGATTACATCATATTTTTATGACGCCCAGACACTAATGTCTTAACTGTTGATTGGTTGTCCTACGGCTATTTTCTGTGATGGACGTTACTCTGAGGAAGCGTATTAAAAGTGTAACGCTGCACGAACACACTGTCAAGCTTTACAGAGAGATCGCGGATGTTGTTGTTGGCCAACCTTTCAAATGTCAATCGCATCATCATGGCGAAGAAGCAAAATTGATCTATTAGTCTAAAACGTAAAGGAAAATATATACATAGAGTGTATTAGAAATAATTTAGGGAAGCTTTCCTAACAACGAAATAAATACGAAAATCATATTAACTTACACTACCGGCCATAATTATTACGCAAACCCAGTGTTTTAAAAGAAAGTGATGTATTTCAAACTAGTTTTTAGTATTTATTGCCAAGGAAATAATTGTAAATGAAAGTAGAATAGTTCTTTTATTAATACTCTACAATAACATGTGCATCAAATAATTACCTACATTGCAATTTCATCAATGAAACAATGAAAAAAATTTAGGGTGATTTGAACGAGTTCATCTTTGCTCCCTTGCCTTGTAAAATGTTGCAAAGTAATACTAACAAATAAACGATTCTGTTTTTATTTAGAATTATCCACTTGGCAATAAATACTAAAAAAATAGTATGAAATATATAATTTCTTTTAAAAAAAAACGGGGTGGCTTAATAATTATGTGCGTTACTGTATGCCCGCAAATTTTTTGTCTTTGAGCAATTCATTTATAAGAATGCGTTGAGGTGCCATGTAAACTAGGCTACATTTACCCCTTTCGGCGGTACTATAAGATTTACGATATGCTAGGGCCACTTGTGCTGCTTTCTGGATCGTCGCCGACACCTTCTAGAATATGATCTTTGTGGTCAGGTGTAGGAGGAGATCTAGGTCTTCCTCGATTCATAGTTATTTGTGTCACGGTTCCTGCCTCACCAACACTACGATGAACAACAGCAAAGGTTGGATGACCCTGACGCGATTGGCCTGAAAACTTAATCTGATGCAGCCATGCAGCCTCGCGTTGATTACAATTTTCGCGGCCATATTTCAAAACCATATCTACCTAGCGACAATACGAATATCCAGTCGTTGTTAAACAGAACACTTCTCAGTTAAGTTAAAGAGAGACTAGCCACAAATGTACACGAATGACAAATATAACCTAATACCGCCTTTCATTAACTATAAGTTATTGATTTGGTGTGAGAAAAGTTTGTGAAGTATATTTGAAACTCCTTATATATATATATATATATATATATATATATATATATATATATATATAAAGTTATTCAGTAACTTCTCGCTAGTTTTTTATGTAAAGTAATATAAGTTTTTCATCTCAGAGTTGTAGGAAATTTTATGAGGACTGAACACATTGTATTCGTAAACATTTTTGTCATTATATTGTGATAATCCCGTGATTTTAGGCAGGGTTGCATGCAATATTTAATCATTTCAATCGTAGATTTGTTCTACGAATTACAATATATATATATATATATATATATATATATATATATATATATATATATATATATATTTCTAATTTGTAATTAAAAGTTTATATATAAAATAAAAATCTTCTGCTGGAAGTATACCTGTTACATATTGTACAGGAATATAATCCTGTCAGCCAACTTCATAACAGCGACTACCAAAAAAAAAATATGATCCACCTTGACATAAAATTTGTCAAACTTACGCCCAAAATATAAGAAATGTATTTCCACCAAACCAGATAGCAAGAGAGCAGGAATAGCAGAATAGATTGCACAAAATGCCCAATGATGCACAATGTAAAAATATGCAAAAACCTAAAAACAGATCACACGAACATCGCAGGGACATGCTGCATAACAACAATTTAAATACTCTGGGGATTAACCGTAATTCCAACTGACCACAATTTCGGATTATTAAATGTCAGTCTTATCAGAAACAAAAAGGTCTTAGCAAGAAGAAAATATATTGAAATCGTGCTAAGCTAACATTTCTCGACAATAAACTTAAGTACCATAACCAAACATAATATCATCGTTCATCGCAAAATAATAAGAGCAGAATATGGTATACGAGCTAATAGAGAAGAAAAAAAAACAGCAGGCTTATTTAAATAAGATAATAAAAGTCATTGAAAGAAATGTAAAAGAAAAGAAGCCCTAACAAAAAGGATATAAAAAGTTATATATATATACAAGTAAATTAATCTAGTGAGCCAACAAACTTACCAAGATTTCACCTAAACGGATCTTCAGTGATCGTTGGCCATCGATCCCTGTGGATCGTACGTATTGAGCACTTTTTTGTTATTGATTACTCCTCTCGGGTTTTTTCTTTGGGCTACGTACTGGCTCGTTCCAAATCGCTCTGGCTGACGTTCATGTGCTTAGCTCTTTCTTTTTTTTACAACCATTTTTTCCTTCCGCCTATATACGCGGAAGGTTTTTCGTAACGAGTATAGTGATAAGTTTGCATTTATATATATATATATATATATATATATATATATATATATATATGTTTGTGTGTGTGTGTGTGTGTGTGTATATTCACTTATATGCAAATACCCTTGAGAAATGTATGAATCTATCTATTCTGTAAACATCCATCTATGGGTTGCAAAGCAGGACAAACAAGCTTCCATTGCCTTTGTTATTTACTAATCTTTTTCAGTAGAAAATGGCAACGTACTGAAAGAATACCTTCTGTCTAGTCAGTGATGAATGAAAAGAGACATGATCACCCAAGCGTGTATCACGTATGGCACTTAACTGGCTTCAGCAGAAATATTTCTAAGAATGATCAGCCAAGAATTCTTTTTTTGCCTGCCAATCATTTGAAATGAAGGAAACCGCTGGGAGTATCGGTTAATAAGATTTCAGAAGACTTTAGTTGATTTTCTTTAACCAACCCAAATGAGCCAAACTTCAGTTCAAACCAGGCTCGCCGACCCTGTTTCTCTATAGCGAATGTCGATACTTAAAAAATAAATGAAAAATAAACTTTTCATATGAAAGCAGTAAGAATACCCTGAGGATGGTGAATTTCGTATACAGTATTTCATTGTATACTCGTAAAACACTTGATATAAATAGTCTTGCGTCTGATTTCACTTAGTCAGTCAAGTGAATCAATAACCTGTAGAAAGTTTTTCTTAGTGCACACAAATGTCGACAAATCATATTGCATTTCGCATTTGAATCGTCTTCCTGGCACCATCCGTTGATAATCTTCTTTGACTTTTAACCGGCAAAAGACATCACTTGCAGCTGACACTTTCCCCTCCATAGCAAAAGGAAGCAAAATGCAATTACTATATTCTGTACACCAACAGTTTCTATGTGACATTATATATATATATATATATATAAATTTTCTTTTATGTTTTTCCTATATTTGACACTTATACTATATAGTTCAATCACTTTTCTCCGAGGAAATACGTATAGCGTTTTAAAGTATTTGTACGTCCATCTCTTAGTTAAGTAGATGAAACAAGTTAAATTCTTGAACATCGTAGATTTTACTGGTTTTCTTTGACTTTCTTATGTTCTACTTCTTTAAAACCTCTGAAACAATGGCTCTCCATGATTTCATATCTGCTGCTGCTGCTGTAAGCAATCTTTGACGCTTTACGATCTTTCTTTTTCTTCAGTCTACATCTATTAAGCCAGGCTCACACGTGAAGTTATTTGATCTTTCGCTTTGACCATTTACCTTCAATATGTTCTTTTCCTGTTTGAGTACTTAAAACGTAAAGTATACGCTCCAAAGTCATCAACAATTGCTAAAACGAAAGTTTTCATTGAGCAAGAATTTCAGTCGAATATATACCGAAATTATGAACGTTATTGTGTCGATGTGTCGCTTAATTCATTGACTCATAGAATAATTTATTCATTTTCTCTGTGTTTTATATTTTTTCTATGTTTCATTTTAATCAGAATATCTTGATCGGTTCCATCGTTTGGACGTATCAGATTTTCTCCGGTTTCATTATAAATGAAATCGTTATTTTTTTTTCTAAGTTGTAAACTTAGCAGCTTAGATATTTAGAGGAAATTTTTGGTATCTATAAATGGATGATCCAAATCCTCTTTTATTTAAATTCAAGAATTTTCTAACGATTCCAGTTGATGGACGTTTCAGATTCTTTTAGATTTTATTATAAATGAAATCGTTTATTTTCTAAATTGCAGTATTAGCAATTTATATTTAGTGGTATATACTTCTAACCTCTGCCCTTTTATGTTAACTGTGAGAAAAAACTGAGCGTATCAAACTAAAATACGTATTCAGATTTTTTCCGGTAAAATTTTAAGTAGTGAATAATTTGCTACTATTTTTGAAGCGATTCAAAACTAAGCGTTTTATTTAAAGCTTCGTTCATATTTTACATATTAACTGCTCTAATATGTAATTTATTCAAATTAAAATTACAGTTTTAATAACTTGTATTAATTGGTTTTGATTTTAGCCTAAATAAAGTATTTTAAAATATTTAAACCATAAGGGTAATACTTCATTTAATGTTATTTACATTTTGCTTATTTAATTGTGCAAAATATATAAAATTAGAAAGAACCTATGTAATGTTTTTTCTATAAGTAAAACATGATACAATATATCTCAGAATCAAATCCTGAGATTTTAAATATATTGTCTCTTTGGTTGAAGTATTTTAAACGACTTTATTTAAATGGATTTTTTAATCGTTTCATCCCCAGTACCGCCACTGATGCGCAGGGGGCTACATAAAAGAGTAAAAGTTTAAGAAAGAGAAGAGGGAAGAAGAAGACGAACCAGTTACAGTGGGTGTCAGAGTAAAAGCAAGGGAAAGCTGTGAAGACATTTGCGAAGGTAAAGAGAAAGGAAAAGAACAAGATACACTGGGTGATGTAGAAAGGACTGGTGTTAAGTGGATAAGAGATGGGAATGGACATTGCATTTAAATTCATGGAAGTTGTAGCCGTCAGGAAAGCAAGTATACGGAAGGGAGTTCTACAGGCCGGAAGTGCGAGGAATTAACCTGTTGGAGAAGAATTGTCGGTTGCATTTGGTAGGTTTAACTGTAAAAGGGTGGGACCTTATTGCCAGTTCGGTTGCCAGAGTAAATTCTTGTGGGATGGAGGGGAGGCAACAGTAACCTAAGTTCACCGGAGCAAAAAGCATATTTGTAGAAGATACAAAGGGAAGCCACGTCGCACGGGTGAGCAAGTTGCTGGAGTCGAGATGCCAGGTGTGGACCGATCACATTACAGATTCTCTTTTGGAGCCTGTCGAGACCCCTCCTAATATGAACAGCAGGGGCGCCTGACCAGATATGACAACAGTATTCTATTCACAGTCGAACGGTTGATTTGTATATGTGTAAGATATATATTTTTATATTGTAAGAATATTTTCTGAGCGGAGAGACAAAAATGATTTAGTAATACAGGTTTATTAATTAACCCATATTTGGGAAGAAAAGAGGCACATTCATACGTTTTCGAAGTATATTTGCGCGTAAGAATTGAAACTATGCTCGCCTATTAACAATTGAAAACATTATATATTTCATCAACCGCCCATCCAAGCTTATAGCAACTGGTAGTACGAAATTGGTACCGGTCCAGGCTAAATATTCTTTAACTTTGGTAATTGTATGGAAACCGCATTTTTTTAACGTAATGTGGCCGTAAGAATCTTTTTAGGAACAGTATATGTTAATATGTGCGTTATGGTGCATTGGATATCGACTTCGAACGAGAAATCGGGGAGCCGAGTTCGAATTCCAGCTGAATACATTGCCTTCATTTACGCGCAAATACCCTTGGGAAAGGTATTAATCCGTCTCTTCCCTTCAGTTATGGGTTAAATAATAGGACAGATTGGGTTCTATAGCCTTGGTCGGCAACCAGTCTACCGCATAAAGCAATGGCAACCTACTGCGGGATAATCTTCTGCCCAGTCAGTTATGTCTCTTTCGTGACATGATCGCCCAAGCGTGTATCATGTATGGCACTTAACTGACTGACTGATACGTAAATATTCTCTTCGTTCAGCAGATCTCACTATTTTTGATATTTTCTTGTGGAGATACTTAAAATAATTTTAACTTGTTTCTTATTTTAAATGAAACGTAGTTGCCATTTTTAAGATTCATCTTCTCTCATGTGCTTAGCCTATGATATTTTTAGCATCTGTCGCATTAATATTCAGAATATTGGATTAGATTCTAAAAGTTGTTTGTCGTTATTCCGATGCACCTTCGTGTTTCTCTATCTGTTATAGTATCAGTCAGTTAAGGTGCATACTTGATACACGCTTTGGGCGATCATGTCTCGAAAGAGACATGACTGAAGATTATCCCGCACTAGGTTGCCATTGCTTTCTGCGGTAGACTGGTTGCCGACCAAAGCTATAGAACCCAATCTGTCCTATTATTTAACCCATAACTGGAGGGAAGAGACAGATTAATACCTTTCCAAAGGGCATTTGTGCGTAAGTGAAAACAAGGAATTCAACCAGAATTCAAACTCGGCACTCCGATTTATCGTTCCGAATCGATATCCACTCCACCACAACGCACATCCAAGTTATAGTATACAAATCCTATATCATTCAGCAAATATCTAAAACGCAAAATATAAATTTTCACACCGGCTAAAATAGATCAGAAAACATTTTGGAAAAACCCAGACCAACGCAAATTTCACAAGTCGGTGTGAAAATTAAGGATTATTGGATTCTGAGTAGATAGGAAATAGCAAATTGATCTATGACCCCAGTCAAATTTTCTTCACCTAGAAAATAGGTAAGCTGTGCAAGCCGATCACATGAGAAGATTCCACTACTTACCAAGTCTCTTGACCGGCAAAAATCAGTCAGTTTAATGAGACCAGCATAGAGATGAGACGCTAAAATATAAAAAATGAAACTTCAAGCCGACTCCAGACATATATTCGTTCTACCTTTCATTTCAATTTTTTTTCCTCGTTTTCACTCACCCTCCTTTAAAGAAACGAGAAGATACTCCAACTGACTCAAAAAAACTAAATTCCGATAAGAACAATTTCCTTTATTGCTTCACCTTCCTTTTCACTCTTTAGTCGGTCATAAAAAGGAATAGAACACAGACTTTATTAGTAACCTTTTAATCTTTCTACATACACACATTGTGCAACTTGCTACTATTTCTCTGGAACATTTAACAACGTACGATTTTCTCTTCAGACTTTTTTCTTGCAAATTTGTTATCCTGTTTAAATAATAAAATTTTACTTTAGCATACAAAACGAAATATTTTACCCTTCAACATTTCAGCATCCTACCTTCATCTTTGTGATATTTTAAATTGTCGGGAATTCAGTTGTTTTTGGGGACAAAGCCAATTTGACAAACCTAGCATGGACAAATGTGTTTAGGTACCTCCAATAAATCCTTAAAAGAAACAAAAACAAAAAAAATGCATAGTTCGAATAAGAAAGGTTCCAAAATTAATAAATGCGAACATTTTCAATCAAATTGTTTTTAATATTAAGAGGAAAGATCAAAGTAATTCTATTTATTTAAAAAATTCTTTTATCCCATCTAACTTTTGGCAGAAAATTTTGTTTTGATTTAAGTTAGCGGGTAACCAAAGCGTTCCGACTGTTTACAATGGAAAACGTAATTTTTATATCATCCACATTTTTCCGGTGACAAACACATTAATTTCGAGATTCTCTCAATAAAAATCAAATAATTTTCAGATTTTAATGAAACTTTCAGTATTCGTTTACAAATGAATGAAAATAGTTTTTTAAGTTATTGCTTTTTAAAAATCTTGGTAAATTTTTTTACCTCTGTTACCCCCATATAAATCCATGAAATTTTAATAGATTTTAGTGTTGCGCTTTATAATTTTATAATTAACGCAGGACTCATTGGGGAATATAAAACACCTGATTTTTTTAAATTTTGCCTCTGTATCCGAAAATCTGCTCTGAAGAGTATACTAAAAAATGCAATGATATTATTTAATTTCACAAAGTTTTAATTGCGTGAATAAATAATAATAAGAAGAATGGACATTATAGTCTGAAGTAAAAAAAATAAGAAACAAAATTGATTACTAATCAAATTTTAAAGAATTGTTTTCATTTTTTTTGTTATTATAATAATTTATAATGTTTAAAAATATTTCTAAAATCTTCAAAGAACTGTTGCTGTTAGATTTTTTAGTTAAGAACAGAGAAATCAGGAAGCTGAGTTCGAATTCCACTTGAATTTGTTCCATTAACTTATATGCAAAATATGAGAAAGGAATTAATCCATATTTTCCTTCCAGCTATGGGTTAAATAACAGGACAGATTGGGTTCAATAGCCTTAACTGTCAACCAGTCTACCGCAGAAAGTAATGGCAACCTAGTGCGGATAATCTTCTGTTGAGTCAGTCATGTCTCTTTCGAGACATGATCACTCAGTCGATCAGTGAAATACCACTTATGGGACTTAACTGATTGACTGACCGTAAACTTTCAACTCAATGGTTAAAAAACGAAGGGTTATATGAACTTTAGTTCTTTCTTTTCTTTGAAGAACCCGGCACTAAATTTTAGAAAAAAAAGAATTTTTGATACAACCTGTATATAATGAATAAGAAAAATAGAAATACATTATATTTTGTGACTATTTATTTTATTTTATTTTATTTTATTTTATTTTGACCGTGTCTTTGTTAAAGGGCTTTCATTATAATTTAAGTTGTGGGCAGACCATGTTGTTTTAAAATTTTAATTCCAGATGTGGTTCGGACTGAAATAAATAATAAAATAAAATGAAACACTAACAACGCGAAACAACTTGGAGCATTCATCGCCCTCAGGTTACCTTCATATTAGAAGACAGGTAACGAATTGGCCGTGAGCTGTCACTGGCTATATATAAACGTCCGACCAGCGTCAAGGAGGCGCCGTAGTCTGCCATTATGGCTACTGACTGTTTAATAAATTTCTCCTAATTTACTTTTTCATTTTTTGATGTCGATTTTTCATGAGTTTTTATAATGTCTTCTCTTCTAGATACTCGCTTCTTTCTTCCTTTTTTTCCTTTCAATGTCTCTGTTTTTCTTTCTCTTCTTTTTACTATTATTATTATTGTTGTTTAGTTTACTATTTTCGATATTTCAATTTGATCAAATTTCAATCTAATAATTATCTTCTGCTTTCTTAATTTATCTTTCCAAATTTTGTTATTTTTTTCTCTAATGGTGTCACTTTTTTCTTTACTGTTTTTAGATTTCTCGAAGCTTCCGTCTTTTATCATTTTTCTAAAAATTCTCTCTATTTTTTAAAATTTCTTCCCGAATACCCGTCGTTCTTTTTCTGTTATTCATACAGATCTTTAACTATTACTAATTTTCTATTTGTTATGCGCATTGTGGTGCATTGGATATCGGCTCGGAACGAGAAATCGGGGAGCCGAGTTCGAATTCCAGCTGAATTCATTGCATTCACTTATGCGCAAATACCCTTGGGAAAGGTATTAATCCGTCTCTTGCTTCCAGTTATGGGTTAAATAACAGGACAGATTGGGTTCTATAGCCTTGGTCTGTAATCAGTCTACCGCAGAAAGCAATGGCAACCTACTGCGGGATAATCTTCTGCCCAGTCAGTCATGTCTCTTTCAAGACATGATCGCCCAAGCGTGTATCATGTATGGCACTTAACTGACTGACTGACACTTTGCTTGATTAATTTTGATGGCTCGTCCACTCTTTGCATGTTGTTAAATCCAGCAAAAACTTTTAGATTGCAAGAGCATTTCCTGCAGATACTAATTATTTAGTGATACAAGTTTTACTAATTAACCCAGAGCTGGGGCAGAAAAGTTAGTTTCATAAACGTTCCCAAAGATATTTGCACGTAAGTGAATATATCGAAACCAACTAAAATTTAAACTCGATTCTCCGATTTTCTTGTTCATAAAAATTTGTAGCAGTAGGCAGGTTTTATTCACGAATTGTAACCCACTGCGACAGACGAGCGAAACTTGAATGAGATATAGGCGAGGCCGTCGGTGAACAGTCTCACGAGTATTTTTTCTTTCACATCGTTCTCCGTGGCTTCTCTCCGTCGCTCTGTTTTTTTCGCGGGTAGTGGCCACTGTCTTATAGCGGTCATTAGAATTGTCTTTGCCGAAAAAAATAATTCATCTACTTTTAGTGACTTGCCATAGTTACCTATCATATTCCTTGTGGTTAACACTTTTATTAGTCATCGAAAAATAAATGTCCTAAACCATTTTTAGTCATTGGGAATATAAATGTCTGACACAATATTTATGACCGGTCAGCTGTTTCGTTTTAACAAGTTATCAGCTGATATTGACATCGTTACAGCATGCTAACCTCCATACTTCGATATTCAAGGTCTACTTCAATAAAATCGTTCCACTCTACGACACTTAACCAATTTTTATAATTAGACGTTTGTCAATTTTTAGTCCGTTATTTTTGCAATTTTTTAAAACTGAGAATTAACTTCCGCATACTTGATGTGTGCTGTGATGCAGCGGATATCGGCTCGGAATGAGAAATTGGGGATTCGAGTTCGATTTCCACTTGAATTTGTTCCATTCACTTACACGAAAACATCCTTGGGATTAATCTATCTCTTCTCCCCCGTTATGTAGTAAATAACAGGACAGATTGGGTTCTATAGCCTTGGCTGGCAACCAGTCTAGCGCAGAAAGCAATGACAACCTAATGCGAGATAATCTTTAATTTATTAATTTCTCCTAATTATAGAGTTTCCCTTCTATATTCTTTTTTTCCCTCATATATCCAGCTCTGAATGATCACCGCATTCGTCCTTGAGTACGACAATGACGAAGTGTAAGACATGTGACACGAGGTACGACACAAGGGTTGTAGATTTTTGAAAGTGCAGTTGAATTACATTGCAGAAGAATCTCATATTCAAAGGGAAATCTTCCCGAGGCGGTGTTTAAAGAACTTATTATCAACATTTAACCCGTCGTGAACTCTCTGACTGATATCAGTGCTTTCTGAATAAAAGAGACTCTATGCCCAGTTGATATCCTACCGCGTCCTAATGAGAGAAAGTCTGTACTGGAATATTCTGGCTATAAATCGCACCGATTATTTAGCCGTTCAGGTTAGAGAAATTAGAATAAAACAAATAAAGAGACTTAAATACCTAGGAAATGTTCTGAAAGAGAATGATAAGTGCTTCATTGAGATCCAAAGACGCATTGGCATGACGAAAGACGCATTTATAAGCTAGCCAAGTGTACTAAGAGACAGGGAACTCTCATTGAAAACAAAGAAAATAGTGTAGTATTGCTACGTGCTATTTGTCCTTCTGTATGGAAGTGAATGTCGGACGATCTCATCAGGGATGAACGAGAGGTTTGAGGCAGTAGAAATGTGGCTTTATAGAAGGATACAGAGGATACGCTTGGCGTTTTAGATGTATTATCACCTTGCTTAGGTGGAATTGATTCTTAAACATGTATCTAGAAATTTAAATAAGCCATTACATGAAAATAAGATAGATCTTTTACAATACAATTCATTCGATGTATCTGTTCATCTCAATAAGTCTGAGCATAATCTCAACTAATGTAGTTTTAATTAAAAGCGCGGGGGTAATTTATTAAGGCGAAAATGTATTGAAGATGCACTGCTTTCCGAATCGTTTACGGTAAATTTACGGCTAATAATTATTATAATATAAATATTATTATATTACATATTTCCCTTCATTAAAAGTCTGCTACTGATACAATGTGGGATAATTAAAAGCAGTCATGATAAAAAAAAAAATATAGAGAATTTTAAAATAAAAAACTGAACGTATGGTTATCAGCAAAAAGATGACCCCATAATGCCAACTACAAGGTCGGGGAAACTAAAATAAAACAATTAAAGAAATTAAAATACCTGGGAAGCGTTCTGACAAAGGATAGAAAGTGCGATATTGAGATTCATAGACGTATTGGCATGGTCGAGGACGCTAACCAGAGTACTAAGAGACAGGGAAATCTCATTGAAAACAAAGAAAATCGTGCTGGATTACTATGGGATATCTCTCCTTCTTTATGTACTATCTCATCAAGGATTAAGTAGAGGCTTGAGGCAGCAGAAATGTGGTTTTACAGAAGAATGCTGATAATACAAAGGACTGAGCACACGAGCAACAACGAGCTTTTGGAGAAAATGCAAACCAGAAAAAAAAACTCATACTTAAAACCAGGAAGCGACAGATGAGATTCTTGAGAAAGGTAATGAGGAATGTGGGTCTGGAGAATTTAATACTCACAAGACGGATTGACAGAAAAAGAGACAGGGAAAACTGTGTGAGACATAAGCCTGAGCAAATGGATGGAAGAGTGGGGTTAGGGGAGAGATACCAAGAGGAAAAATATTGAGAGCGACAAGAGACAGAGCGAAGTGCAATCGCTTACTTCCTGGAGGGCAACGGCACATGAAAAAGAAAAATCAATTTTGTCCTTCTTCTCTACGGGTATATCAAAACAGACGATATGGAAGAAAGCGCAGTTAGGTGGAAAATGTTCCACTATATATAAAAAAAAGTTCGTTACCCAAAACTAGCGTAAAAATAAAATTAGTACAACATGAGATAAATCTTTATTAGATTGAAATTATTTTTTACTAATTTCAGAGAACAATTTGAAATTTTACATGAAGAGGTGCTATATTTTACAAAAAAATAAAGCCAAAAATAAGTCATTATGGGCAATCAAGCAGTTGTTCAGTATTCTTAACCAACCAATAAACTGACTAATTTTTTTCTTACTGTTTTCTTTACTTTTATACGTGGAAGAAGAGACGTGAAGCAACAGACGAATGTTGAGAATATCATGGACAAATTATGCAAACAACGAAGACATTCGAAGGAAAAGAAGAATTAAATGAAACTCTTTTTAGCAATAACAAAGAGATGTCTGCAATTTCTAGGAGCGTAGATCTTGAGGATATACAGAATGTAATAGCAGCAGACTGAACAGCAAGAGACATACTTATGGCTTTCGGATGGCCGAACAATATAATGTAATATAGAAAAGTTGTGAAAAACGATGATCATCCGCGACCTTGGTAAATATAAGAAGAAGAAGAAGAAGAAGAAGAAGAAGAAGAAGAAGAAGAAGAAGGAAAGGAAGGGAAGATGAAGAAGAAGTGCGAAACGAAGAGGAAAAAGAAGAGGAGAAAGAGAAGAATAATACGAAGAGGAGGAGAAAAAGAAGAAGAAAGAGAAAAGAGAAGAAAAAGAGGACAGAGAAGAAGAAAAAGGGAAGGAAGGGAAGATGAATAAGAAGAAGTGCGAAAAGAAGAGGAAAATGAAGAGGTGAAAGAGAAGAAGAAGAAGAAAAAGAAGAAGAAGAAGAAGAAAAAGAAGAAGAAGGGGGCAGAGATGAAGTAGAAGGGAAAAAATGGAAGATAAAGAAGAAGTGCGAGAAGAAGAGGAAAAAGAAGGGGTTAAAGAGAAGAAAAAGAAGAAGAAAAAAAAGAAGAAGAAATAGAAAAGAGGAGAAAAAGGGGACAGAAAAGAAGAATGGAAGGAAGGGAAGACAAAGAAGAAGAAATGCGAAAAGAAGAGGAAAACGAAAAGGTGAAAAGGTGAAAAAGAAGAAGGCGAGAAGAAGATGAAAGAGAAAAGAGAAGAAAAAGGGGACAAAGAAGAAGAAGAGGGAAGAAAGGGAAGATGAAGAAGAAGTGCGAAAAGAAGAGTAAAAAGAAGAGGTGAAAGAGAAGACGAAGGGGAGAGAAGAAGAAGAAGAAGAAGAAGAAGAAGAAGAAGAAGAAGAAAGGGACAGAGAAGAAGAAGAGGGAAGAAAGGGAAGATGAAGAAGAAGTACGAAAAGAAGAGTAAAAAGAAGGGGTGAAAGAGAAGACGAAGGGGAGAGAAGAAGAAGAAGAAGAAGAAGAAGAAGAAGAAGGGGAACAGAGAAGAAGAAGTGTGAGAAAAAGAAAGGCGAAAAGATGAAAAAGCAAAGAAGAAAAATTTAGATCAAGAATGTCGAATTTCTATGTACCTGAATTCGGGATAAGCCCCACAAAAATGAAAACGAATATTGACGTGACAGAGATGTGGCTCTATAGTCGAATGTTAAGAATAGCATGGCGAGAACCTATGAACAGTGAAGAAGATTTAACCAGAAGAGTATCTCTAGTGAAACTGATACTTAGACCTGGAAATAAAGTGACATAATATCTACAGCAACTAATGAGGAGAGATGACGTGGCGAATTACACACTCAGAGGACATACTGAAAGCAAGAGGATCATGGGTAATCAGTAAGAATCTACACAACGTATTTGAATGGGAAAAATGAACAAAAATGGATGGTCAGTTAGAGTAAGAAAAGTTAGGAAGTTGCGGAGATTCATGATCAGGACATTGAAGAAGTAGGTTTAGTGACTGCTTAATACTAAGGTTGTTAAAATTTGGCGTAGCAAATCGCTATTGAGTTTTTTTAATAATATAGACACCTTATTATGCTGATAATGATTTTTTAATTTCTTCTTTTCCATCAACAACACATTACAAAGTAACAGCTTTACAGTACAACTATTGCTAGCTATTCTAAAAATAATTAGTTTGACTCATATTATAAAACCAGTGGGCTCGTCCAGTAAAAAATTGACGGCACGTCTAATATGACGGTTGCATATATATAGACATAACTATATATTGAGTATCTTACATAAGGACATAAACAATGCCCCGCCCTGAGCATGACAGGAGATGTATATATAAGGAGCATACATGCGGCAAAAGCTTTCATAACTGAGAAGCAACTTAGCTGACACTGCCTCGCTAGTGACTCTCTCTCCAGGAGCCTAACTGGATATATATATATAGTTAGTTAGCTTTTGGTCATAATTGGATTAGACCAGTACACAGCGTGATTACTTTTTAAATGTAATTATTTTGTAGAACATTTGAACATGGGTAAAATTCAAATTTCTTTATACACTGGAAGTTCAATTAAAGAGAAGGAAGAGGAAAGAAATATAGAAGAAAAATTGAAGAAAAAGTGAAAAAAGAAAGGGAATAGTATTTTATAATGCAGACATATATATATATATATATATATATATATATATATATATATATATATATGTATAACAGCATGCGGTGTAGATATAGAAGAATCCAAAGAAGTATCCTGTACATACAGTGGTAGGATAACTCTCTAAAAGGGTTCTAATATATATATGTATATAAATACATATAGAGCAAATATAAGAATAATTAAAGCAGACACGTTATTTAATGGTAAATTGGAAGTTTAGTCCTATTTCAGGCGAACCATGATCAGCTTCCGTCTTTATTGTACAAAGGATTTCACACAAATCGTGTAAAATTGTACAAAGGGTTTTACACGAATTCGTGTGAAATCCTTTGTACAATAAAGACGGAAGCTGATCATGGTTTGCCTGAATTAGGACTCACCTCCCGATTTACCATGAAATAACGTGTCTGCCTTAATTTTTCTTATATATATATATATATATATATATATATATATATGTGTGTGTGTGTGTGTGTGTGTATATATATATAATTTATTATAATAGAGAGGCTAATCACTTTGATTTACGTTATTATGAGATGTTTACCTGACAATTAATTAGTCTTTATAAAATAATAAGTTTTCTTTACAAAGAATTAGTATTTGTTATAGAATAATAGGTTTGTCTTATTGTTAATTTTGAAGAAATAAGTTTGCCAGAAAATATTTGTACTGATTTTATGATCTGCTTTTGCGCTTAAAATCATAAAATCTAGTTGTCTTAAATAAAACTTCCGCATGAAAGTATTTATAGAAAACACACGGGGATGCTATATTATGTCATTTCGACAATGACTGAAGGTGAGATTTCAAGTCAAGACGAATAACATTACAGAGTCCTCTTTAGATTTTACCAACAATCTCTAAATGCACAGCAGAAATACAAGATCAGATGTGGCAGAAATATCCAATGCATGGATAAATGGCAGACGTATAAATTCGTAAGAAATATTCTGGAGAGAAACATTGTCTAGCGTGAAATAGTAAACAAACTTTCTTAGTAGCAGAAGACCTAGGAATTGATTCTACCTCTTACTTCATGCCATTGGAAAATTTAAGCCTAAGACATCGCAATGGGTAATTTTCTTGGAGGTTAGCATCTGCCATACTGATAAAAGTTAGAAATTAAAAATATATTTAAGGACGCTAACAACCCATTGCGATGTGCATTGTGTTGCAGTAGATATCTACACGGAACGGCAAATCGTGTGTCGAGTTCGAATTCCAGTTGAATTTCCTTGCATTCACTTTCGCACAAATACCCTTGGGAAAGGTATTACTCCAACTCTTCCCTCCAGTTATGGGTTAAATAATAGGACAGATTGTGTCCTATAGCAACCAGTTTGCCGCAGAAAGCAATGGCAACCTACTGCGAGATAATATTCTGCCCAGTCAGTTATGTCTCTTTTGAGACATGATCCCCGAAAGCGTGTATCACGGATGACACTTAACTGACTGAACCACCAATTATTAGTTAAGCTAGTTTTTTGTGAGTATATTTGTCCGCTAAATTCTATACAATGCTTACTTTTAATCACCATTAAGTACCTAATGGGGTATTGAAGTTATGCTGTATTCTCTTACAAATTATAATGCGTTCAGATCTCAATGGATGCTTTTCTTTCGTTATAATTTTTCAGAATAAATCATATTACATATAAAACGAGAGTCCCAAATATCTAGTAGTGGGTTTGATTCAGAAAGTCTTCGCCCTCGTTGTCTTGTGTTGATCTGCTTGACGAGGATATATTTAGTAAATATCTAATTAACTCTCAATCCCTCTAGCTGACATTTTGAACATTGATGCATACACATGCAACATCCCCAGTTTTCAGACATATTAGATTATTGTAATTATTTGCGTTACAAGCCATACCATGATAATCTGTATTAAAGCAAGTTTGCCGCCTGTGACCGCCATCATAACAAGTGTTCCATGTCCAATCATGATTATTGCTTCAGGTAGTACGAACTCAAACGACCTTGCCATTATAGCGTTGTCCATATTGATGAAAAAAAAAAAGAATAAAAGAGACCAATAGCTAAGAGATGAAAGTTAAGGAAGGAGGGAAAAATAAAGAGAGACAGAGCAAAAGGTGAGGATAAAAACGAAATGAGAACGAAAAAGAAAGAAAAAAAAACACCGTGAGAAAAAATAGATAGAGAAATGTAAAAAAAAGAAAGGGTGGTGTGTGAGAGAAAGAGTAGCGAAAGAGAGTGAAAGAGAGTTAGAGAAAAAAGAAAGAAAGAAAGAAAGAAAGAAAGAAAGAAAGAGAGTAACAAAACCAAAACACAAAGAGAAAGAATCAGAAAGAAAGTGAGGAGACAGCAAAGAGAAAGAGAGACATGAAGAAATAGGCAAAGAGAAAGAGAAAAATAGATCGAGAGAGTATCCCAGAAATATATATATATATATATATATATATATATATATATATATATATATAGAAAGAGAGACAGACAGACAGACAGACAGACAAACAGCGAGACAGAGATAGATAGATAGATAGATAGATCAGAGAAAAGGAGACAGACAGATAGATAGATAGATAGATAGATAGATAGATAGATAGATAGATCAGAGAAAAGGAGACAGATAGATAGATAGAAAAAGAGAGGGACAGAAGACGATTATGATGAGGAGGGAAATAGGAAAGAAAATAAGAAAGAACTAAACATAAATTTAAAGAGAACCAAATCCATGCTCATCAGCAAAAGACGGCCCTTAAAATGCTGACTACATATCGAGGATACTAAAATCAAACAAGTGCAGAAATTTGAATATCTGCGAATTTTCAGACGGAGGATGGAAAACGCAAATCTGTAATCGGAAGGCGCCTTGGTATGGCCAAGGATGCATTTAAAAAGCTAAGTAGAAGAAACGAAGAATAACTCAAGCATGACTTGAACTCATATCTTCTATCTTAAAGAGAAGACATATTATTGAATCTCATAATGGAATGAGTATTTTCATTGAGAGACTTAACTGGTTGAAGCATTCTCCATAGAAGGCTAACATTTGACAATGGATGCTAACTCAAATGCAGTTAAATATAACGTTAATATTACAATACCATACTAATTATTTTAATGATGAGCAAGAAAATATTTAGTCAGTTAAGTGCCAAACGTAATACACCCTTTGAGCGATCATGTCTTGAAAGAGAAATGAATGACTGGGCAGATTATCACGCAGTAGGTTGCCATTGCTTTCTGCGGTAGACTGGTTGCCGTCCAAGGCCACAGAACCCAATCTGTCCTATTATTTAACCCATAACTGGAAGGAAGAGACGGATTAATACCTTTCCCAAGGGTATTTGCGCGTAAGTGAATGCAAGGAATACGAGTCGAATTCGAACTCTGATTTCTCGTTCGGAGCCGATATCCACTGCACCACGGGACATATATAGGAAAACGGTAAGAACGACAAATGATAAGGGCAAGAATAATTCCATGATCACCCACGTCCTGAAAAGACACGGCACATAAAAAAGAAAAAATGATAGAATTGTAGTCGTAGTATTTTTTAATTCAGAGATGAGGTATTTTGGAATTTTTATAACTGCTTCTTCTATGTGCCCTGTCCCTTCAGGACGTAGGCGATTATGGCTTTCCACCTCTCCCTATCCCTGGTGGCTCTTAGCACGCCTGCTACTGTTACACCATGCAACCCTCGTTCCATCATCCACCTGCTCGAACCTTCAAATATGTAATCCACTGCTTTCCCCTGTTTCTTTTCCCTCTATCTGGCCTGTTTGTTCTCCAAGCCCTCTTTCATTATTGCATGTCCCAGGAACTTCAGCTGTCTCTTCCTGATGCTCAGAATTAATTTCCTTTTCGTTTCCATCATTTCCAAAAACGCATCATTGCTTACATGCTCGATCCATCATATTCGCAGCATCTTTCTGTAGAACCACATTTCAGTTGCTTCAAATTTTTCCTTCATCTTTGATAATATTGTTCAACAATCCCTGCCATATTGAAGAACTGAAAACACATAGCAATCCAGTCCTCTCTTCTGTGTTTCTAGCGAAATTGTCCTGTTTCTTAATACTTTACTCAACTTCTGGAATGCTCTTTCGCCATACCAATGCGGCTTCGGATCTCTGTGCTACACTTTCCGTCTCCTGTTATAACATTTCCCAGGTATTTAAAATTTTTGTGCTTGATTGGTTCTAGTATCATCGACCTGTATCTTCTCAATATGAAAAACCATTTTTAACTAAATCGATATAAAAGTCTGATATGAAAACAGTCAGTATAATATTGGAATATAAACGTTATGTTTAACTGCACTTGAGTTAGCATCCAATGTCAAAGGTTCGTCTTACATGAATAACGCCTGAACCTGTTAGGCTTCTTGATAAATATAATGATTCTATTATAAGATTCCTGAATATTCCCTTTAACTCCAGCGTTCAAGATAGAAGATATGAATTCAAGTCTGGTTGGTGTTATTCTTTGTTAAATATAATGAAATGAAGCATTTAGTATTTCAAATTCCTTTATCTCAGAAGCTCATAATTCATACGTCTAAAACTAACCCGATGTCCACCTTCTATAACTATATTCTTCTACGTCTCTCCCTTTTTATAATATATTTCCAGGTTGTGAATAATACAAACTCTCTATCATTGGCTTTTGTTACTCTAAATATATATTACTCTTTTGCCACATATTTTAAGGGTTTGTGCTGTAGTTATCTAGTTAATCAAACATGTCAACAAGTTAAGTGTTTTTTTTTCATCATTTCGCCCTTAGCAATGTGGGAATGTCACTAGCAGGGAGGGGGTTACAGAGCGTGAAGGCGAGAGAAAAGACTGGTTATAGCCTGTATTGAGGAAAGGATAAAATATGATGGGAATCAAGAGAACAAAAGATGGAGATTGACTTTGCATTTAAATTTTAGAAGATTGACGTCACCAAGGAAGCTAGTAAACGGAAGCTAGAAAGGAAACTTATAAAGTAGAAGTGACGGTTACTCTTAACTATTTCAACAGCAAAATGGTGGAACTTGGAAGCCAGTTTAGTAACACACTTAAGTTCAGGCATTCAAGGCACTAGGGGAAAATGCTCGTCAGAGCAGTTGCTATGAAAATATGCGTAAAAAAGACAGAGGGAATCCACGTAATGTCGGTCAGGATCAATTACTTTGCAGATCCTTCTTTGGAATATGTAAAAAAAAAATGATAAACTCCAGCCAGATATGGCAACAGTATTCAATGCACGGATGAATGGTAAATTTAAACAAGTTCAAGATGGGTTTTGACGAGAAAATCTTTCTGGCACTACACGGCAACTTAATTTTACTTGGATTAGATGTAGTTATTGATTCATTGTCGTCGATATACTTCAATTCGTTTGGAAAAGTTTAGGCCAAGGAGGCGCAGTGTGTTGATCTCCAGCAGACTAGCATCTGTCATGCTTTCTCAAACTTTTTTTACTTGTGGTCCATATTTTCAAAAAAAGTTCAGGACAGCATAAGACCAAAGAGAAGACCTGACAGGAAATACATTCTATTTACAAAAGCAAAATTTAGTTGAAAATATATATCCTGACTTATAAATAATGCTTCTACTGTTTCTAGGCTAGAGTTAATTAAAATAATTATCAGACCCATTTTTTTGGGCGCAAGGGCACATGTGAGAATAACTGGTTTATACTTTACGTATATAAAAAAGAAAATGACACTCAAGGCGATATGTGTTAAAGCCAAAATGTTGTAAGGGTAGAAGCTGAAATCCTCCAAGAAAATCGATAATCGACAAAATCAGGTTATAAAAGGAGTGGTCCGATTTTAATCAAATTTGATACACTCATAGACAAAGACATAAGAAACGATATTCAGAAGTTTCAAGGTTGCAGTTCTCATAATATATATATATATATATATATATATATATATATATATATATAAGGCAAGATGTTTGTGTGCGTGTCTGTTTATCTGCCTGCATGTCTGTGTTTTTTTCAGCCATTTTATTTTAATTTTTGCTTCGGGTTTGGCTCTAAGTAGGTATAATTGTAGTTCTTAGTCTCAGCCAAGATACCATTTAATCAGAGGACTTATTTAGTCTTCAAAATTCAGTTTACGACGAAAAAAACTTATTCGATATCGATACCAGGAAATCAAAATTAGACTTACATCCATTCATTTTTCTTTCAGTCTACGGTTTCGCTTTAACTGGAAACAACTATTGCTTTTTAGTCTTTCGTGCCAACGTCCAAAGAGTCTGAGCTCCAAGACCACGGATTAGTTTTAAACCTTTCATTACACCCGAGCAACGCCGGGCTATACTGCTAGTTATATATACTAGTTGCGATTGGTAAATTGTCGCAATTATTTTATTATTTCAAATATTCTTTAGGTTGAGTCTGAGCTCCAGGACCATGGATTTGTTTTAAAGATTTCATTACACCCGAGCAACACCGGGCTATACTGCCAGTACATTCTATTTACAAAAGCAAAAATTAAAGAGAAGTTATAAATCCTGACTAATGACTAACTTCTTCTGGTGTCTATTCATCATCTCGTCAAGTTGAACTGCCAAGTCTTCGTTTAGATTCAAGAGTAATTTAAAAATATTATTAGAAGAAAACTTGATGTTGCTTAGCTTTGGTGATCATGGTCGAATTTATGACTAAATTTGCAACCAACATGCAGCTTTGGGACGAGAAGCTTCCACTTTCATCATTATATTTGATAATGATCTGGAAATTATAAGCATTAAATGTATATTAAAACATTGTTCTTTCTGTTCAATGTGATCCATAGGTAAACGTAAAGTCCAGTCAAAAATAAATTAAAATATTAAGAAACTGTTTTCCATCTTTAAAATTTAAAGAAGATGTAAAATTCACTTTGGAAATTAACTGTGCTGTAAAACACTATTTCTCATCTTTTTCTTCATTGTGGCCCACTGTTGGTGTCAGTTGTATTTCAGGCCTACATTAGCACAAAAAGAAATTACATCGAACAGGAAATACATTTTTATTTACAAAAGCAAAAATTAAAAAGAAAATAGAATCCTGACTAATGAAAACGCTGCTCCTGGTGTCTATCTTGTCAAGTTGGACTTTCATATCTTCTTTCAGATTCAGATGTATGACTCTTCTCTTTTCAATCTGTAATAAATTACATTTTTTCTGAGTACATTGATTGCTTCAGAAAATCCAGACACGATTAACCAGGTAGTGGGAAAGGAAAATAATAATGAAATAACAAAGAGCAACGGATGAGTGGGTTTTATTTTCAGCCACCCAATCAATTCTTCCCATCAATAAATTCCATCCCAGTGAAAAAAAAAAAGCCCATTTATTTTTCTTAGGATAACTCCAGGCCTATTTTAAAAACTTCTCCGTCTCACTTGTGAATCTGCGGACCCAGGATGAGAATCAGTGAGAAAGTTTACTCGTTGTCTTCCATTGCTTCCCTTGTTTTCAGTACCCTTCGTGCGTTTTAAATTCTATGAGAAATTTTTCCTCACAATGGGTTTTAAATACTTTTCAGTTTCTTATTGTTAGCAGTAGTTCCTTTGTTGTTTCTACTTACCGTCCCTCTAATCATCAAGCTTACGAGTTTGGTTGAGAAAGAATTTAACCATCTAATATTTAAGAAGAAATAGCATGAATAAGAAAAGAATTTTTGGGCTGTTCAAACAACTCGCCTTGGGACATAGTTCACATATCTTAACATCATTTGCAATTTTTAAATCAGACTACAAAATCCTTTTTGTGCGATTGGCATCAGCTGCCTGGTTCTGGTCTCTTTAATATTTAATACCGCCCTTTGTCTAAAACAATGTTTTTATTTCAAAGGTTATTTTGACTTTGGCAAAAGCCAGAGATCACGGCGTGTCAAAGCTAGATTGTATCGGAAGACGCTGACAGACAGACAAATGACGAGAAAATAGAACCTACAGGAAACAGCATTGAAAATATAAACGTTTCATAGTACACTAGCTCACTCACAGGAGTACTGGTACTCGAAAAAACACTCTCGAATATAAGTGTGTTCATGCGTGTAGGTTACGGCCGTGAAACAGCTTCTAGAAATGTTCTAAATGGCTAAATAATTTTGATTCAATTTTGCATACAGGATAGATATCACAGCGTGTTTTAACAAAGATAATCGTAAATCATTTATATTCTCCTGCTGAAATTGTATACTTATCAAAACATTGAATACTTATCAAAATATTGTATACTTATCAAAATATTGTGATATAGTTTTTATTTCGTTGGATGTGCGAGCCACAAGAATCAATGAACATATGCATATATTCATAGTCTAAGTTCATGATAACAAGAAATATTTCACTTACATACATTTCATTAATAAATTCTACATACGGGTTTGCATCGTTGGCTGTGACTTTATTTTAATTGTTACCTCAGAATGATCCCATTTACTTACACATCTATCTATCTATCTATCTATCTATCTATCTATCTATCTATCTATCCTAATCTTGTCAAAGTCTCATCATATATTGATTCAAATGAAGCAGAATGAGTTTGTCGACGGTCCATCAAAGTGGGAGATATCGCAAGGGGAAAAACACCCCAGAGACTGGTATGGATTACATGCTCAACTTGTTATCACATAGAACATCTAAATATGTCTATATCAATTATTTACTTTATGCATGGGCCAAGAGGGAACTGTTATTTTTAGCTTACAAAATTTCAATTTTCCCGCACTTCTCGCCTGTGGAACTCGCTTCATTATTCTTGCTTTCCTGTCGGCTACAACCTCCAGAAATTTAAATGCAAGGTCAATTCTCATCTCTTAACTACTTGACCCTACTTCTTTCCACACCGTCCTGTAGATCCCTTTCCTTTCTCTCACCTTCGCAACTGTCATCACACCTGTATTCCCATCCTTCTCTTGCTCCTTTCTAACTGGTTCGTCCATCTCCTCATTCTCCTGTAATCCTTTTACTCTTATGTATCCCCCTGGACATCAGTGGCGTTTCCGCCTTCCTCGAGGTGATATGATTAAAACAAATATATATCCTTATCACAAATCTATCTATCTATCTATCTCTCTATCTATCTATCTATCTATCTAGTTTGTTAATAAGCAACAATAATTTTACAGAAATTACTTTTGCAAAATCCTCTGTACAATAAAGACGGAAGCTGATGATGGTTCGCCTGAAACAGGCCCATACTTCCGATTTACAATGAACTAACGTGTCTGCGTAAATTCTTTCTTATATATATATATATATATATATATTGGGAGAGAGTGAAAAAGATACAGGTAGAGAGAGAGAGTAATGGTTAATACAATTAAACTTTATCACTTATCTGATTCATGTTTTTTCAGAATCTCGACTTTAACGTTTCGTTAATGAACTTGCGTAATTGTAGGACCACTCTTCAGGAGTTTTTAAAAGAACAAATAGAAAACGTCTAAAAATTTAATATCATTCACTCTTATTTAAGCATTATCAGAAATTGTTGGAAATGAGTTATGGAAGAGAATATTTCCATCGGTACATTGAGTTTTGTGTTGTTCTTTTTTAATTGGACAGTTCTGGGTTGTTCGTTTTTAATTGGTCAGTTTGATCTCACGTGATTTGCTTGTGATGTAAGTTTGTGATGTGTTTGTGTGTGAGCGCGCTCACGCGCGTTTGGATTATAACGAGCATTTTTGAATCCACACACACACACACACACACACACACGACACGTATTAACATAAGTATTTCATAGCTTTTGTTAGTGGCATTCATGGAATATAGTTTCACAAAAATGTACCATATATGCGTTTCACATTTGGTAATGTGTAAATATATGATGAATTTTGTAAAAAAGGGTGTTTTAAATCAGACTGTATTGCAGAGGTGAATGCATGACCTCCAGGGGTTACCTTGTTTTATGCATTTTACTAGCAGTCTAGCCCGGCGTTGCTCGGGTGTAATGAAAGCTTTAAAACTAATCCATGGTCTTGCAGCTCAGGCACTTTGGACGTTGGCACGAAAGACTAAAAAGCAATAGGTGTTTCCAGTTAAAGCGAAACACTACACTGAAAGAAAAATGAATAGATGTAAGTCAAATTTTCATTTCCTGGTATCGATATCAAATCAGTTTTTTACGGCGTAAACTGAATTTTTAAGGTTAAATAAGTCCTCTGTGTAAGTGGTATCATGACTGAGTCTAAGAACTACAATTATTCCTACTTAGAGCCAAACACGAAGCAAAAACTTAAATAAAAGGAATAAAAATATACAACATATAGGCAGATAAACACACACACACACAAACATCTTGCCTTTTATATATATATATATATATATATATATATATATATATAAAATCGATTTTCTGCAGTACTGTAAGAACTGCAACCTTGACATTTCTAAA
This sequence comes from Ascarosepion bandense, assembly GCA_037127315.1. NCBI lineage: Eukaryota > Metazoa > Mollusca > Cephalopoda > Sepiida > Sepiidae > Ascarosepion > Ascarosepion bandense. Next base: position 616,493 of record JBBBDQ010001234.1, on the reverse strand, counting down.
TATCGTTTCCTATGTCTTTGTCTATCAAACCACTCCTTCTATAATTCGATTTTTTCGCTTATCGATATATAATGGGGGTACCTCACAACAAAAACTAAGCAAACTCGTAGACGCTTATAGTACAACTGTGTAAATTTTCAAGAAAATCTGTTCAGCCGTTTCGGAGTCTATAGGTAACGGACACACACACACACACACACACACACACACACACACACACACACACACACACACACACAGAGACAAAGTTCCATTTATAAATAAGTTTAGATAAAATATTTGGCACCGAACATGCTGCGGAAAAAAAAAATCTTTCTCATCTTTCACGTTTTATATTTTGTTTAATTACATCATTTCTGTTACGTGTTTGACCAATGACAGCAGTTATGTAAATAAATTTCAGTTTTCAATCGAGGAAAGCTAGAAGAAAAATTACTGATGCTAAAATAAAATTTGGTGGAAACTTCCGAATCATAAAAGAAATAAGAGAAACAAAAAGAATGAAAAAAAATCAAGACGAAAATGTCTTCAATTAAAGCCAATAAATTACTGAGAATATTTTTGGGAAGGCGTGAAATTAAAGGGGTTCAGGTTAAAAAAAGAAGAAAATCCAACTGGTAATTAGCCTCTGATGAGAAGAAAAAGCCAGCCTCGTTTTGAACGAGAACAAAAATAACCCGAGAAAGTCAATAAAGTGAATGATTTTTTCAAATTATTTCTTTTATTTAATTTTTTTTACACTAATTTTAGCTTGAAGTGATTATGATGGTGTGCAATGGCATGATTTAGTGTAGTTAGATTTGAGCGAAATTTTAGTTATATATTGAAGTTAGATATTTACCGAACCGAAACACAGTCTATGGTATGAATTTTCCGTCTTTGCTCACAATAAAAACATAGTCTAATGTATATGAGATTTTGACACGTTGTTAACTGGAGAACAATGAATCCGACAATTCTAATATGTTGTATATTACTTTGATGAAAAATAATTAATCAATACTTCGAGTAACGGATTAACCTTGAGAAAGATGGAAATAGGTCAAAAGCCTTGAATTTTAAAATGAGATCTGAGCTCTACTTGACTAAACACTCGGCAACTTAATCCTAATTTTTCTTGAGGAAACCTTTGAGAAGTCATAAGATTGTAATTAATTGTTTGGAACATTCATTTAAGAGATTAGGAAAATATTAAGTAAATATTAAAGAGGACGAGAATCGTAATAAAAGCGATATTTCCATAAAGCCCGAGGTAGAAAAGCAATGATTGTAGGGCAGGAAAATATGAAATCATTGATTGATTAAAAGGTTTGGATATTTACAAGCTAATATTCTATCTTCAACGCCATTCCCGCCATAAAATAACTCTGAAATACAATAGAAAACATTATTAGAAAGTTGAGCATAATCGGACACAAGGCAATAATAACAGAGCGCTAGTAAATATCAAATTCACTGTACTAGCGGAAATTATGCCCCAGTTTTATCGCTCACTTCTTATTTAACTGCCCACGGGCATATATATATATATATATATATATATATATATATATATATATATGCTTAATTTGACTTCGTTTAGACTGATCGTCATTCGTCGTCGAGTGGTCTAAGACGCGCCAGATCACATGGTGTCTTCTCCTATGTGGATACGTGTCGCAGCTTCGAATCCTGCCGAATGACACATTTTCGTAACAAAAACTTATCGTAGATAATCAAACCGGGAGAAATAAGTATATACTGTTTAATTATAATCAGAATATCTACTTAAATACGAGCATCGATCAAAAATCATGATCAAACAAATCATTTCATATATATATATATATATATATATATATATATATATATATATATCAAACCACTCTTTTTAAATATTTCATCGAAATAAAAGGCAGAACTCTCTCACCATAGATTGTATGGAAGATTATAGGTAAATATCAAACCAATAATATTTTCAGAAATAGATGTATTTTATGCTTAGATGAAACAATGAAAATAATCAATTTAGGAAAACTATCTACCTGTTAAACTAGAGAAATGAAATAATTTTTAAATACTGCCGTGAAAATAAATTTAAATTGCTTTTAAATAAGATTAGTTTACCTCCTCAAATTCAGTTTCAGTCGTACATTCTGTGTTGATTGTTCTTCGATAGAGTGTATTTCAGTGTTCCTCTCTTATTGAGAAAATCGGGGTTGATATTATTTTACGCATTTGATATATATATGGCAATATTTGTATATTTAATTTATTATTTATGTGTAAATAAAATTTTTGTGTAAGTATGAGTTTTGCCTGTATATTTTGCGTATGTATTTATACGTTTCTTTATATGTGTGGCTGTGTAATTCATCTGTTTTCTTTGTGCTGACATATCTCGTCCATCGATACATTTAAGCCTTGTATATTTTGCATTTCACCCTTTATTTTTAAGGCTCTAATCTGATACTAGTCAAAAAGAATATTTTCTCAGATAAAATGCTTGTTTTTTTATGTTCTGATTAAATTAAAACATTTGAAATTTTGTGGTCTGAAGAGATGGTTGCTAAAAAATTATCTGTCGAAATAAAATATAGTTTATAACCACTTTAGATGATGAGTTTTCCTTTATATATATATATATATATATATATATATATATATATATATATATATATATATATATATATATATATAATCTGATTCCATGCGCCTATGGTTTCGGAGGTAGCGACTCCGAATGACACCAAACCGGTCACGTTTCGATCCTGGCTAGAAGCAAGTGGATGTGTCTAGCCACTTTGATGTGCTGTGATACACCGAAACAGGCTTGTATGTGGATGACTAATATATTATGCTCTCAAGAGAAGAAAAAATTTCTGCGATATATGGAGTTGATGTAATGAATATGGACACACCTTGGTTCCCCCTCACTCTTATTAGATTGGCTGGTCTCATCCACAAATATAGACGAGGCAAGGCCGTCGATTGAGTGAGAGAGCAAGATCTACCAGTCTTTTTACTAGAAATCTATTGGTCTACTATTGACTACGTCTCAGGACACTGCATACGACGTTTACGACTACGGACTAGATTGTTCTACCGGATTACATTTGCCTTAACCACTTAACAACCTCGTATTGGTACGTATCCCATTTCCGGGACATATCGAATCCATAGCTCAATCTGCTAAGAAGGTTGGGTCACTATGTCGATTCAGGATGTTTTTTCCGCCTGAATCCATCCGGCATATATACAAGTCAATCATCCGTCCGTGCATGGAGTACTGTTGCCATTTATGGTCAGGCGCCCCTGCCGTTATCCTCCGTATTCTCGACAGGCTCCAAAGGAGAGTCTGTAATGTGATAGGTACTGATCTTGTGGCTCGACTGCAGCCACTTCCCCATCGTCGAAATGTGGCCTCCCTTTGTCTGTTCTATAAATACTTTCATGGCTTCTGTTCGGAGGAGCTTAAGTTACTAGTACCTTCTCAACAGGTGTTTACTCGTGCAACCAGACTGGCAACTGGGTCCCACCCATTCACAGCCAGGTTAGCCAAATGCAGACGACAATTCTACTCCTGCAGCTTCTTCTCTCGCACTTCCCGCCTGTGGAACTCGCTCCCATATTCTTGCTTTCCTGACAGGTACAACCACCAGAAATTTAAATGCAATGCCAATACTTATCTATTAACCACTGCACTCTAGCTCTCTCCCTCCCCTATATGCTTTCCTTTCTCTCCACCTATGTATCTGTCATCGCACCTGCATTCTCAGCTTTCTATTGTTCCTTTCTAACTAGTTTGTGCTCCTCATTTTTTTCTAATTAATCTTTTTACAGTTATGTAGCCCCCAGCTCATCAGTGGCATTTCTGCCTTGCTCGGGGTGAAATGATTAAAAAAATTTAGTTGGCGGTGAAGAATTGAAACGAGTTTAGAAGAAAAAATTACTGACGAAGAACGTTAAAAATACTCGTAACACTTACAAAAAGTAAGTTTTTCCTCATTTTGTTGAATACTTCTAACGAGGAACGTTAGAAAAGGAAAAACATTGCAAACACTAACAAGAAGAAAGTTCCCCCCCTCCCATTGGTCTTGTAATATTATTTCCTACACAAGTTGAATACGTTCAAAAATGGGGCAACTGGTTGAGCTAATGGCGGTGCTACAAGGCACTTTATAAAATCAGCAACTTATTCAGCAACAATTACAATTCCAACAACAACAATTTATGCAGCAAAGAACGTACGAAAAATTACTCGAACAACGAGAAAAGACTAATAAAGTTCTTTTAAAAAAACATATTTTCAGCAAGAAAAGAACCGGGTAATAAATTTTTTGCGGAAGGTATAGCAAAATCTCTAGCTTAATTTAAATATGACCCCGAAACTGGTTCTACGTTTCCATAGTATTTTTGTAAATTTGAAACGATATTTACGAAAGGATACGAACAATGGTTGGACGTAGAAAAAATTTCGTTATTGTTGCAGATGTTGGCAACGGAAGCGAATATGAAATATACGAATTTAATCCTTCCAAAAAAAAAAAAAAAAAAAAAAAAAACTGACGAAAAGACATTCAACGAAACAGTTAAAATGTTACGGAAATTTTCGAAAAAAGGGACAGTATATTCCACACAAGATATCAGTCAGTTAAAGTGCCATACATGATACACGCTTGGGCGATCATGTCTCGAAAGAGACATGACTGACTGGGCAGAGGATTATCACGCAGTAGGTTGCCATTACTTTCTGCGGTAGACTGATTGCCGACCAAGGCTACAGAACCCAATCTGTCCTGCTATTTAACCCATAACTGGAAGGAAGAGACGGATTAATACCTTTCCAAAGGGTATTTGCGCGTAAGTGAATACAACGGATTCAACAGGAATTCGAACTCGGCTACCCGGTTTCTCGTTCCGAGCCGATATCCACTGTACCACAACGCACAAGTTATAAGTGTCTGAATATCGCAAAAGAGGTTAGTGATTTTGTAATGTATGTAGGGATAGTAAATGCACTGTGTGAGGCATTTAAACTAAACGAATTATATTGCGATATGTTTAAATGTCTAATATTTGTTTAAGGGCCAACTGAGGGCAACAATATTAGATCGCGAATCCTCACTATAATGGAAAAGGATCCGGAGATTCTTCTTCTTCTATGTGCCCTGTCCCTTCAGAAAGTAGGCGATCATGGATCTCCACGTCTCCCTATCCCTTGTAGCTCTTAGTATGTTTGCTCCTGTTGCTCCTGGCAACCCCCGTTCCGTCATCCACCTGATCATTCCCTGCAAATATGTTATCCGCTGCCTTCCTCTGTCTCTCCTTCCTTCTATCTGTCCAGTCAGTATCAGGTTCTCCAGGCTCTCCTTCCTCATTGCATGTCCCAGGAACTTCAGTTGTCTCTTCCTGATGCTCAGCATCAATTTCCTTATTGTTACCATTCTTTCTAACACTTCGTCGTTGCTTGTATGCTCAGTCTACGATATCCGTAGCATTCTTCTGTAGAACCACATTTCGGCCGCTTCCAGTTTTGTCCTCATTTTCGATGATATTGTCCAGCATTCACAGCCGTATTGAAGAACTGACATCACGTAGCAGTCTAGCACTCTTTTCTTCGTTTCTATTGAGATTTTCCTGTGTGTTAGTATTTTGCTCATCTTCTGGAACGCGTCCTTTGCCATGCCAATTCGCCTTCGGATCTCCGTGTCGCACTTTCCATCCCCTGTTAGAACACTTCCTAGGTACTTAAATTCTTGGACTTGTTTGATTCTGTTATCCCCCACCTGTATTTGGCATTTTGGGTTGTATCTTTTGCTGATGATCATGCACTCAGTTTTCTTAAAGTTTATTTGTAGTCCCTTCTTGTCACTCTCCACTGCTACTTTCTGTATGAGATCTTGCAGTTTCCTTTCCGTGTCCGCAATCAGTACTGTATCGTCCGCGTATCTTATGTTGTTCAGGTTGTGGCCTCCAATAACAAATCCTGGTGTGTCATCTAGGGTTCTCGAAATATTCTCGCTGTGTAGGTTGAACAAATCCGGTGAAAAGACACATCCTTGTCTTACGCCTTTTTCTATCTTTGTGTATCTACTGAGGTCGTTACCTGTCCGTATGCAGGCCGTTTGCTGCCAGTAGAGATTCTTGATTATTCTTATGTCTTTGCTGAAAATGTCGAGGTTGCCTAGCATTTGTCGTAATCTGGAGATTACGCTACAAAATGTAACTGAAGAATGTCAGCGACTTATTCATATAAAGAAAGACAATACTCACAGTAAGGAAAAGAACATTTTGCGAGTATAAACCGTAAAAAATACAGAAGTGGAATCAAAATAAAGAAACGAAAATGATATGCAGTTCATGTGGAGGACAGCATATAAAGAGAGATTGTTTCTTTAAAGATAAAAAATATTTTAATTGTGGGCGTGTAGGCCATAAAAGTTCTCATTGACGAGCAAAACTGAGAAAAAGAAAAGTCGCAAAGACAAACGTAGTTTGCTCGGAAAACGAAATTGAGGAGTGTAAAAGAAAATGCCTCAATGTTAAAATAAACGGTAAAACCATAAAATTGTTACTCGATTCTGGAAGTGACATTTCAGTAATAAACGAGCGAACATGGAAGAAAATTGGTTACCCACGGTTGACTAACACAGACAAAATCGCTAGGGGAGTGTCAGGAAAAAGATTGAAATTTAAAGGTGAATAAAACTGCAACATTTTGTTTATGGGGAAAAAAATCACAAATCAAAAGTATATGTGCTTCCTGGTTCAGAAAACGTCTTTGATTTAGACTGGATAGTATTATTTAACTTATGGGAATTACCAGTAACTTCTTTTCTGTAACGAAATTAACGGCATGGCAAACGATATGACGAAGAAAACCGAAAATTTATTGAGGATTTGAAAACAATTTCCTAGCGGTTCTTCAGAAGGATGAGGTCTGTGCACAAAAACAGAAGTTAACTTCAAAGTGAAAGAAAATGTCAAACCAATTTTTAGACCGAAGAGAAAAACACCATTTTCAGCACTAGATACGATAAATGAAGAATTAGAAATTTGGAGAAAAGTGGAGTAATTTCGAAAGTTGATTATTCAGATTAGGCGTCTCCAACCGTATATATATACATATATAAAAAGAAGAATCTAAGACTGAGAGTGTGTGCTGATTTTTCGACAAGCTTAAAAAGACACTGCGTACCCTCTACCATCTCCTAAGGATATATTCACGAAATTGAACGGAGGTAGAATGTTTTCAAAGTTGTCGGAGGCTGACCTTTAGGTTAAAATCTGTGAAGAAAGTTCAAAATACCTGACAATAAACACCCATAAAGAAATGTTTAAACTAAATCGTCTGCCGTTTGGATTGAAGGTAGCTCCAAGCCTATTCCAGCAACTAATGGATACAATGTTGGCTGGTATGGAGTATTCAATTGCATATCTGGATGACATTTTGATTAAAAGTGAAAACGAGGCCCAACGCAAAACGCATATTATAGTATTTCAGTGAACTGAGGAATACGGGTTCAAGCTGAGTGCTGAAAAATGTGAGTTCTTCCTAAAGAAGATAAAATATTTAGGGCAGATTATTGAGAGCCAGGGAAGAAAACCAGATCCAGAAAGAGCTGAAGCTATAAAAAATATGCCAGCTCTTGATAATTTTGCTAAACTCCAGGCATTCTTGGGATTAGTATTTATATCCCGAAAGTATATTATAGCATTTATATCCCGAAAGTATATGACATGAGAGCGCCTTTAAATTAACAGGCTTTAAAAAATTAAAAAGCTACCTTTTATCAGACTTATTGTTAATACATTTTGACCCAAAGAAGAAAATTGTTCTAGCAGCAGATGCCAGTAATGAGGGACTAGGTGCGGTATTGCTTTATGAATTCGAGGATGGATCTAAGAAGCCAACAGCACATGCCTCGAGAACATTACTGCCCGCAGGAGGAAGTTACAGCTAAATAGAAAAAGAGTTTAGCGATAATTTACGCTGTGAACAAAATTTCACAGGCTTCTATCCGGAAGAGTGTGTTCTGCAAACAGACCTTAAACCGCTGTTAAAGTTATTTGAGAAAAAGCAGGGTATACGAGCTCACACGGCAAATTAACTACACCAATGGGGTGGAGTTCTATTAAATTACAACTTCAAAATTAAATATTTGCTTTCAAAGAAGCTAGGTCACGCCGATGGGTTATCAAGTTTGATACCTGAATATACGGAACCGTTGGAAGAAACTCGAATAAAGTCGCTAAGAGACGAAAGTTAATTGTCGGGTCTGGTATGCAACACCATTGGAGAACTACAAGTTACGCTAGAAGAGGTGAAAAACGCAGCGGTGAGCGATTATTTCATTAAAAAATGAAAAGGCAATCGAGAAAGGAAGTAGTGTGTCACCACTTTCAATCTGCGATCAGCTATTATTATACGCAGATAGTAATGTAACCGCAAAAAAAAAAAAATTCTAAAAGAATTCACATTAACCAAACAGAGATTTCGAGAATAAAATAACTAATGAGAAGCTATACCTATTGGCCGAGGATGGACCAAGACACAGAAAACCAGGTGAAACAGTGTAGAAGATGTCAACTGGCAGCAAGAGATCCACCTATAAGGCCAAAGACAGATGTCCCATGGGTTCGATTGCATACCCACTATGCAGGGCCCATAAATGGATCTTACTATCTAATTGTGGTTGACGGTTTCACTAAGTGGCAAGAAATTGTTAAGTGCAGATATCCAACGGCAACAAATATGTTAAACCCACTTAACAAAATTTTTAGTCGCTTTCGTATCCCAAAAACTATAGTCAGTGACAACGGAAAGCAGTTTACGGGAAGAGAATTCAAGGAATTCTGTTAATTGTCCATCGATCACGTGACAACGCCAGCACATCAGCCAAGATCGCATGGACAGGCTGAAAAATTTGTGGACACCTTTAAATGAGCGTTAAAGATAAGTCAATGTGTAGACACGAATGACAGAGCTATTCAAAATTTTTTGGCAGCGTATAGAATCACTCCAAACCCGAATACGACGTCAGGATTATCGCCAGCAGAGTTAATGTTTGTGAGGAAAATACACTCTGTATTCGAGAGGCTGTTGCCTAGTCCGGTAAAGAAAACTGCGATAAAAGAAAAGCTAATGACTAAAGCAAAAAAAAAAAAAAACAGGTGAAAAATTTTATTTTCAAAACTTTAGGTGCTGGGAAAATATTTTGGGAACAAGAAACTATTACCAAAAGAATTGGGCAAGGCATATATGATATAAAAGGAGACAAAATTCGGTGTAAGATACATTGAAATCAATTGAGACCCAGACACACAACAGATGACACGAAAGACACCAAAGAGATTCCAATGGAAGACCTGTATGACACATTTCAAATTCCCGTTCCCGAAAGTCAACATGCGACTATGTAAGTATTCCAGACCTGAAGGCCAGAAATACCAGTGCGTCAAACGTCACCACGGCAAGAAGATGTGAGGCAAAAACGACTGAGAATAAAAAAGTTGATCGTTTATCTCCAGACCCTAAAAAGAGGAAATATTAAATCTAAATTTCACGGGATAATATAGCTCAGGGGGAGGTGTTGTAATGAATATGGACTTACCTTGGTTCCCTTTCACTGTAATGAGCTGGTATCAGACATAAATATAGACAAAGGCAAAGACGTCGAGTGAGTGAGTGAGTGGGAGATATCTGCCAATCTTTCCACTAGAGATCTATTGGTCTACCACTGACTACGCCTACGTCTCAGGACAATGCATACGACGATTACGACTACGGACTAGAGTGTTCTACCGGATTACCTTTGCCTTAACAACTTAACAACCTCGTACTGATAAATATCTCATTCCGGAACATACCAGCATTACTATTCAGGAATGAATTGAGTTATTTTGGTGACTGGCGTGTGTATACACTGCTTATATACAACACGTCAAAATTTCCTGTCTCTGATTCTATGTGCCTATAGCTTAGGAGGTAGCAACTCTAACACCAAATCGGCGGTCAAGTTTCGATCCCGGCTAGAAGCAAGTTGATGTGTCTAGCCCCACTGATGAGCAGTGATACAGCAAAACAGGCTGGTATGTGGATGACTAATATATATATATATATATATATATATATATATATAAGGAAGTGAAAGGGTCAAAACCTACTGTTCGGTACATTTACTTTTATAAAACAGGCTCAATACAGAGTAGAGTTGAACATTGTAATTTTTTTATTACAATGGTTTATAAAATCATTGCATTACTACACAAAACATTGCATGTTTCAGAAACTTATTGTTTTACCCCAGGTGATATTTAACAGACATTGACCAATGTTAATATGCTTATATAAATCATTGTAATAACAAAATTAAAATATATATATATATATCGTCGGCACCGGCTCGCATCCGAGCATCGTAATCATAATCGTCTCACTCTATTCCTTTTCTACCCTATAGTGGAGGTAGCAGAGATAGCTTCGAAAGGCCGGCCTACTCCTGATGATTCTTGGTCAATGCACCAGGTTAAGTCGAACCCTCCTAACGACACGTCGCAAATCCTCTTCATGTTGACGGTTAGACTCCAAGGTTTCGGTCCTCACCCGGATCCTTTTACGACAGGAAGTTTGATTTGCACCAACAATTTATCCGGACTCCGGATCGAATATATATATATATATATATATATATATATATATATATATAAGAAAAAAACTACTATAAAGTTGTAAGTTTACAAATGTATTTTTTGACAGTATTTATTTATTTCTATTATTGTATATATTTATTTGATTTTTCAGACCGGCCTCGGCCTTTCATCAGAATCAAATGATTTTAAAATGTAAACTAGAAGCGTTCGTCGTGAGAAGCGTCTGTCGCGAGATGTTTACATCACGTGATGTAGAAAGCAATAGTTATTTTAATAATTTTTGAAGCGATAGTTTTTTGGAATATTTTTAAACGTTAACCTTTATGCTATATATATATATATATATATATATATATATATATATATATCAGTAACTTTTATATCGTCGATCTGTATGTATGTATGTATGTATGTTTAAAATGAATTAATACTGAGATAGTAATATAAGTACAGGCAGAAAAATGGCTAGAATACAATTTGGCAGAAATTGTGCTGAATGCATTTCAAAAGGTTGAATAACCAGGCATCATTGGAATCGATTTGTTATGATGATGGCTGCGTTAAGTGAATAAGTGAAATAAATTAATTTAATTAACTGCTTAATTAAATTAGTCAGATTAATGACAGCCCCTTCGATAAATTGAAAAGAGTGAGGTTAAACCATTTCAAAATTAATGAGGAGTCTTTCTGTTCGAGCTGCTTTGAAAGACTTCTTTCATTCTAATACACACTTACAGAAATGCATATATATATATATATAATAAACTTCCATTCTTAGACGTTGTTAGAGAATTTAGTAATATCACATTCACTATTTCTTATACAAATAACCTATATTTCACTTCAATTTTAATAGTGAATATCCACTTAGATATAAAATAGACGTTATTCTAATTTTCTCAAGAGAGCGCACTAGAAATCATTTCCTTCTATGTTGAACAGCGTTAAACAGACTGAATAGATCCCCAAGTACTAGCATTTCTTTCTAGAGTAAACCTAAAATATAGAATTCGTGTTTCGAGGCCAAAGTTGACTCTTATCAGGTGAATAAATTTCTGACTTTTAAACGGATCTCGATATGTTAAATCAACGTTGAACTCGAAAAACGTGTAGCAACAGAAATATAATTATGGACACTTAATTTATTACACAAAGGATAAATAATATTAAGAATAATAACAATAAATTTACACTTTAAACAAAACCATCGCGGCTTCTCACACTTTTCACCAATTTCTCTCGTTGGGACAACCGCTATTTATGTTGTCAATATATATATATATATATATATATATATATATATATATATATATATTTAAACATATCTCCCTAAGCAAGACAGCCTACTGCCACTGGTGCGTAGGGGTTACATAGGAGTAAGGTTAAGAGAAAGAATGACTGATTACACGGCGTTTCAGGAAGCGGTTAAGAGAAGGCTTTATATACTGAGAGTTGAGTGGACGGAGAAAGGAGCATTAGAGAGATGATGCAAGTTAGCAAGATAGATGACTATTGACTTTACACTTAAATTCCTAGAGATTGTAGCTGTCGGGGAAGCAAGTAAACGGAAGGGAATTCCACAAGCGCGAAGTGCGAGAAAAGAAGCGGTTGGAGTAGAAGTTACGGTTACATTTTATTGGTTACAAAGTAAAAGGGTGAGACTAATTTTGTGGCTCGAGCAAATTCATGCATAAGGGGAACCAGAGAGCTAAGTTCATCTGAGCAGAAGCCGTGAAAGTACTTGTAGAAGAGACACTGAGAAGCCACATTGCGCCGGTAAGGAATGGACTCTATCTGAGCTGCCAGGTCGGGATAGATCACCTTACTGGATTCTACTTTGGATTTTGTCAAGGACCCCTAGGTGGATAGCAGGGGCACCCGACCAGATATGGCAGCATTATTCAATGCAAGGGATAATGGATTTTTAATAATGGATTTTATTTTTCTACTGCTCGGCTACGAAGACTTTCACAATAAAACATGGTCCTCTATAACTTTTAATGCATACTCCTTCGTTCAGATTTTTCCTAAAAATATATTTACTCAGCTTGATAACCACAACTTAATAAAGAGATTTTATTCTTTAATCAAGTATATATTTAATCATTTAAATATTTTAGAGCATACCCGTATATGAAAATGCACACCGTTTATTTTAAACATTATATATATATATAAGAAATTTATAGAACACGTACATTTTAAACCCACTGTTCAAGCATTTACTTTTATAAAGAGTGCTCGATACAAAATAGAGCTTTATATTGTAATAGTTGTTACAATGTTTTATAAAAGCATAGTATCACTACACAAAACTTCTGTTAAACTGTAGAGATTAATTAGCAGTGATATGTAAACACCGAAAATATTTTTCGTTAAAATTTAGTTAACCAAAAGGGATTTGTCAAAACTCGTGCTCTAATATTAACATCAACTTACAGTTAAAATTATTTACCTATTTGAAATATTATACGGCCCCACTAAAATACCTCATTCACATAAATAAACCTCTCTAAAAGTTAATTAATATCCATGTTTAATCCAGAAACTGAAGACACTATACAGTAGAAACCTAAGTCGCGTAATAACTCTTTTACAAATGAAATATATATATATATATATATATATATATATATATATAGAGAGAGAGAGAGAGAGAGAGAGAGAGAAAGAGAGAGAGAGAGAGAGAGAGAGAGATGCTCTCACACCCTGATTGAGCACGCTGGAAAAATGGTAAATTTAAAAAAGTCGTAGCAACTCTAGCATCTACGCATCGTTCATTCAGTAATGAATTAGAACACTCTCACTACTAGCGTATGAATAGATGGTAGATCACACGCTAAAAGTCAGCTTCATTCTACCCAGCGCCAATTACTCAGAGGTAGAATCATCGACTAACGCCAGTTTGGTCGGGTTTTAATCTTGGATAAGAAGCAATCTGGTGTCTAACTGTACTGATGATACAGCGAAGCAGATATGTCTGCGGATGACTATATATATATATATAGTATTCATTAAAAATCACAGAGAAAGTATTATGCTTAAGCTTTTTGTATAATTTTTCATGTGATATGATTTTTTTCTTTTGATAATAAGAACAAAAAAAATTGTCCAAACAACTTGATTTTCTCAGCACTTTAGGAATTGCTTATCATTATTATCGAGAATGGATTTTATTCTACGTCTAACTGAATATATATAAAGTCGTTTTCCTTTTTCAATCGTTTGATCCCAAGCAAGGTATTCCACTGCCACTATTGCGCAAGGGGTTACATACGGGTAGGTGGTGAGAAAGAGTGGTTAGATATAGGAAATGTCAGAAGGAGGGTTATAGACGGATAAGGAAACCGAGGATGAGGGTTGCGTGGATAGGAAGAGTGCTTGATAGAATGGGTGCGAGTTAGTGTGTTAGGGGGTGTCTATTGACCTTACATTTAAACTCCTGGAGATTGTAGCTGTCAGGGAAGCTAGTATGTGGAAGGGAATTCTACAGACGGAAAGTGCGAGAAAAGAAGCTGTTGGAGTAGAAATTACTGTTACATTTTATCGGTTACAGGGTAAAAGGGTGGGACCTAGTTGCTAATCTAGTATCTCGTGCAAATTCGTACCTAGGGGGCACCAGTGATCTAAGTTCATCGGAGCAGAAGCCGTGAAAGTATTTATAGAAGAGGCACAGGGAAGCCAAGTCACGCCGGTGAGAGAGTGACTGCAGGCGGTCTGTCAAGTCGTTATCGATCACATTACAGATTTTACGTTGTATTTTGTTCGTGTGTATGTTTTATATTCTGAACACGGTGAGCACGTTGTTTGCACGTTGTTGATACTGACTGAGTGTTTTTCTTTTTTCGTTGTTTATTAATAATTATTACTTTTAGTTTTTTTTTCCTTTTATGTAGCTAATGTTATGACATACGTGTTGTCAACAAATATCTTACGGGCACTATCATTTGATAGGTCTCGTGTATATTTAAATCAGATTGAATTGAGCACTTTGATTTGAGAGATGCAACGTGACTCTTCTTCGTAGAGGTGTGGCTGATGTAATTATTTACGAAATTGGGTTGATGAAAAACACATTTCTTCAAAGCACGTAAATAAATTCATAAATAATATTGGTTCAGTGTAGTTTAGATGCGGATGTGCGTTGTGGTGCAGTGGATATCGGCTTGGAATGACAAATCGGTGTGCCGAGTTCAAATTCCAGTTAATTTCTTTGCATTCACTGACGCAAAAATACCCTTGGGAAAGGTATTAATTCGTCTCTTTCCTCCAGTTATGTGTTAAATAATAGGACAGATTTAGTTTTATAGCCTTGGCTGGCAACCAGTCGACCGCAGAAAGTAAAATCAACCTACTGCAGGATAATCTACTACCCTGTCATTCATGTCTCTTTCGAGACATGATCACCCAAGCGCGTATCACGTGTGGCAACTTACCTGACTGACAGTAGTTCAGAACATGAAGGTGAATTATTTTAACGATGGTTTTAGCAGTTTGAAATTTTGAGTAATAGATATTAATTAACTTTTTTTTGGTTTAAGCAATGGGAATTTTTGGATGATGTTTGAAATGAAGATTCGTCGTGTTTATGATTGCCATGCATTTGGTTTGTGTAGAAAATATTAATGTTACTGTTTTTATCCATATGTTTGTTGTTGTTATTGGTCAAGTTTGAAAGAAAAAGTCTAATGTGGTAGTCAACTAAATAGTTGTTCATTAATTTGTCATGAGGTTAGATTCAGGCTGGAGATGACAGTTTGGTTCTAGGTTTAGGAATTTCTTTCTCTATGTATTTATCCGTAGTGTTAGAAAGTTAGGATATTTCCTTGGTATAGGTTGACCAGCGTTTTTGTGATTGTCGGTGTTTGAGTTCAACATTGTAGATATTTAGGTTGATGTGTTGTAAGGCTTTTTTTATATTCTGGTTTAGTCAGGGTGTTTTGTAAGATGTAATGTACATTTTTATGCTTCAAGTAGTCATTTTTAGCAACACAGTTTTCTGGTTACATTTGTTACCATAACTCACCCCTGAAGTACTTTGGTAGCTTGAGAAATGAAGCAAAATAACATCTGTCAATGAAATGAAGCAAAATAACATCTGTCAATGAAATGAAGGAAAATAACATCTGTCAATGAAATGAAGGAAAATAACATCTGTCAATGAAATGAAGGAAAATAACATCTGTCAATGAAATGAAGGAAAATAACATTTGTCAATGTTACTGCTCATTTCTGACATCTTTTGATTGTATTACGCGAAGGTGATCGTGAGTATGAATGGATTTTATTAAAAATAAGCAAACATAATGTTTGTAATTTATTTAATCTGACATGTTTAAAAGAAAATTTGGTGATTATTTTCATATTAATGACATTTTTTCTAAATTATTCAATATTATATTCCTTAATAGGAGTTACCACTAGTAAATCACTGAAAAAAAAACAGCACAGTATGAAGAAAAAAGGTCCCAAACCTAATAATAATAATAATAATAATAATAATAATAACACACACACACACACACATATATATATATATATATATATATATATATTATTTTTAAACGAATTACTTGGCGACCTAGGTTTCTATCATATGGTGTTTTCAGGCGATGTGCAATAATTAATTTTATTGGTTTTTTTTTCAAAACCTTCAAGTAACGGGAATTTTTTTGAAAAATGATTCTGCAAAAGGATTTTGAAAATCTCATGGACTAAGAATTGCAAAAGGGACACAGAAAGAACAATCTTACGTAAGATAATAAAGTAACCATTGATACTTCTGGGGCATGTAATGAGAAAGGAATGTTGGAAAACTTGACTCTCACAGGACATATTGGAGACAAAAAGGACTGAGGAAAGCAGTGAGCAACCTACCTAACGAGCTTATGCTAATAACATCGAAGAGTGGGTTAATAAAATGACATACAATGCTAAGGGCTCCAAAATATTGGTAGACAGTAACGATCAGATACGCCACTTAGTAGAAGAGGAAGGAAAGTTTCATTCTGAAAATAAGAAATTCATTGTCCTTTAGATAATTATTCATAAGTTATCGCTTTAATTTCTTAATGTTGGTTTGAAACACCGAATTTAAATTCAAAACCAACACTTTTCTAATTAATGCAATTAATGTCTTCCTACAAACTAGAATAACAATGAGCTAATTGAAACGAATAAAATTTAAAAAACATTGCAATCAATTAAACTTTATGTCAATATTGAGCTGTTGCCAAACAAACATCTGACATTTGATATTTAGTTTGTTAATAACTTTGGTCTTAAACATTATCCATTATTTTTCGCGATGCCTTAGTGGCTTTATTGCTTTGTTTAAATTGAACTTATTAAATAAATATAACTACCAGTATATCCCGGTGTTGCTCGGGTGTAATGAAAGCTTTAAAACTAATCCATATTCCTGGAGCTTAGACTCAGCCTAAAGAATATTTGCGTGAATTTTGGTGAGAATCGGATAAAAATTGTGGATTTGCATAAAGGGACATACAGACAGATAAACAGACACACACAAACATCTTACCATATTCAAAACGTTTCAGCCTTTGTACTCTCTAGCCATCTTCAGGTGACTGGAATTTCTAACCGAACTCTCAATGACACATGGTCTAGTCGAGAAAAGCGTTGGTTACATCCAAACTTGAATCAAATTGTTGTGAGTCGAATACCTGGCTAATGCAGTTATGAACAAATAAGATAAAATACTGTTTGTTTTAAGAGAGAAATATAACTAAGACGCACGGAAGTAGCATGACTGATGGAACTAGAACAATACATTTTAGTGATCAAAATAAACGTTTCCGTCTAAAATTTTAATCACCTGCTGAAAGTCGGATTGTTCAACGACCGAAACCTCGTGAATATTGCAATAAAATGAGGAACACAATCCGAACGATGTAAATAACCTAATCTTTAGGTGGTGTCGAAGAAATCGAACTAGACAGCTTAGCTGTAATACAGTAGTGATATACAGATACATGCTTAATGGCGAATAAAATGATACATAAATATTTCATTTTAAATAAAATATACTCAATTGAGCAGGGGATTTTAATCGCTAGGGAAAAGATTATAAAGTAAAATTTTACATCAAAATTAATCAATTGACAAAGATTTCGGTTAGGAGTTCATTGCTCCTCCTTCACAACAGTTTTATTTCTATCCCCTTGTAGACAACCTGTTCAACACTTCTTATTTTATCATATATATTATCGATTTTCTTCACTATTGTAAGAACTGCAACCTTGAAACTTCTGAATATCGTTTCTTATGTTTTTGTCTATGAGTGTATCCAATTTGATTAAAATCGGACAATTACTTCTATAACCCGATTTTTTCGATTATCGATTTTCGATATTTATTGGGTGTACCTCGACACAAATCTAGCTAAAAACACTCGCAGACGCTTATAGTAAAACTGTGTAAATTTTCAAGAAAATCGGTTCAGCCGTTTCGGAGTCTATAGGTAACGGACACACACACACACACATACACACAGAGACAAAGTTCCATTTATAAATAAGTTTAGATATAATATTGCAGAAACTGTATTTTTTATAAAATATTATGTAATGTCAAAATAAAAAGAGTTTTTGCCTGTAAACCAGGCAAATGGTTTATTCGTGGAATTAAGCCTCTGACACAATGAGAGCAACTGGCAATAGTTTGAGTAATAATCGCTTTTCTTATGTAATTTGTTTGAAATATTATTTAAAAAAAAAACTCTGACTCAATCTAATATACCTTAAGTCCATATAACGTTGAAACACCTGTTCCCGTACAATCATCGTAATTAAGCAGAATCAGTACCTAGAACGGTGACGGCGAGGGACTACCAGGCTGAGTAAGCGTCGACCTGCGAGCAATGGCACGAAATTGTTTCGTCGTAGATTCCAATTCGTTATATTCACTTACGCGGAAATATCCCAGGGAAAGGCATGAAACCATCATTTCTTGACTTAACTCTGTGTTCATTACTAAGAATAAATCATTAGTATTTCTGAAAACAAAACTTACAAACTAAAATTATTTTCTGCCTTTAAATAACCTGTAAAGAGTTTCTAAGTCTTAAAAATTGAATCCAATCGAACCCAAATACAAAAAATAACCACTTCACAATTCTTGATTTATTTTACAGGCTGTGAAAGATATTTGTTTTATTACTGAAATCTCGTCTTGGGCAAAACGTTAAACTGCATCCGGCAGTAAGGCCTCTGATTGGAAGGTTGTGAGCAGCATGGAACCACCTTTATTTGCTGTTGTTCGCAGGTCTAATCTGACCCGTAGTACCGGTTAGGGTCCCAGCTATGGGCATAGTTTACCCCCAAACTGGGGTCAAAACACTATTAAAGTATAAAAAGAGACTTTTATAGAAATATATACTTTAAAAAATAGATTTTATAAAAAATATACAATTTTGAAGGAAAAATATTAACAATACATTTTTGAAGAAAAAAATATTCCCATAAAACATTTTTGAAGGAAAATAATATTATTTTCAGCAAAACATTTTTGAATGCAAAACTAGAAGACATTTTCCGTTTTCTAAGAAAAAAATAATAAAAACAAAAAAGAATTAATTATAATCTGACTAAATCAACCTTCTCACTATAATCGAACATTAAAAAAGTACCTTAAAACCCCATCTTTTTGTCATTAAATAACCAACAGAGGTTGATATGCCGTTGAAAAAAAACTCAAACTCATTACTGAAATCTTTGAAAATTTTTAATCCATGATGTTTTATTTTAAGATGTTTTACCAAAGAATCGATAACCTTTTAGTTAATCTCATTAGCACGATCTAATGTCTTAAACAATACAAGCCTATGGCAGTTTCATTGTTTTGTCATTATACAATGATATGACCTAAAATAATTTATACTCCGTTCTCAAAAGAGAGAAACATAAAAAGGCAAGAAACACTCCGTCGCATATCGATATTCATACACATGTGCAAAGCTAAAAAAAAAAACGCTTTTGTAAGCATGTCGTTGTAGAATGGCTGGTACCCCTGCAACTCTCTCAATGACGGAATAACCTGAAATTGTCTATTTAAGTAAAGAATAGTAGCATTCGGGTTGTAATATTAGAGAGTCATTCGGGTAATATTACTCTGTGTTGTAAGTTTTGTATTTTCTCTCATTGTAATGCTGGACAATACCATCGAAGATGAAGGAAAAACTTGAAGCAACTGAAATGTTGTTCTACAGAAAGATGCTGAGAATATAATGGATCGAGCAATGATGAGGTCTTGGAAATGATGGAAACAAAAAGAAATTAATACTAATAAGACAGCTGAAGTTCCTAGGATACGCAATGAGGAAGGAGGACTTGGAAAATCTGATACTAACAGGCCAGATAGAGGGGGGGAAAGAGACAGGGGAAAGCAACGGATAACATATTTGATAAACCTAATCAGGTGGATGACGGAACGAGGATTGCATGGTGTAACAGGAGAAGTTGTGCTAAGCGCCACCAGGGATAGGAAAACGTGGAAAGCCATGATCGCCTACGTCATGAAGGGACAGAGCACATAGAAGAAGGAGAAGAACTAGTGCACTCTTCCGTTTAGCACCAAATATTGTGCTGAATAATATTGCAGCATAGTTTTTTTTTCTGTTTATCGTATCCACCTCGGCAAATACAACACATGTATAACTTTGACGCACAGACATTCCACGCTAATTGACTATCTTTTTACAATTGAAAGTCAATCCTTTTACTTGTCGGTGTCTTTTACTGCCCTCTCACTGCCTTGTAGTGTCAGCCATTTGTAATATAACAATCTGGCCCCACCCGAGGAAGTCTGATGCAAGCGAGGGTGTTTCCGGTCGTTGAAAGGAACGGATGTCGTTTGACCTTATTTCCGGCAGCAGCGGAAATAACTACAGAGGCAAACAGAACAGGTGTCTCTGAGAATTACGTGGGCGTGCGTGGGCGAGGCAAAACCGGAAGAAAAAGTCCCGGTTCTGGAAGATTATAAAAAGACCTCGGCACACGGATTCGCCAGTAGAAGAGCAACAGAGATCGGCCGGTGAAGAGAGAGACACAACAGATAAGACTACACTCCCGTCAACCCATTAGAAGCGCGCTTTCTCAATTCCCTGTTCCCTATGCTACACGGTTCATCGTCATTAATAAAAATATAACTTTATATTTTTATATATATGCGTGTTTGGTGTTTGTCGATATATAACACATTAACACAGTATTGTCTGTTTAATCTTATATTTTAATGATTTCGCCCATCGATAATAAGTCATAAAACTAACCTCTTCAGTAAATCTAACATTAATATACAAGAGTGAATTATTACATAAATGCCCCTCACTTAATTTAAGCTGTTTTAAACTAAATTCTAACTTTTTTCGCTGTAAAAATTAAAACAACTAAAATAAGCTTTATTTATATTCATAACACTCTTCCAAAATATAGCACACTGCATGCCTGTAGAAATCAAGGTGTTGTAGTATTTCCGTTGATAAGAAAAGACACTGCTGCATTCACTCATATGAGGTTATTTACTATGAATCAAAAGGCAATGAAGACATAGGTCAATTGAATTAATGGAAATCTTACAAGAAAAGGAAAAAATTGATTTAGTGAAAGGATTTGCTATGGCAGGTCAGCTACTGTTTTTAATGAGGATAAATCTACACATTTGCTGCTAGGAGAATCAATGTTACAAGACTGTTAAGTTTGCTGTCAGGAAAGTGGGTTCACTATGTCGGGCTAAGAATTTTTTCTCTTGTCTTTGGCATATTTATTAATCTACCATACGTCTGTATACTGAATCTTGTTTTTACGCTTAATCAGTTATTCAAATATGCATGTAAACATTCTTGACAAAATCCAAAAAACAGCATTCATAGTCACCCGTTCTTTAGAGTATTTACATTTTTTCGGACTATTGTACTCATTTTTGTTGCCATTTTTACGACGTTTCAGCCGTTGTACGCTCCGGCCTTCTTCAGGTGCAAGGAATTTTGAACCAAACACATTATTACAGTTACTGGGGTATAGGAACAATAGTCTTTGCGCCGTGGTGTTTCTCCTGGTAGTCATGAGTTATCTCCCTATAACCCTGTAAGTTACTTGTTCACCACTGCTGCAGCCTGGTATTGAACTCACAACTCTTTTGGTCATGTCACAGGAACTAACCAACGTCTATATCCACTTGAGGTAAGGCTCAAAAACATCGCAAGGCCTTAACAGGAGGGGGAATGCAAAGATCAGGCGTAGTTGACCACATATGGAAGGAGAAAGGGGATCACCGCTCCTTATGGGATGAAGTTGAAATAGTAAATAGAGGACTCCACTTGAAACTACGTAGACTTAAGTAATCAGCACATATGGTAGGCTACAAATATCTCCTATGTCGACCAAGCATAGAGATGAAAGTAATATGGGAACCGGTAAAACAGAGTGCCTGAGAAAGTCATTAGAGTAAAAATTGCAATATGAGCACTTGTAAAAAATACTAGAGAAAACCATTAATAAAAAGGATTACTAATTTATAAGTCCCCAAAATTCATCTACTCTTGTCCTTAAGAACACATGGCCCAGTGGATATATACGTTGGCTACTTTCTTTCACTTAACCCAATGAGTTGTGAGTTCAATACCAACCCACAGTGGTTAGAGAGACTACTACGCAATGAATGAATTCATATACTCCAAAACCTGTCGTGACACTACAATATACTCCCGCACCAGTAAGGAACCTGTCGTGGCGGACAGACATAATCTCACTGCTGACCTTGAACGGGATCTACACTCTGTGGTGAACTGGGGCAAGAAGTAGCTTGTCAACTTCAACTCATCCAACTCAACCATTACAGGCAACCTCTCCTGCCTCCCATAAGCATGGACCAAGCGATTCTCTCGGAGAGCAATACACTACGCCTCCTCGGACTTACCATGTCCTCAGACCTCAAATGGAACCACTATATTGAATCCATAGCTCAATCTACTGCTAAGAAGGTTGGGTCACTATGTCGGATGTTTTTCCACCTGAATCCATCCTGCATATATACAAGTCAACCATCCGTCCGTGCATGGAGTACTGCTGCCATTTATGGTCAGGCGCCCCTGCCATTCTCTTCAGTGTTCTTGACAAGCTCCAAAGGAGAGTCTGTAATGTGATACTGATCTGGCAGCTCGACTGCAGCCACTTCCCCATCGTCGAAATATGGCCTCCCTTTGTCTGTTCTATAAATACTTTCATGGCTTCTGCTCGGAGGAACTTAAGTCACTGGTGCCTCCTCATCAGGTGTTTACTCGTGCAACCAGACTGGCAACTAGGTCCCACCCATTCACAGTCAGGTTAGCCAAATGCAGACGACAATTCTACTCCTGCAGCTTCTTCTCTCGCACTTCCCGCCCGTGGAACTCGATCTCGTCTTCTTGCTTTCCTGACGGCTACAACCTCCAGAAATTTAAATGCAAAGTCAATAGTCATCTACTAACCATTGGACTCTAGCTCTCTCCCCACCCTCGTATAACCTTCCCTTTCTCTCCACCTATGTATCTGTCATTGCACCTGCTTTCTCAGCTTTCTATTGTTCCTTTCTAACTAGTTTGTACTCCTCACTCTTTTCTAATTAATCTTTTTACAGTTATGTAGCCCCCTGCACATCAGTGGCATTTCCGCCTTGCTCGGGGTGAAATGATTAAAAAAAAAAAGGTGATTCTAATAAAGGTTTCGGTTAGAAATTCCTAGCGCCTGAAGAAGGCCGAAACCTCGTATATATGGCAACAAAGATGAGGAGAAGAATTCGAATAATGTAAATACTGTAAATACTACATCATCTCAGAAATATAGACAAATAAACGTTCTTTCTTGGCCCCTCTTCTTCAGTTACTTTTCCGCCATAGTAACGCAACTTCCCTGGCCCATTTCTATAAATATTTTCACGGTAAATGTTCTAATAAGGTTTGTTTACGGCAGAAAGATCTGTTACAGGAAACCGCTCAGGAATCTTGACATATTCTCGTAAAAACATTAGAATAATCAAGAACCTATACGAGCACCAAACAGCCGCATACGCACGGGAAATGAGTTTAGCAGTTCTCAGTCTGTCAGTTAAGTAATCTACGTGATACACGCTTGGGCGATCATGTCTCTTTCGATCCATAACCAACTAGGCAGAAGAATTACACACGTGTCAAACGCGACTAAAATATTTTTATTAAAAAAAATGAGCCTTTATACTTAATTATTATTCCAAAGTTTTACGTCAAAGAACTCAAATCGCACGTGTCAAACGCAGTTAAAATATTTTCTTATTAAAATATAAGGAACAAAAAAGCCTTTATATTTGCTTTTAATTTCGAAGTTTTAAAAATTCATTCTGTCAAGAAAAAAATGTGAATATTTTTCCCCGTAATTTTGAAACAAAAGAATTATTTTTTAAAAAAAAGTGATTTGTCAAAGAAAAACAAAATATGTAAAAAAAATAACAACTGGTATCTTCTCCTACTCTTTAAATGTTCTGAATTGCACGGGCAACGCCGGGCTATGATGCTAGTGTCAAATGAACGAAAGTTTATTATTAGATTTTTTTCATAATTATTTTTCTAACAAATATTTAAATTATTTTAATATGGGATAAATTCATGTATTATACATCTTCAATAAAATTTTAAATAGTTTTACATTTTTTTTAAAAATTATCGCAAAATAAAATCTTTCCATTTGTCACGATAAAAATCCATCAGAGGACGAAACGCTAAAGCAAGTTTAATTATATATTATTTATTTTCATTATAAATTAAAGCTAAAATACCTAGTATGGAACAGCTCATAATTAAAGATGATATATATATTCATTGGCTGGGATATTTAACAATATATGTTTAAGTATTGTGGTCCAGTGGATATCGGCTCGAAACGAGAA
Source organism: Ascarosepion bandense (assembly GCA_037127315.1). Lineage (NCBI taxonomy): Eukaryota > Metazoa > Mollusca > Cephalopoda > Sepiida > Sepiidae > Ascarosepion > Ascarosepion bandense. Next base: position 591,941 of record JBBBDQ010001234.1, on the reverse strand, counting down.
ACCGGTGAGCCGAGTTCGAATTCCAGTTGAATCCATTGTATTCACTTACGCGCAAATACCCTTGGGAAAGGTATTAATCCGTCTCTTCCTTCCAGTTATGGGTTAATAACAGAACAGATTGGGTTCTATAGTTTTGGTCGGCAACCAGTCTACCGCAGAAAGCAATGGCAACCTACTGCTGGATAATCTTCTGCCCAATCAGTCATGTCTCTTTCGAGACATGATCGCCCAAGCGTCTATCACGTATGGCACTTAACTGACTGAATAATCTGGTGAATCTATGAATTATATATATATATATATATATATATAGTGTTTAATTGTGATAATGTTTAGCGACGATGCTATAATTTTCGGTGGTTTTACTGAAAAAATATATTTTGGCAAGCAGATATTTTATTGTAAAGTGCTCGATATAGGAGTATAAACAGCACTGATGATCATCATAATGGTGTACTCACGGAAGTCGGTATGAATCTCTCTATTGAAGAGACAACCTTCTTATATATATATATATATATATATATATATGCTATAGACATCCGCATATATACAATCATATATAATCATATATATCATCATACAAGCATATATTATTATATATATATATAATCATAATGGTGTTCTCACGAAAGTCGGTATGAATTTGCTGTATTGAAGAAACAACTTTCTTGTGTCTATATATATATATATATATATATATATATATATATACAATAAACTAAATCTAAAAGTGAGCCAAACGTCGACCGCGGTTTCCCTCAACGGATCGTCAGGGGCCGGGTCCTGACGATCCGTTGAGTCGACATTTGAGTCGATCCGCAGTCGACATTTGGCTCACTTTTAGATTAGTTTATTGTATTTTTGCTCTACTTTCGTACTTTCGTATTGAGCTCTCTACTGTTAAGGTTTTCGTCTTGTTTTTTTTTTCTTTCAGACAAGCTCTTGACTTTTTGTTATTGGGATTTGTTTGTTTCTTTTTTGTCCTCCCCATTTAACCCACTTGGTAGTCCTCGTTGGGTTGTTGACGACTTACGTTACTGATTTGTTAGCATTAGTTTTTTCTGACTTTGGTCTTTATTAGTGCTACTGTATTGTTGGTGCGTGTAGTAATATATACATATATATATATATATATATATTTGTAAACGAGTTATTACGGAACCAAGGTGTCTACCTTCGGTTGCTTCAGGCGATTTACAATAACATAATACTAAATTATTGTAATTCACCTGAAGACGCTGCAATGTAGAAACTTTTGTTACGTAGTTACTCGTTTATAAATGATAAATATTCATAAGTTATATAATTTATTTGTATTGAAAAGTGTTCAATTCATCTGTGTACTGGTTTGAATTAATTATGACCAATAACTAAATAATTAAATTATATATATATATATATATAATACTAATCACAGTGAAACTAACACCAATTATAACAAACTAAATCGCTAGCACTGGCGCTAACTTAACTATAATTTTATCGTCTTGAACACACAGAAGAGAACCTCTTCTTAGAGCAAAGGTGGGGGATAAAAAAAGAAACAAACGGCGTACAAGCACAAAACGTTGAGTACCCGTTAGAAAAAAAAAACCCGAGACGAAAACAATGAAACCTTAACAATGCCCTGAAGAACCCGAAACCTTAACAATGCCCTGAAGAACCGTAGTGTGAAACCGCGGTAGGTTTTGGCTCACGTTTAGATTTTTTGCGTATATATATATATATATATATATATATATATATATATATATATATTATATGAAAACTTGAAGTAGTGGAAGAACCGTGGGTAAGATTAGATGTAATATTTACTTCTGATAAATATTGAAATATTATTTTAATTAACCTCGTAAATAAAATGTTAATCTTCATTATCTGTGTCTTTATATTTTGTTCTATTGTTTTCTTTTTGAGCCAGTGTCTGTGACCACCTCACGCCCTATTTGACCTTATTGCTTGCTTAGGGCGAAATAATTTAATAATAGCGTCAAGATTAACTATGTAACTGCATGTATTTTTGCGCAGTCTTTCAGCGATTGGAAAAAGTTCTCCCATGAGGATGAAATCGAAAAGGCAACTCGCATCTGGATAACAAAACATTTAAAAATGTCTTCCATCGTCTGCATGCATTTGTTGTTATTTATCCATTTTTAACAATCATCCCCCACTCAAAGCAAGGCATGCCCGCGTCTGGTGTTCAAGAGGTTACAGTGAAAGATTAAAATCAAGGTACAGGGTATGTCAAAAAAGAATAATAGCAGAATTAAGGATCAAGTAAATAAAATGTGGCAGTTGACGTTACATTTAAACATTTACTGATTGTTCTGAGCCGAGTTCAAATTCTAGTTGAATTCCTTACGCGCAAATACCTTTGGGAAAAGTATTAATCCGTCTCTTCCCTCCAGTTATAGGTCAAATAATAGAACAGATTGGGTTCTATAGCCTTAGCTGGCAACCAATCTACCGCAGATAGTAATGGCAAACTTTTGCGGAATTATCTTCTGCCCAGTCAGTCATGTCTCTTTCGAGACATGATCAACGAAGCGTCTATCACTTGACTGACTGACATAAGGGAAGGAATTATACTGAAATTATGATAAAAAACCATGATTTACACCCTTGAACAAATTAACTGAAACAACTGCTTTAGTTCCCTTTTTAACATACGGTCTATTTTAGACGCACTTGAGTTAAGGATGTAATGGATTTCTATTTTCCCCTCAGATTAGTTAATTTTCAGTGGCGTGCAGTAATATGAAAATGTTTTCGGTATATGATGAAATTCATTTGGCCTTGAAAATTATTGCGTCATCTGTGATTACAACATTTTTTTATCACGCCCAAACACTATCGATTAATCATCCTTTGGCCCTTGTTTGCGATTAACGTTATTCCAAGAAAGCGTACGAAAACTGCAAAGTTTCACGAACACGCTTGCAAGCCTTACAGAGTAATCGCGGATAATGTGGGTGTCAACCTTTCAACTGTCAGTCGTATAATCACCAAGATGAAGAAACAAACTGGATTGATCAGTCTAAATCGTAAAAGAAAATGCAGATGGAAGAAAGAAAAAAAAATCAACGCCATGCGACGACGTGTACGTGATCAGGGGAAGTGCGAAAGATCCTGAGAAGAAATTATTCGTTTTGTTTCAATTAATTTTCACAAGGGTATAAATTGAAGCAGACAGTGTTCACAACTTAATCTTGTTTCGTATGATTTTACAATTAAATCATTCATAATAAATCCATTCTTGCCCACCATATCATACTGGGCTGACACGGCGTTTGGGAGTTAATGGCTTGTAAGAATAAATCTGACTTAATAAGCGATTTTCATAAACGTAAAACGAGATATTTGTAATATAAAAAACGGATTTATTTCAGAAAACGATAATACAGACCGAATGTTTATTTAATTTTTCTAAATAATTAACAATGAATTTAATTGGTACTAATGAGTGAAAGACTACGGTATCTTGGATTTTGAAAAATGAGCATACTAGAGAATGCGTTTTTCTAGGATGTGTAATATTATCCGAAACTTAAATGAAGATGACGAGACAAAGTGAAAAATATATTAACGTTGCATTTTGGCAAACCCTCTGCTCTATTTGGTTTCCTCAGGTTAGAATGAAAGAAATACTAAACTGTATTTGTGTAAAAATGCGTTGGGGTCTCTGAGGATAAGTAGTGATCAAAAATCGAATTAAATGAGATTCCTAGTGGTATTTTGTGTTAAGAAATTTTAAATCAGAGAACCGAAACGAGACACTTATATATATATATATATATATATATATATAACACATTACATTGCATTTAGACATATGGTTCAGTTGACGTCATATAACCGCATTACAAATTTGCGAACAGCGTCTGCTATTTGGTAACAATTATCGTTGCGTACTAATGTTTTATATCAACACAAGGTAAAATCATCTTTGATGGTGGATATTTTTTATGTTAACGTCCCTGTAACCTCCTTGAAGATGGCTTATGTGAGCCGAACGCTTAGAACCAGCATAATAAGAACTATTCAAATGTTGGACAATTTTTGTCTTTATTTTCACCTTAAATTAAAGGCAAAATTCAATGTTTAGAACGGTTTATGACTAAACATAATAGATATTTATTGTCTTTCATATTTAACAGTATATGCTTAGAATATATATATATAGCGTATGTATGATGGAATAAAATTCCGTATCCAAAGAAACACTATTCTTTGAAAAGTGCTCTATACAAAGTAGAGCAAATAATAAAAATTTATAACATATATATTTTATATCACTACAAAAGTAGCTATTTTGTTTCAACACTATCTGTATCTTATCAAGTAATGAGGTTTATATATATATATATATATATATATATATATATATATATGCCTATATATGTACATAATTCAGGCATTTACATATATTAGAGTTTTTTTGTTATCTCAAACTACAAAATACATATACGACCCATTCTATTCTTCACTATTATATACAAGCACTAAACTAAATTCTCTACAAAAAAAGAATGTAGTGTACACATTTATATGCCCATCCAGAGATTGCATTTCTGATAGTAATAAAAACCCAGTACATATATTGGTCTTAATACACACCACGCTCTCCCGTAGACTTACATGTCATCTTTCTGATCAGAGTACAATTAAACAACATTTCTCTGAAAAACATAAACATGTAGGTAATATCAGACAGATTTTGTTCAACAATACGGTGCTCCTTACTCATACACACAGTAAGAGGAACCTTCAGATATTGGAGGCCATGTACATCAAATCTAAACAACCAACACTCAATTAAAATCACATTTAAATCCGGACATAACACATTACATTGCATTTGACTACATGGTTTTGTTGTCATTTCGCGCAATCACGCGGCGTGACGTCATTAAACCCCATTGCAAATTTGAGAACTGTGAGAACTAATTTTGGTAACTATTGCTGTTGCCAAGCGGAGTTTTATGTCAACAAAAAATAAAATCGTCGGTGATGGTGAATGTTATTGTATTACTGTCTAAATAACCTCTCTGAAGATGGCTCATGTAGAGCCGAAAGCTTAGAAGCAAATTAATCAAAAATTATCCAAATTTTGGAGAACCTTTGTCTTTATTTTCAACTGAAATTAAAGCCAAAATACGACGTTTAGAACGGCGCATTATTAAACATAATAGACATTCATTGTCTCTTATATTTAACAGCATATATATATATATATATATATATATATAAATATATATATATATAAGTATAGCGTAGGTATGGATGGAAAAAAATTCCGTATCCAGAGAGTCACTATTCTTAAAAAAGTGCTCAATACAAAGCAGAGCAAATAATATCTATTTAGAATTTATAACAATAAATATATTATAATATCACTACCAAAGTAGCCATTTTCTTCGACACTATCTGTGTCTTATCAAGTAAGGATTTTTTGAGAACTATAGAGGAACGATAGACCTAAAAAGAAAGTAGCTACTCACACATTTACGCATCGTTCATTCAGTAATGAATTTGAACAGTCTCGACTAATAACGCGTGTTTACAGTGTATATGACTCTAAAGTTCGCCTGCTTTCACTGAGTGCCCATGTCTCACAGGTAGAATCGCCTATTCATGTCAGTTCGGTCGGGTTTCAATTCTGGCTGGAAGCAATCGGATGTCTAATCATACAGTGAAACAGATCTGTCTGTGGATGACCATATATTTTTATATATATATATATTATATTATATATATATATATATATATATATATATACATGTACATACATTTGCACTTATTTTGGCATATACATACATTAGAGGTTTTATGTGGTCTAGAACTACAAAATAGATACACAACCTATTCCATTCTTCACTATTATGGATGCTATGTAGTATAATAACTTGCATATCAATCAAAAACCACACACACACGTCTCTCCCTTCTCTCTCTTTATATATATATATATATATATATATATATATATATATATATATATATATGAAAATAAATAAACTTTTGCTAATATTCCCTTTTTCTTTGATTCATGAGCTCGTCTAATCAGGCTTTCTATAATTTATCATTGGTTTTTATCTTTTCTTATAATTCACCCTCTTTGTCTCAGTTCTTGTCATTTTTCTCTCTTTTACACCGTTTCTCAGTGTGTCTCCCCTAATTTTTCATAGACTTTATGTTTTGCCTCCGCCAGTCATTCCCCCCTCTTCCCTCGTTTACTCATTAGGAATGTTCCCCCCTCTTCACCCCGCCCCAATTATTACACACCTAACTACCACCTGACGCCACACACATCTTCAGGGCGTTGAGATGAGAGAACTCACAACGGAAAATTTACACAATTAACAAAATCGATAACAGATTTTTAATCATCCCTTTTGTCTAAGAATTCTAAAATATAAAAGTCGACTCAGAAATCTATTTTTTCTAATTGATTTCTTCTGTTTCATTTTTTGCCTGCGTTTTTTTTTTTAATTGTGATTCTTTCAGCTTGTCTTTCCTTTTCCTCATTTATGTCTAATCATACGCTTTGTTCATATATATTTTTCCAGTCATGTTTCTGTAACTTTCTTTCTGGTGATCTGGGTATTTACAAGAATATACGATCAAGACAATTTCTCAAGATTGTATTGCCCAGTGCGATTATGGTTTGAGGTTTTCCTTCCAGGAAAATTCATATTCAAGGCCGACTTTTATCTCCCCATATCTACAGTGTCTGTTGCAGTAAACCTGACATTATTATGATAAGCAGGCATTACATACTAGTAGCAACAGATTTAAAATCGTGAGTGTAGATGGTCCGTTGATTTAAAATTATCTTCTCAATTTTGAAAATGAATTTTCTCTTTACATATGTCATTAAATTGGCACAAAACCTAAGATTGACTTAATGCTCTATAGCAGCACTTCCAGTTGGGAAATGGTTAGCTAGATCGTCTCACGAGATCAGTTATGATTGAGTAGTGAGTTCAATTCCATCTAGATGCTCGATACTTCTGAAATTATAGCGCATCTTAGCTACGTTTCGTCAGAAACAATGTGGATTTGGCAAGCGGATAATAAGATGCAAATGAACGAATACCAGACTGGTTTGCTCTATAGGAGCGGGCTTACAGTGTGAAAACCTAGCAACAAAACGTTACCTATGAGGTGAATACGTACAAACTGTAGAATGCGTCCAACCTTCTGCATGCAGAGTAAATTTAATCCTGTTTCTGACTTTTTAAATCGAATTTAAAATCGGTCCATATCTATTGTTTTCACGAGAATGTAAAATCCTCCCATCAATTATTTTGGCTCAAGTCTATATCCGGTTTGTGCGTTGTGGTACAGTGGATATCGACTCGGAACGAGGAGCCGAGTTCGAATTCCAGTTCAATCCATTGCATTGACTTACGTGCAAATACCCTTGGGAAAGGTATTAATCCGTCTCTTCCTTCCAGTTATGGGTTAAATAGCAGGACAGATAGGGTTCTATAGCCTTGGTCGGCAACCAGTCTACCGCAGAAAGCAATGGCAACCTACTGCGGGATAATCTTCTGCCCAGTCAGTCATGTCTCTTTCGAGACATGATCGCTCAAGCGTGTATCACGTATGGCACTTCACTGACTGACTATATCCGGTTATGTTTACCGTTTGACTATCTGGCAAATGAATATATGTGTAACTTTTTGTCTCTCTCGAGCAATATCTACGTGTCTGTACATTTTTGACTCTCGGGTAATGCGGTCATATCAGTACCTGGTTGATTGTCTAGCGAAGAGGACCGATTTGATTCTTGAGCGAAGCGGACCTTTCTGTGTTTTTTTTTACTTTCAGGCAATGCGGACCTATCAGCACCTGTTCGATTTTCGGGCAAAGCTGAAATATTTGAGTCTTGAGCAAAGCGGACCTGTGCCTTTTTAACTCAACGTGAAAACAACAAGACATGAAATGGAGAGTCGCAACAGAGTGGAGACCACCCACATAAATATTTAATAAGGGTAACCTTATTTTTTTCAATCTGCAATAAAGTTGATTGGGGCCTTAAATCATTTGAAGAGACAAAAATATCAAACTTAATAAATATGGTGTCTGTGATGTGCGTTGTGGAGCATTGGATATCGACTCGGAACGAGAAATTGGGGAGCCGAGTTCGAATTCCAGCCGAATTCATTGCATTCACTTACGCGCAAAAATACCTTGGGAAAGGTATTAATCCGTCTATTCCTTCCAGTTATGGGTTAAATAACAAGAGAGATTGGGTTCTATAGCCTTGGTCGGCAACCAGTCTACCGCAGAAAGGAATGGCAACCTACTGCGGGATAATATTCTGCTCAGTCAGTCATGTCTCTTTCGAGACATGATCGCCCAAGCGTGTATCACGTTTTGCACTTAACTGACTGACTGAATGACCATGCCGTGTCGGAAATTTTTCTTAAAAGTTAAACATAAAATAAATCAAATTAATAAATCCAAATACACTTTACCACCCCCCTCTGTCCACAACAGTAACTCGTTTGATCCACACATTTTTAACTTCCTGAATTGTTTTCTCGTTTTGTTTGTTTGTTTTATCGGGGGTAAAATTAACATCACAGTAGAATATAAAAACAAGTGTTTCGCGCTCAATTTTGCGGGTATTTTTTTAACAGAAGAGTAGGTGAATATGTAAACCAAAACTCAGTTTATTAGAAAAAATACAAAAGGGGCACAAAGTTAAAAGAAAAAACTCAAAAGACAATACACACAAAGAAATTACCCTCCCCAACAACCATTGTCTCGATTCGACTCCAGAATCTGGCATATGCGGCGTCCATAGAAAAACTCTTAAATGCCTTCTTAGTCCGGTCGATCAGCTGGATCTTTTTGTTCCATACAATTTGTGTTTTTCTAAACAGATCCCTCCATAATAATCCGTAAGATTAAAAGCAGAGGAGTTAGTGGGCTAGGCGTTTGGGATGATGAATTCTTAATAATGGTCTTACAACTAATTTTGACTCTTCATGTAGATGTGGCTGTGAGCTGAATCTTGCTGCAACTCGTATGGTTTTCCAGCAGCTTCTTTTTTCAACCAGAACTTGACTACGGTATTCAGTAACTATACATCGCCATCTCATTCAAATTTGAAAACTTGTTCAACGATATTTCATGGCATGACATCACCCTCATCATCATGATTCGGGCCTGGCATCAAAAGACAGCAATAATGAAAGAGTTCCCGTGAAATCCATAAGACTTGAAATGAAGAGCTCTAACAAAGACCATTATGCCATGGCTTGTAGGAAAGAACATATCAAAAGTTCTGATTGCTTGCCATCATCAGAATTCATCCAACAACTATAGGAGAATTATATGAAAAGAACGGAAAAAGAAATACAGTCTTTCGCACAGGTAATGGGTGTTTCTATTTCATCCCTGAACCTGGCAATTAACAAGGGTCTTCGTTAACAGCTATACAACAGGTCTAAAGGCCTGCTTCTTTTGGAAGAAGCTCGAGAAACCGTCTGACAAAAGCAAAGAAACTTCTGAAAATGTTAAAACATCCTCCGTAATAATCCGTTAGATTAAAAGCAGATGAGTTAGCGGGCCAGGCGCTGCGGCTGGCAAATTTAAAAAATTATCTCTTAGTAATTTTGACGTTTCTTGTAGGTGTGGCAGTGAACTGCATCTTGTTGCCACTCACATGGTCTTCCAGCAGTTAACCTGTATGTTGTTTAGCAACTACACATCGCCGTCCCAATAAAGTTTGAGATCTTGTTCAAAAGTAATTTTTTCTTCTAGAAATTGGTCGCGTCTACTGCATAACTGCTCGCCTACAACCCATAGGACGTTCCTCGTGTCATGAAGCCAAAGATTCTCAATCTGTAATGGTTTTGGGGTATCTTTTCACTGAGGGTGATGTTAAACCACCATATTTATTTGAACATGGTTTCAAACTTTAATGAGATGGCGATGTGTAGTCATTGAACACCATAGTCAGTTGCTGGGTGAAATCATTAGCTGCTGGGAAACCAAATGATTGGCAGCATGATTCAGCTTTGCTGACACACCTACAAGAAGCGTCAAAATTAGTTGTGAGACAATTATTAAGAATTCATCAGCCCCAACGTCTAGCCCACTAACTCCTCTGCTCTTAATCTTACGGATTATTATGGAGGGAACCGTTTAGAAAGATACAAATTGAATGCAACAACAAGACCCAGCTGAACGACCTGACTAAGAGTTTATTTTAAGAGTTTTTCTATAGACACCCTGAACGCCGCATATACCAGATTACGGAGTTGGATCGAGACAATAGTTGTTGGAGAGGGTAACTTCTTTGAGTGAAGTGTCTTTTGAGTTTTTTTTAACTCTATGCTCCTTTTGTATTTTTTCTAATAAACTGAGTTTTGGTTTACATATTCACTTACTCTTCTGTTAAAAAATACCCGCAATATTTAGTTCGAAACACTTGTTTATATATTCTACTGTGATGTTAATTTTACCCCCGATAAAACAAACAAACAAAACGAGAAAACAATTCAGGAAGTTAAAAATGTGTGGATCAAACGAGTTACTGTTGTGGACAGAGTGGGATAATCTTTATTGGGATTTATTCATTTGATTTATTTTATGTTTAATTTTTTAAGAAAATTTCCGACACGGCATGGTTATTACAGACACCATATTTATTAAGTTCGATATTTTTGTCTCTACAAATTATTTAAAGCCCCAATCACGTTTATTGTAATTTATGCAAAATTCTGACCCACCGATTATTAACCCACATTGCATTAGGCATGCAAGAGTACACACTTTCTGGAGATTTAAATGATCACAGATTATGATATGTGAACATTATCAGAGCATGCATTTTTTTAAAAGCTGATATGTGTTTGTCAAAATTTTTAAAAAAATGTATACTTTCCAGAAACGAAGGAATATTAATGGAAAGCAAGCAATAAACATAAAAATCTACAGAGGAGAAAATGAGGTCATGACGCGACTTTACAATTAACTTCGTTAGGTACTTCACGGTTAAGGGTTTAAAAACGCCTTTTGCTCTGGAAATGTTAAACTTCTTTGATCCTGAAAATGTCGTCTCCAAATCGACAATCCGACAGATAATGTCGTGAAGTATTTCCACAATTGTCACGGAATAAACGTGATTGATAATGCAGTAAAATTGCGAGGACATCGTTCGCGCTAATTGCACAATTTCACCTATTTATTTGACGCGACGCTACTAATTTGGATATAGAGTCCTTGGTCGCGTAATTGAAGAGTTAACATCCCAACAATTGCATCCAGTTTCGAATCTTACCACAGTCGATTAATCAGAGAGACGAATCCTTAATATAAGTTCTAAGCACATCCCGGCATGTAGTATAGTGGAGAAATGCGTAAAAATCAAGCAAATATTTGACCCAAGTCTTGTGAGTTAAATCGAGTAAAGTAAACTGTTTAACAGTAGTCGATAGTCTTTCTATAATGAAGTCACAAGTTTTCACCAAAGGGAGAAAGAAACAATTATTTTGTATTGGCATATATGCTGCCCCGATAGAATCACGTATTCTGCGGTAGATTGGTCATTCGTGGGAGTATGGATCGGTGTGTAAAAACAAAATGCACAATGACTGAAATTCTTTAAAAAATCAGTTGGCTGAGTTCTCAATTTGCCACGGGCAGGAATAGCGATGATGATCAAAACCAAATTGTCATTTAGAAGTAACAGCAAGACAAAGACTAGTTGACCTGCAATTTTGAATCCTATTTGGATTTTCTTTCCGATGGATAAAAATGTCTAAGGGCATTATCTCACTCACCCACAGGCGGTGTCATGAGGGGCGGGTAGATATTGCCTAAATATAACAAGCTCTCATGTATGAAAATAAACAAGGCATACATAAAACTAAATTTATACCAATTTAAGATGGATGGAAACAGCAGAAAGGTTCGATCGATAATGTATTTCTGGGGGATAATGCTTTTGCGGAAAGCAGTCTTCATAATTAAAGTGCTCAGTATGAAAAGATATAGCAGTTGTATCAACAAATGAACTTTGTAAATAAATATTAAATGTTCAAATATAAGTCGGTAATATATTTTTATTTGTTTCATTATATATATATATATATATATATATTGTGCAAATAATTTGTCACTGAAACTGATCAGTTAAAGTGACAAATGTTTTGCACTAAAACTATTAACGCTCCGTCGCCAACCAGATATTGAGCACTTTACGATTAAAATAAAATGCTTACAATCAGAAAAAAATTCGTAAAAACTAAAATCTTAACACTATATACACGCTAAAATTTCCTACTTTCCGATGGCTTAGGGAGTAGGCACTCTGACTAATTTAAAATATAATGTAATGGCGCATTTTGACGAATCTCCTAAAAACTAGCCGATTTTAAGTTTAACTGAAAAATGTAAAAATAACTAATAGCATATATAGTCCTTGGATATGAAACCGTTAACTGAGATATTTGAGGTGGTCCATGAACCATATTACCATGGCACAGGCACCTCAGCGGGCACTATCCGCTGCGGTATACCATGAATTAAAAGGCATGTTCATTAAGACTTGTTTCCGTGTAATTGAACGTGGCCTTGACCGCCTACCCGCTGAGGATCTAATCGTGTTTGGTACGGCCTGTTGCCTGAATCGTCACTGCCACAAGTGACTCTTCCAGGATCTGTGGTGGACTAAGATAAGAAAGGGCTCGTAAATTTTAATGCTTCAAAAACGAAGCTGCTATCCTTTAACCATCATAAAAAATCTCTTCTTCTTCTTCTATGTGCCCTGTCCCTTCAGGACGTAGGCGATCATGGATCTCCACGTCTCCCTATCCCTTGTGGCTCTTAGTATGTTTGCTCCTGTTGCTCCTGGCAACCCCCGTTCCGTCATCCACCTGATCAGACTCTGCAGATATGTTATCCGCTCGACTATCCCCATTTGCATGGATCAGGCTAGTCTCATTGAAAGCAATACTTGCGTCTCCTCGGTCTAACCCTGTCAGCTGACATCAAGTGGATTCTTCTCTGATGAGTTTAAACCTCTGATGCCCCCTTTGCATGAAATTATCTGAACTACTAGAAAAAATCAATCAAATGTAACCGCAACTCCTACACAAGAGCTTCTTTTCTCGCACCTTCCGTCAGTGGAACTCCCTGCCGTGTACTTGCTTCCCTCACAGCTACAATCCCCATGAATTTAATTTCAATTTCACTGCCACTATGTTATTTCCTTGACTAGCATCCTTTCCCTTTCATCCCTTGTATCTTTTTTTTCCTTTCCAAACTACTCTCACGCAGCTCTCTTCACACCAGTGTTCTCATCTTTCTGTTATCCATTCTCTGGCACCCTCTATAACTTTTTTTCTTTTTCATCTCTCACCTCTTATATAACATTCTGCTCATCAGTAACAGTATTGCCTTGCTTTGAGGGAAATTATTATAATATATATATACCGGTCATAATTATTAGGACACCCCAGTGCTTAAAAATGCTGTATTTTATACAATTGTTTATTATTTATTGCCAAGTGAATAATTGGAAATGAAAATAGAATGGTTCTTTTGTTAATACTTCACAATAACATGTGCATCAAATAAATTTATAAATATTTAATAATTGCCCATACAACAGTTTCATCAATAAAAGAATGAAGAAAATTTAGGATGATTCGGACGAGTTCATCTTTCTTTCCTTCCCTTGTAAAATTCTGCAAGGTAATAATAACAAAAGAATCATTCTATCTGCATTTGGTAATAAATACTAAACATAGTATGAAATACATCATTTCTTTAAAAAAAATGGTGTGGCCTAATAATTATGGCCGGTAGTGTATATATATATATATATATGCGTACACACACATATATATATATATTTAAAAACAAGATAGTAACAACAAACACATAGCCATCCGCAGACAGATCTGTTTCGCAGCTCATCAGTACGCTTAGGACTCCGATTGCTTCTAACCGAGGATTGAAACCCGACCGAATTGGCGTCAGTCAGCGATTCTACCTCTGGGCCATGAGCGCACAGTAGAAAACATTTTAGCATGTATATTATCACTATACACGTCCAATAGCCAGAGTGCTCTAATTCATAACACGCGAAAGATTATACCAAAATAGAATATTAGAAAATAGCATTGAGAATGGCAAAGATGGATCATTTTTATTTTATACGAAAATCCTCGTAATTCAAACGTTTCTGTTTATAGTTGATGCCCGTATTTGAGTTGACGTTCCATTTTTTAAAAAGTTATTTTTTCATCTAGCGGCCTGCGGAACCGAGAAAACTTCGAGAAAATATGCCCCGCCAGCAGGATTCCAGATTGTGTTCCATTTTCGGGAAAAACGACACTGAACTAGTGGACTTTGACAGTTCGGATGAGGAGATCTTCACTGTTTAAGCATGGTTCTATTTTGCTATTTTTTAAAAAAACATTCATTTGGTCAAATTCTATTGGAAGTCTCTTTCTCTCTCTATTTTTTCTCTCTCTCTCACACACACATACACACAGAGACGCACATACACACATCTAATGTGGCACATTGAGTGTTACTGCTAATAAAGGAATTCAGAACCTAAAGATTGCGTTATATATGAAAGAATATATATATATATATATATATATATATATATATATATATATATAGCTGCAACCACACTCTCCCGTAGACTTACCGGTCACCTTTCTGATCAGAGTACAATTAAACAATATTTCTCAGAAAAACATAAACATGTAGGTAATAGACATTTTAATCAACAATACAATAATCCTTACTCATACACACAGTAAAAAGAATCTTCAGATATTTGAGGCCATCTATATTAAATCCAAACAACCCACACTTTATAAAATCACGTTTAAATCTCGTCATAACTCATTACATTGCATTTGAATACATGGTTCTGTTATAATTTCGCGCTATCATGCAGTGTGACGTCACAGAACCACATTGCATATTTACGAAATGCGTTTGTTATTTAAGATGGCTCATGTGCGCCGAAAGCTTAGAACCAACTTTAATAAAAATTATCCAAATGTTGGAGAATTTTTTGTCTTTATTATCAACTGAAATTAAAGCCAAAATACGACGTTTAGAATGACTCATGATTAAACATAATAGACATTCATTTTCTCTTATATTTAACAGTCAATGTTTAGAAATATATATATATATATATATATATAAACTTATTTATAAATGGAACTTTGTCTGTGTGTGTGTGTATGTGTGTGTCTGTGTCTGTGTATCCGTTACCTATAGACTCCGAAACGGCTGAACCGATTTTTTTGAAAATTTACACAGTTTTACTATAAGCGACTCCAAGTGTTCTTAGGTAGGTTTTGTGTTGAGATACCCACGATAAATATCGAAAATCGATAATCGAAGAAATCGGGTTATAGAAGGAGCGGTCCGATTGTAATTAAATTTGATACACTCATAGACAAAGACATAAGGAACGATATTCAGAAGTTTCAAGGTTGCAGTTCTTACAATAGTGCAGGAAATCGATAATATATATATATATATATATATATATATATATATATATAAAAGCAAGATGTTTGTGTGTGTATCTGTTTATCTGCCTCTATGTCTGTATTTTTCAGTCCTTTTATTTAAGTGTTTGCTTTGGATTTGACTCTAAGTAGGTATAATTGTAGTTCTTAGTCTCAGCCATGATACCATTTAATCGGAGAACTTATTTAGCCTTGAAAATTTAGTTTATGACGAAAAAACTTATTTAATATCGATACGAGGAAATCAAAATTTGACTTTCATCCATTCAGTTTTCTTTCAGTTTACGGTTTTGCTTTAACTGGAAACAACTATTGCTTTTTAGTCTTATCTGCCAACGTCCAAAGAGTTTGAGCTCAAGGACCATGGATTAGTTTTAAAGCTTGCATTACACCCGAGCAACGCAGGGCTATACTGCTAGTATATATATATTTGTATATATCTTTGATTAAATAATTTCGACATACTGTGTCTATTTCTTCTTATTCTGATCCTCTCGAAGACACAAATAATTTTCTTATGATTAGAATCGGAATTAAACGCACCAAGAGTGTTTTAAAAATAAAAATAGACACAATATGTCTAAATTATTTAATCGAGCATGCTCAAGGGATATATACTGCCTAAACACACACACACACACACACACACACACACACACACACACACACAATACATGCAAACAATACACACAAACAAACACACACATACATACATATGGAATAATGTGCTTCGTGTTGCCGTGAATATTGACTCGAGAAATCGGAGAGCCGATATTCGAATTTCAGCTAAATTCGTTGAATTCACATACGCGCAAATACTCCTGGGAAAAATATTAATCAGATGCTTCTCTCCCAGCTATGAGTTAAATATCACGACACATTGGGTTCTGTAGCCCTGGTTGACAAACGGCCATCCACAGAAATTTATGGCAACCTATTGCTGAAAAACTTTCTGCTCAGTCAGTCATGTCTCTTTCGAGACATGATCGTTCATTCGTGTATCACGTATGGCACTTAACTGATTGACCGGTATGTAGTAAACCTCGTGGATGATCTCACCGGAAGAGTAAATTGTAATATACATAAATCATAGACAATCTGCCAATAATATAACTCAATTCTTTATTAACATCCTTTTCAACATAAATATTTCCATGATTTATAATTATTATCTACTAGCAGTATAGCCCGGTGTTGCTCAGGTATAATGAAAGCTTTAAAACTAATCCATGGTCCTGGAGCTCAGACTCTTTGGACGTTGGCATGAAAGACTAAAAAGCAATAGTTGTTTCCAGTTAAGCCGAAACTGTAGACTGAAAGAAAAATGAATGGATGTAAGTCAAATTTTGGTTTCCTGGTATCGATATCAAATTTTCTGCAGTATTGTAAGAACTGCAACCTTGAAACTTCAGAATATCGTTTCTTATGTCTTTTTCTATGAGTGTATCAAATTTGATTAAAATTGGACCACTCCTTCTATAACCCGATTTCTTCGATTATCGATTTTCTATATTTATCGTGGGTACCTCAACACAAAACCTAGCTAAGAACACTCGCAGACGCTTATAGTACAACTGTATTAATTTTCAAGAAAATCGGTTCAGCCATTTTGGAGTCTATAGGTAACGGACACACACACACACACAGACACACACACAGACAAAGTTTCATTTATAAATAAGTTTAGATAGATAATCCAGTTACATTGAAACTGAAGAAGGCCGGGGTGGAATGTATTTATTTGGCAATATGAACGATCTGGTGGAAATTATCTGTTGCTTGTCACAGAACAGATCTTGATAAATTTCATCTTTCAGCTCTGGAAGATCTTGCGGAAGTCGTATTTATTGGGCTTTTTCCAGATTCAGCTTCCCTGCCAAAAATAAACATCTGGACACAGCGAACTTGTTGGCTTTGGTTCAATGTGCCATTGAAGACAGTTGGTTATCAGGAAATTCCTGTGAGTCTCTGCATACATGCCGCTGATGCCAAGAAAAGAGAGCATTGCACCAGAGAGAAAAAAAAGACATCCGAATATTCCTCACCTACTCACAACTGAACCATCAACAGCCAACACACACACACACACACACACACACACACACACACACACACACACACACACACACAGAGAGAGAGAGAGAAACATATATCTCTCTATAGATGTGTGTGTGTGTGTGTGTGTGTGTGTGTGTGTGTGTGTGTGTGTGTACAGGGAGAGAGAAAGAGAGTGAGAGGGAGATGATTGATGCTTGTGTCAGCCAATGCCAATCCTGTTTCAAACCACTTTTCAAGGGCGACTGTCATCATCGCCTTTAATTAAGTTCAAAGTGACCATACCTATTGGCTTTGAATCAATCCTTGTAATCAACAGACACGAACCGACAACCTTAACCCAATTTGTGAACTCAGCGAATCAACAATTTCTTATAGCTCAATATTTTCAGGGAAAAAATTCTTCATTAGTTATTTTTATTTTTATGCAATAAATATTATTGTCATTAGAGTTTTAGCTGTAATTTCAGCATAAGGTTTAATTTCCACTGGGCACCCCATTTCTAGGTACGCTGATCAGCAGATATTTGGAGCAGCTAAGAAAACATGGTTTGTTGGCTACTGTTGTGGAACATATATATTTTTCTTTTTTTGATCATTAACTTGTGTACTACCCTTGTACTAGCAGCTTATAGGTACTCGGTCATCTGCTGTTTTCAGACTATCTATTCGAGTTCAAATATATGTCTAGATTTAACACGTGTACTGGAAGGGATATGTAATCTTTACAATGCTTTTCACAAATTTGAGTAAAGTGTCATGAAAACTATAATTGCCGGGATAGTGGAAGAGGAAGTGAGGCAAGAAAAAATTCCATTTTCTCCTCTTATAGAATAAGGATACCAGTTAATATTATAAATGTTAAAAAAAAACAAACAATTTACTATGTAAATTGATTGAAATTTCTTCGAAACAAATATAATTCTATGAAGTGATTTCTTGAATTAAAAAAGAATTTAAAACTTAAATATTTTATTTGGAATGGTTAAACGATAATAACAAATAAAGAACTAAAAATTGTCAATTTAATTTTTTTTATTAATAGTTTTGCATTTTTAAGAAATCACCTGGTATTTGCAGGTCTTGTTTTCCGTAGTAATGGGAGGGCCAATTTACATACAATAACAAATGTTATATGTGGATTGCTTAATTTTATATATAATGCGGAGTGCTTAATTGATAGCAATATGAAAACAATAAAAAATTATTATTTCTAGTCACAGTGACTATTTCACAATTCCACCATAAAATTATTAGTAATAATACATATGAAAATAAATTACATATGAAAATAAATTATAAATTATAGTATCTAGAATTAACAACTGTTTATTTAATTTTCAAACTGAATTGATGTCCCAATTTTTTATTTAGATCGTTTTGGGTATTGCATACGCAGGATGTGCGTTGTGGTACAGAGGATATAGGCTCAGAACGAGAAATCGGGGAGCCGAGTTCAAGTTCCAGTTGAATTCATCGCATTCACTTACGCGCAAATACCCTTGGGAAAGGTATTAATTCGTCTCTTCCTTCCAGTTATGGGTTAAATAA
The DNA here is from genome assembly GCA_037127315.1 of Ascarosepion bandense. Lineage (NCBI taxonomy): Eukaryota > Metazoa > Mollusca > Cephalopoda > Sepiida > Sepiidae > Ascarosepion > Ascarosepion bandense. Next base: position 572,799 of record JBBBDQ010001234.1, on the reverse strand, counting down.
CAGGACAGATTGGGTTCTATAGCCTTTGCTAGCAACCAATCTACCGCAGAAAGCAATGGTAACCTACTGCGGGAAAATCTTCTGCTTGGTCAGTCATGTCTCTTTCGAGACATGATCGCCCATGCGTATGGCACTTATCTAACTGACATACACCGGCTTACTTCTGATTTTATATATATTTTATACCTACAAAATACAACGCTTAAGAACCTCACAAGTTAGATGTTTGCTGTTCAAATGATAATAATAAATATGATATCAGGTGAATAAAGAGAATATATAACTATTGTCCCTTGATTGATGTGGGCAAGATTGTAGGATTCAGAAAAGTCGGGGTCTGTTTAACAAATTATTCGAGTAGAATGTTTTTTTACTTATGGAATACAAAGAAAATGAGGCTGATTCGATTGTGTGGAGGTATCACTGTTTCACTCACATGAACGGTTTGAAGTAAACAATGGGTCATATTCGAATATTTTCCATGCAAATAACGATAGCCTTGTAGCTTTGGCTTTCTTATCCTGAAAGTTGGGATCTCTTTTTCATCATCTGATTCAATCAAGGAAATAATCCCACTAAGAGGCAAGAAGGTACTGGGAAGGAAAAATAAGACTTTATTGAGAAAGAAAGGACAATAAATGAACGGGATTCAAAAAGACGTAAGATGGCGACTGATGTCGATTCTTATATTTTTGAAGATTGTAAGCGACAGGGAAGCAAGAAACCGGAAGATAATTTCAAAGGCGAGAAGTAAGGGAAAATAAACCATTAGAATAGAACTTACGGTTTCTGCCGTAAAACTATGAGACCTACTTGCCAATCTAGTGATAAGGGTCTGGTGTTAAGGATAGATATATACAAACTCTATGTAAAACCGGGAATGGCCGTAACATGTGACTGGTCATTGCGACTATATTTATATTAATGCGATAGAGGTACCAGGTAAAAAAGATTCCTTACAGTATGACAATACACGAAAAATATTTATAGAATATATACAGGAAGACGTGTCATAGCAGTGGGAAAATAATTGAGACCGATTAGAACTATTAACAATACATACATTAATTTTTCTCGGTACACAAGAGGATATCATGAATTAATAAATTAGTCCTTGTAATATTATTTCTAATTGTTCAACATAACTTAGGCATATAATTGTTCCTACATAAGCCAGAGATTTAGCAAATGGCTAAGCGAGTAATTGAAAAATAAACCATAGCTTATACAGATTAAGACAATCAGATAATGGGATTTTAGAGGATTAATATGTTTTTTAAACTTCTCTCTCTCTCTCTCTCTCTTTCTTACACACACTTCTCTCTCTCTCTCTCTTTCTCTCTCTCTCTCTCTCTCTCAATTCGGTAAACTCCAGCGAGAAACATGGTACCAGCAACTCTACCGAGAATTATAGTACCAGCAATTTCACCGAGAAGCATACAACCAACAACTCCAACGAGAAGCATAGGACGAGCAACTACACCAAGAAGCATCCCACAAGTAACTTCACCGAGCAGCGTAAGATCAGCAACTTCACCGAGAAACATAGGATCTGCTGGTATGCTTCTCCACTGAGAACTCCGCCGAGAAGCATACCGCCAGCAACTCCACCGAGAAGCATACCGCCAGCAACTCCACCGAGAAGCATTCCGCCAGCAACTCCACCGAGAAGCTATACCGCCAGCAACTCCACCGAGAAGCACACCGCCAGCAACTCCACCGAGAAGCATACCGCCAGCAACTCCACCGAGAAGCATACCGCCAGCAACTCCACCGAGAAGCATACCGCCTGCAACTCCACCGAGAAGCATACCACCAGCAACTCCACCGAGAAGCATTCCGCCAGCAACTCCACCGAGAAGCATACCGCCAGCAACTCCACCGAGAAGCATACCGCCAGCAACTCCACCGAGAAGCATACCGCCAGCAACTCCACCGAGAACATACCGCCAGCAACTCCACCGAGAAGCATACCGTCAGCAACTCCACCGACAAGCATACCGCCAGCAACTCCACCGAGAACATACCGCCAGCAACTCCACCGACAAGCATACTGCCAGCAACTCCACCGAGAAGCATACCGCAAGCAACTCCACCGAGAAGCATACCGCCAGCAACTCCACCGAGAAGCATACCGCCCGCAACTCCACCGAGAAGCATACCACCAGCAACTCCACCGAGAAGCATTCCGCCAGCAACTCCACCGAGAAGCATACCGCCAGCAACTCCACCGAGAAGCATACCGCCAGCAACTCCACCGAGAAGCATACCGTCAGCAACTCCACCGACAAGCATACCGCCAGCAACTCCACCGGAGAACATACCGCCAGCAACTCCACCGACAAGCATACCGCCAGCAACTCCACCGAGAAGCATACCGCCAGCAACTCCACCGACAAGCATACCGCCAGCAACTCCACCGAGAACATACCGCCAGCAACCCCACCGAGAAGCATACTGCCAGCAACTCCACCGAGAACATACCGCCAGCAACTCCACCGAGAAGCATGCCACCGTCAGCAACTCCACCGACAAGGATACCGCCAGCAACTCCACCGAGAACATACCGCCAGCAACTCCACCGACAAGCATACCGCCAGCAACTCCACCGAGAAGCATACCGCCAGCAACTCCACCGACAAGCATACCGCCAGCAACTCCACCGAGAACATACCGCCAGCAACTCCACCGAGAAGCATACCGCCAGCACCTCCACCGAGAAGCATAACGCCAGCAACTCCACCGAGAAGCATTCCGCCAGCAACTCCACCGAGAAGCATACTGCCAGCAACTCCACCGAGAAGCATACCGCCAGCAACTCCACCGAGAAGCATACCGCCAGCATCTCCACCGAGAAGCATACAGTCAGCAACTCCACCGAGAAGCATACCGCCAGCAACTCCACCGAGAAGCATACCGCCAGCAACTCCACCGAGAAGCATACCGTCAGCATCTCCACCGAGAAGCATACCGCCAGCAACTCCACCGAGAAGCATACCGCCAGCAACTCCACCGACAAGCATACCGTCAGCAACTCCACCGAGAAGCATACCACCAGTAACTTCACCGAGATACATAGGACCAGCAACTCCACCGAGAAGCATACCAGCAGCAACACCACGGAGGAACATACCAACATCAGGCTCTCAACAATTCGAGGCTTTGCAACCGTGGTTTTCTAGCAAGTCAGTTGTTTTACGTGATGAAGTTGATAAATTTATACCCCAAAGCCTTTGTATCTGGTTTTCGTTTGCTGTAGACAGTGTTTACAACCGCCCCCCAACCGCTAATCTAAATATTGATCAAGTTTGATGCAACTTAATTTCGATGATCAAGAGAATAGGTGTTTCTGCGCGATTTGACTCTAATCTGAATTTGATTATTTTCCAACTCCTCGCAAATTAAGACCTGTTCTTTTAACTCCTCCGGCTAAATACAGTACTGCTTTTAAATCAGTAGATGACGACAGTCACGACTTAACCCACAATCTCACAAAGAAGATTAACGCTACGAAATTGGTTTAGAGTTTTGGAGGGAGGCTTTGAAGAATTGGTATTTTCTAAAGTATAACATGAAATCATAAAAGTTTTGTCTGGAGAGAGAAAAAAAGAAGAATGTAAATGATAAGAATGCGCGTTGTGGTGCAGTTGCTTTCGGCTCGGAACGAGAAATCGGGGAGCTGAGTTCGAATTCCAGTTGAATTCGTTGCATTCACTTACGCGTAAATACACTTGGGAAAGGTATTAATCCGTCTCTTCCTTCCAGTTATGGGTTAAATAACAGGACAGATTGGGTTCTATAGCCTTGGCTGGCAACCAGTCTATTGCAGAAAGTAATTGCGTTCAATCCGGGATTTACATAGACTTTGTATTTTTATCTAACCTTCTCACCAGAAACTTGAAATTTTTTGTTTTTAATTTTTTACACAATTCATATAGTAAATGAAGACTGTGTGTTCTTGTTTTCATGATTACCGGGCCAGTCTGTTATATTCATTTATCATCTACAATCAGCTAAATGCCATATGTGATACACGTTTGGGCGATCATGTCTCGAACGAGACATGACTGTCTGCGCAGAAGATTATCTCGCACTAGATTGCCGTTACATTTTGCGGTAGGCTGGTTGCCAGCCAAGGCTACAGAACCCAATCTGCCCTAACCCATAACTGGAGGGAAGAGACTGATTAGTACTTTTCCCAAGGGTATTTGTGCGTAAGTAAATGCAAGGAATTCAACTGGAATTCGAACTCAGCACTCCGATTTGTCGATCAGAGTCGATATCCACTGCAGCACAACGCACATCCGTGACTGGTGTAATGTGCCCCCCACCAAAAAAAAAAAAAAAAAAAAAAAATACATCTCAAAACGTTCACATTTTTTATGATATAGGCTCGGAATTAGAAATTAGAGAACAGAGTTCGAATCCCAGTTGAATTTTGTTTCATTCACGTCCCATTGGGAAAGGCATGAATCCATCTCTTCTCTCTCCAGCTAGGCTTGAATAACAGGACCGATTGCGTTCTGTAGCTTTTGTTGGCTATTTGTCTAGCACTGAAAGAAATGGCAACCTACTCCGTGAAAATCTTCTTCCTAGGCTGTTCTGGATCGAAAAAGTCAAGCATGTATCATAGCAGAAAGAAATGATCGTGTTCCTGTTATACCGTCGCTGAAAAACGCATGAAAAAGATATTGGCCAGTGGTTTAGCGTGAAAGATTTGGGCGAAGTTTGGTTAACGTGATAGTGAATGCCTCATGCTGAACATATTAGAAACAAATCAGTTATGTTTTTGAGTGTCACAGTTTATTTAAATGGGTTAACCGAAACGATGCAAATATGTACAGACTGCGAAATTTGGCGGACTGAGGTCAATCATTTTGTGTCACGGTGTCGGTCCAGGAAGAATTTTTTCAGCCTGAGACCATCTTCCACATACGGAAATCATCCATCCAACCGGACATTACATTGAATACTCTTGTCATATCTAGTCGGACGCGCCTGCTGTTTGTATCAAGGTTCTCGACAGGCTCCAAAGGAGAATCTGCAAGGTACTCGGTTCCTACCTGGCAGCTCGACTCCAGCCACTTTCTCACCGGTGGGATGTGGCTTCCCTCTGTCTATTCTACAAATATTTTCATGGCTTCTGCTTTCGACGAGCTTAGATCACTGGTGCTTCCTCCACAAGAATTTACTCGAGCAACCAGATTGGCAACAAATTACAGTTAAATCTACCAAATGCAGCCAAAACTTCTACTCCGTTTGCTTCTTTTCTCGCGCTTCCCGCCTGTGGGACTCCCTTCCGTGTACTTGTTTTCCTGATGGCTACAACACCCAGAAAATTAAATGCAATTTCAATTCCCATCTCTTATTCACTTGACTTCAGTCCTTCTCTCGTCCTTTTCTCATCATCTCGTGTATATTATTCTTTTGCTTTCTCACTCTACCTTCGCTACTATCATCACACCGGTATTCCTATCCTTCTCTTGCCCTTTCTCTTACTCCCCCTGTAACTGGTTCGTCTTTCTCTTCGCTCTCCTATTGCTTAACCTTTTACTATCTTATGTAGTCCCCTGCGCATCAGTGGTGATATAGCCTTGCTTGGGTTGAAACGATTAAAAAAATAATGTGTATGGAAAGAGAAGCATTGCAGCGTATTCTGACAGGATTTGAGATTGCAAAAATAAATGACACGTTAAACGTTCGCGATTCTCCAAATTCAGTTCCCTCTAAGTTCTGGCGATTTCCAAACTCAAAAAATTCATGGAGTAGATAATGATTTGCTGGCAATACGGACATCTAGTAGCACGTGATTAGATTACTGAAAACACTTGCAAATTGATATCTAAGAATGCTTCCAGCAGTTGCACTATGTTATTACAAATTTCCTAGCTTCAGAAGGGGGAGTATGTAATGTTGTGTACAGCAACCGATAGCGATCAGGCAAAAAAAAAAATCATTGGTAATCGTAATATTAGCAGTTGCCTTATAAGGAAACAGTCGGCATTCATTAGTCGAACAGACAATTCTATTTTCGGTAGAAATTTAGAAAATAATTATTTCGAAAAAAAATTATTAGGAAAATAGTTTTCACATATTCAGTAACTTTTAATGTCTTTTGTAACATTGATAGCGGTTTTCTTTCTAAATTTTCTTGAATTCGTGTTAAACGTCAGTTGAGTATTTTAATAAATCCAGGACCTCAGTATTTTCTTCCATATGTTGTAGTTTCTGGAGATGTCGATCATAGCTCTCCACAACATCCTATTTTTTTGTAACTCTGTATTATAGTTTATCTTATTGCTATATCTCTGTGTCTCGTATGTTTTGTATCTCGATTGTTTATCATACAAAAAACCTTGTTTAGTAGGTCATTCGGCTCTTCCTCTGTTTGCTTTCTCTCTTGCTTTCACTGTCTCGTGAGTGTCAAGATTTCTAAACGCTATTTCCTTATTAGGTACGGTAAAAAAATTAATTGCCTTTTACTGATTCTAAATCTATGGGCGATTTTTTTCAGTTTCCGTAAACCTTTCTCAATTGTATAGGCTAAGATATTCTCAGCATCCTTCTGTATAACAACATTTCTCTTAGCTGAAGTGTCTTTTTCATACACTGCCATGTAGGGAAATTGACATTTTGTAACAATTCGATACTCTTTGTATCTCACGTAATTTTTCTTTCCTTAATACTTTGCTTAGGTTTTGGAAGTCAGCATTAGCTATTCAAATGCGTGATCAAATATCGTTGCAGTATTTTCCGTCCTTTGCTAAAGCATTTCTTAGATATTTAAATTCTTTAAAAAGTGAAGGCCTCTGTTTTGTTTCAAAGGAAGAGTTAAACTAATTTTCAGACCGTTTATATAGTGACATGAAAATGTTTAAACATGATAGGATGACAGAAAACACAGTATCTGTGTATGTTGTGATTGTAGCTTCCAACGGAAAGGAGTGTGCAGAAAACATTTAGCAGTAGCCAACATTGCCATTCTGTCTTCTCCTTGGTTTATATATTCTTGTTCAAATATATAGTCCTGTTTTTCTTTTTTTTAGTGTGTGTGTGTGTGTGTGTGTTTTCCAACATAAAACTAGAATGATTCGGCAATATTTACAATTCTTAAAATATCCAGCAAAACCAGTGTACCACTAACGTCAAAAAATGACAGCAAATTATAAAAGATCATATATATATATATATATATATATGCACTTAATTACAATAAAGCAGCATTAATTATTATAGACTAATGTCCGAAAAACGAATGCTAACCTATTAGTAACTTAAATCGTCAATAACCCAACGGGGACTACCTCGTAGTTTAAATAAAGGGGAAAAAAAAAAGAAACAAACCAAGCACAAAAATTGCGTCAAGTGCTTGTTTGAAAGAAAAAAAAATCCCCAAGACGAAACCTTAACGGTAAAGGGCTCTATACGAAAGCACGAAAGTACGAAAGTAGAGCAAAAAATACAGTACACTAAATCGAAAAATGAGCCAACACCGACCGCGGTTTCACACAACGAATCGTCAGGATTGCCCTGACGATCCGTTGTGTGAAACCGCGGTCAGTGTTGGCTCATTTTTAGATTTAATGTACTGTATATATATATATATATATATATATATATATATATATATATATAAAATCCGGGGTCTTTATTATAATAGAGAGCATCGTGCATTCTGGGCTCCTAGTGTTTATTTAAATTATGTAAACAATATGCTAAAAAATCTGCCTTTCTCTGCCGTGCACCAATAGCTTATGAAGAGCATCTCCGACTGATGCCAAATCGGTCTAGTTTCAATCCCTGTTTTTAGTAACCGGTTGTCTAGCTGACGCGCCGTGATACAGCAAAATAGACCTGTATGCTGATGACTATATATATATATATATATATAATTCACTACTCAACGAAGAATTTATTATTGCAATTAATAAGATAAAAAAGGAATTGTTAAAGAGCAAAAACGCAGCAAGCACTTCCATAACTGTTAGTAATGTTTAATAACGCGTAGTATAGATTATTATATGAACTAAGCCGACGCTGATTCGCTATTATTTCTCTGTCCATGACCATGACACGAATAGATTATTATTATTAATCATCCACAGACAAGCTCTTTTCGCTGTATCACAGCTCATCAATGCGTCTAGATAAACCGTGTGTTTCAAGCCGGGATTAGAACTTGACTCTCTTGTCATGTATACAAATAAATACACAACGGTCTTCATTATAATAGAGAGGATCGCAGTATCATTTTTTTCAAATGAAACACAAAGAATAGCTTCGTCAGTCAATTGGAGGCCCTCTTTAGGTAAAACAGATGTTTTAGAGAAGTACTTAGTGTTTCAAGGCCTTTTTCGTATTAGTTTCATATGATTATTTTTCAATTTTGCTGGTCGCCAGAAAATAAAGAATAAAATCTTATGTTCATCTAAGTATTGATGATGGGGTGTATGCTGATGACATAGGTATTCATAATTGGGATAAGAATCACTACTCCTAACAAAGTATTTCAAGATTTAGAATTCAAGATAAACCATTACAAAATAGAAACTAAGAGCTGGAATTGGATTTAATCCAATTCCAGCTCTTAGTTTCTTAGTTTTAGCAATGATGACACAAAACCTGAATCAACCATAAAATTCAGTATGTGGAATTAGAGAAACACTAACCGCTTCAGATACCTCGGCGTATAAATCAGTTGTAACAAATTTAGCATAGGAGGTAAGGAAATTGAAAATATAATAGGCTGCGTGAACGGTAATTTCACCCAATACCGCAATTTGCCAGAAAACGAACCTAAATGTCTTATCCTTTAATACACTCATCAGTTTGAGACTTTTATATGGAAGTTATGCATGCCTCCTAAAAGCCGTTCAGAAATATCTAAACTGTCAGTTGTATACAACCGCTTCCTAAGATCAATGGTTAAAAATGTCTGAGCGTATGAAGCCTTTGGATGTTGGCAAAAAATCATCCTTATTCGAACCTAGTGGCTTGGTGCTACACAATCACAAACAAAGAACTGTACCAAATAACAGAAAACATATCGCCTGAAGACTAACAACTGTAGCAAAAATTAAAATAGATGGCATATTTGATGCTATAGGGAGAAGGGTAATGTTTTTTAATTCGGCCTTGTGTCATACATAACTAAACTCCCTACAGCTTGGAATTTTTTGTTATTATCAGAAGGATGTCAGCAAGTTGGAATATGCGGAAAAATGAAAGCATACATTTTGTATGTGAAAATAGAAAGTTATTGATAGAAGTTAATGTTCAGTGAGAAAGTTAAGGGTATCAAGAATTGTAGAAACGTTCGTAGTAGTAATTTGTTGAAAAGAGTTTATGCGTATGTATGTATGTATGTAGGAGCGTTTGTTTGGTAAGAAAGTTTTTGAATGGAGAAGAAGCAAAAGGAATCAGCACACCAGAAAGAAGGAGAAAATGAACGAAAAGGCGACGCGACCTTACGTCCGGGTCGAATTGAAGTTTAACCCGTTACATTTTAGTGTGTCGTCTCTCTTGTTGCTTCCATCTGACTGACTGACTGACTGACTGACACTGACCGAAGCCTTTGTAGCCATTTAGGTTTTCGCACTGAATCGCTAACTCTTTGTAGTTTTCAAATCGCTTCCATTGATCAATAAATCAATTTAATACCTACTCGCGAATTCTGGTCTCGACGTTTTCTTTAAGCACGTAGTCAATCCTTTTTCCATTTGGCAAAACCAGGCTTTTTTGTAAAATTGAAGAAAAAGTTTAATTTAATTCTTAATTTCTTATCCACCACAGAAAGTGACAACATAACAAAAATGTTAAGAATTCACACTTCTTCGAAGAAAAAGTTAGAAATGAAACCAGCATCAATACTGGAAGGCATGATAACAGTTACTGCACTTGAGAATTTGTTTACCTGTAAAAAAAAAAAAAACAATTTCTTTTTGTAAAATTTCCAATCAGTAGCAGTACTGAGTACTTGGTTAATAAATGCTAAATGTTTCCTTTTTTTTTTTAATCATATCACACCGAGCAAGGCGGTAACGCCACTGATGTGCCGGGAGCTACGTAAGAGTGAAAAAATTAGAGGAGAGAAAGCCGGAAACCACATCCTAAACAGGGAACAAGAGATGAGCCTCTACACCTGTTCAATAGACGTGGGTGGAGTGTGAATCGGGCGATAGTTTAGTCTATCTACTCCAATTGAAAAAAAAGGCAAGTGAAAAGATTGGAAAAGAGAAAACCGGAAACCACAACCTAAACAGGGAACAAGGGATGAGCCTCTACACCTGTTCAATAGACGTGGGTGAAGTGTGAACCGGGCGATAGTTTAGTCTATCTACTCCAATTGAAAAAAAAGGCAAGTGAAAAGATTGGAAAAGAGAAAACCGGAAACCACAACCTAAACAGGGAACAAGGGATGAGCCTCTACATCTGTTCAATAGACTTGGGTGGAGTATGAACGTTATAAGAAAATGGCTAATATTACTATTGCCATTACAATTTATCTATCGATTCTAAGCCGAGATACTGTGTCAAGAGAGATGGTTAATGTTTATTTCATTAGGCCTAACCGAACTCCCTTTGGTTAGAAGCAGAATAGTGGAATGTGTGAATTTGTGTGGAATAGTGTGGAATAGTCAAAGAATAAAAATAGAAATTTTTCATGCTAAAAAAGAAATTTATTAAAAGAATTAATATCAGTTAATGTTCAAAGAGAAGGTTAAAGGTATCGAGAGTTCGTACAAATGTTCGTATTAGTAATTTGTTGAAAGCGTATTTGCGTACGTACGTATGTTTGTATAAGCATTTGTTCGTAGGAGTGTCTTTGAAGGGAGAAGAAGAAGTTAAATGAATCAGCACACGAGTAAGAAGGAAAAATAAGACGAATGTCCTGGTCATATGAAGCTTCACCTGTTACACTGTAGATGTCGTCTCTGCTACTTCCATCCATGACTGACTGGCGTTATTTGATCAAAAACCTTTATAAACATTCAGATTTTCGCACTTGGTCGCTATTTCCTTTTAATATTGCAAGTGGCTTCCGTTGGTCAGAAAATAAATTTAACACCTACTTGTGAAATCCGGTATCTATTTCTTTTTTAAGCACATGGTCAATCTATTTTTTTTATTTAGGAAAAACCAGGATTTCACACGTCATTGTGAATTTTTGTGAAAGTGAAGAAGAAGGTTGATTTTCATTCTTAATTTCCTTATCCCACAATACCACGTATAAATTAATGAACTACTTACCGAAATTATCGTACTATTTTTGCTGTTTTGTTTTGCTATAAATTCTATAAATTTCATTCGACAGCAGTACTGGATGCATGGTCAATGAATGAAATTATTTTCATTGTAGTGAAACGGTTACTATTGCCAGTATTATTGCCGCTAATGTCTAGAATTGGTGAACAAATCCTCTGTTTTCTCCCATGACTGGAATATGTTATGGAGTTTACTAAGTGTTCAAAGTTCAGTAACATTCTGATACTATAATCTGTAGAATTGATGTTTATGACCGTAATATCTAGGGTATTATACACCCTTAAAGGCACATCCCCCCCCAAAAAAAATAGGATAATTAAAATTCAAAGAAAAAATGGAAGGTCTTAGAATTAATCACCATTAAGGCCTGCGAGAACGAAAGAGTAGACTTGAGAAAAAAATTACTTTCATTTAGTCTGTGGAAAACAATGGTGTTTAGAATCAAACAATATTGAAAATAAAACGGAAAAAAATATAACAATCAGGGATTATCTTCAAAGCAAATTTCAAACATCCTGTAATAAGATATTTGCTTTTATATTTCTAATTATTAGAAACTCTTGACCTATCGCCATTTCGAAATTGCATCTTGAACAAATTTGCCTTGGTGAGCTTATCTTTAATAGAAGTTAAATCTATGATAAGTTATCAGAGAATTCAGTCAAATCTTTCCTCGTTATCTTTACGGCTATGCGTTTTTTTGTTTTATTTATAAGCCTTCTAATTACCAATTTACTTAGCAGATATCTCTGAGAGCAAAACTGTTTTCTTCTTATGTGTTTTTTTTTATAAAGGAATAGAAAAGAAAATAGCGATATTATCGAGGGGGTGTTAGTTTCTAGTATAAAGGAGATAAAGGGAAATTGTATTTGACTTATTGAATCGGTAGATGAATTAGAAATGAATAAACATGGTTTGCTGGTAGTGTAACGGATATCAGTGGGGAAAGTAGAATCTGTGAACAGGATTCGAATTTCTAGGCTAATCTGTTGAGTTAACCCTGGCAGTAATGCGTATGGTGAAGCCATGGTTTCTTTCCTCTCGTCAGTTACGAGTTAAATACAAGATCGATTGAACTCATTATCCTTGAGTAGTAACTCATTATCCTTGAGTGGTAACTCATTATCCTTGAGTGGTAAGTAGTATAAGAAAAGAATTTCTGAACCGTGGAGAAGGTAATAAGAAACGACACCAAATATTAGTTCATGTTGTGTCTTCTTTCTTTGAGGAACATGGCTCTCTTGAACATCCTATCTTTTTTCGCTCTTAGTATTTTATATCTTTTCAGTATCATATCAACTCACTTGAGGACCCTAGATGACACGCCAGGATTTGTTATTGGAGGCCACAACTTATAAGGTATGCAGATGATACAGTGCTGATTGCAGACACGGAAAGATAACTAAAAGACCTCCTACAAAAGGTAGTGGTGGAGAGTAACAAAAAAGGACTAAAAATAAATTTTAAGAAAGCTGAATGCATGGTCATCAGCAAAAGGTGCAACCCAAAATGCCAAATACAGGTGGGGGATACCAGAATCAAGCAAGTAGAAAAATTTAAATACCTAGGAAGTGTTCTAACAAGAGATGGAAAGTGCGACATAGAAATCCGAAGGAGAATTGGCATGGCAAAGGACGCGTTGCAGAAGCTGAGTAAAGTACTAACACAGAAAAATTTCACTAGAAACAAAGAAAAGAGTACTGGATTGCTATGTGATGTCAATTCTTCAATACAGCACTAAATGCTGGACAATATCGAAAATGAGGACAAAACTTGAAGCAGCGGAAATGTAGTTCTATAGAAGGATGCTGCGGATATCGTGGACTGAGCAAGCAAGCAACGATGGGGTGTTGGAAAGAATGGCAAAGAAAAGGAAATTAATACTGAGCATCAGGAAAAGACAACTGAAATTCCTGGGACATGCAATGAGAAAGGAGAGCTTGGAGAACCTGATACTGACAGGCCAGATAGAAGGGAAAAGAGACAGATGAAGGGAGCGGATAACATATTTACAGGGCCTGATCAGGTGGATGACGGAACGGGGATTGCCAGGTGTAACATGGGCAAACATACTAAAAGACACCAGGGATAGGGAGACGTGGAAAACCATGGTCGGCTACGTCCTGAAGGGACAGGGCACATAAAAGAAGAAGAGTCTGCCATCTATTTACACAAGGTTGTCTCCTTCCATCAGTGTTACCGTCACAATATCTTGCTAGTGTACATTTTTCTATCCCTTCTTTGGGAATTCTGCTTCCTTGAAACAGCAACTGTAACTTTCAGATTCGAAATATAAACTATTTTCATTTTTCTCAATATTTCCTCGCTGCTTCCATGTTATTCTTATGATATTCTCAGTATCCTTCTGTAGAGACATATTTCTGTTATTCCACTTTTTTTCTTCTTCATCTGCTAGAAAATTATTTTGTTTTTGGTAACATATAGGAGATCTAAAGAAAATAATTGTGTGGCCAGTCCTGATCGCTTACGTCCTAAAAGTAAATGGAAATGAAAAATAATACGTAAATAGTAAGTTGGATAAATTTTTGATTTAGCACCCGATAGCTTTTATCCCTTCAAATTTTTCATAAACATCCTTATTTCTGTTCAAATGTATATGCTGAATTCAAATCGATAATTATTTATTGAAGAAACCTACATTTACTGATGCTAACGACAAGTAAAAAATAGAACTTCTTCTCGTTCTTTATCTCACCCCAAACCACCATTCTCATATCTAATTCAGTGCTGAATGGCTTTAGGCGAAGAAAGCTAATTTCTTAAAAAAAGTTCTACACCCCCGAAAAAAAGAAGAAAAAACACGCAAATACACGCGGAAATTGAGTTCCGAAACAAACAAATCGCGTAGTAATTGCACAAAGGAAGTAAATAGGCCGAAAATTAGCTTCCTACGCCTAAAGACATTCAGCACTGAATGGCATATTTCAAAGGTGGTTGAAGGTGAAATAAAGATCGAGAAGAAGATCGATTTTTTTTTCTGGTTGATAGTAATAAAAAAGCGGTAGGTTTCTTCATTATCTGTTTGCTGATAGGAATTCAGCATATACATTTGCACGGAATCCATAGCAAAAACTACTGCTAAGAAGGTTGGGTCACTATGTCGATCCAGGATGTTTTTTCCACCTGAATCCATCCTGCATATATACAAGTCAACCATCCGTCCGTGCATGGAGTACTGCTGCCATTTATGGTTAGGTGCCCCTGCCGTTCTCCTCAGTGTTCTTGACAAGCTCCAAAGGAGAGTCTGTAATGTGATAGGTACTGATCTGGCGACTCGACTGCAGCCACTTTCCCATAGTCGAAATGTGGCCTCCCCCTCCCCCTGTCTCTTCTATAAATATTTTCATGGCTTCTGCTCGGATAAGCTTAAGTCACTGATGCCTCCTCAACAGGTGTTTACCCGTGCAACCAGACTGGCAACTGGGTCCCACCCATTCACAGTCAGGTTAGCCAAATGCAGACGACAATTCTACTCCTGCAGCTTCCTCTCTCGCACTTCCCGCCTGTGGAACTAACTCCCGTATTCTTGCTTTCCTGACGGCTACAACCTCAAGAAATTTAAATGCAAAGTTAATACTCATCTACTAACCACTGGCCTCTAGCTCTCTCCCCTCCCCTGTATAACCTTCCCTTTCTCTCCTCCTATGTATCTGCCATCGCACCTTCTTTCTCAGCTTTCTATTGTTCCTTTCTAACTAGCTTGTACTCCTCACTCTTTTCTAATTAATCTTTTTACATTTATGTAACCCCCTGCACATCAGTGGTGTTTCCGCCTTGCTCGGGGGAAATGATTAAAAAAAAAAAATAAGGATGTTTTGGAAAAATTTGAAGGGATAAAGGGTGCTAAATCAAAAAATTACCGTAAGTTGCGGGAAGCGATTGAACACGGTACGTAGAATTATTAGACTGACACTGAGTCAGTTAAGTGCCATATGTGAAGTACGCGTAGGCGATCATAACGCTTGCAATGTATGACTGACCAAATATTTGACTTGGCGAAAGATTTTCCTGCATCAGGTTTTACTCTGTTTCTGGCAGATTGTTGCCAATCAAGTCCAACAAGAGAAGAGATGAATTCATACTTTCCTTAAGGATAGTTTGCGCGTAAGTGAATGCAACGAATGCAACTGAAATTCGAACTCGTCTCTCCGATTTCTCATTCCGAGCCGATATCCACTGCACCACAACGCTTTTAACCGAAAGAACTGAACGAATATATTAGTGAAGTAAATATTTTCTTGCTAAATACAGGGAAAATCATGCCCCGAAAATTATATGAAGATTGACTTAAAAAGTTATTTCAACACAAACCAAGTCCTATCCACGAGAACAAAAGAAAAAATTACCTAAAATCAAATAATATTCCCGAAAATATGTTATCAATTATGAAAATTATGAGAAATTATCGGTTCTTTTACAATAGCTTTCTAAGAAAATCCGGTGTTAAAAATATTAAGCTGTTCAGAAAATGATATTCTGATTTTAGAATCAATTTATATTTATGAAATAATTTAATTAAACTGTCTTTAAATTAGTCAAAGTAGGAACCCTGAATAGCTATCCATTTTAGCTACAGTGTAATAAACTTATTTATGCAATTAAATAAACCTCTAAACGTTTCAATACCACGAAACATGTTGATGCATTTTTGTTTCTTCTGGGGTGCTAAGGATCCTTTGGTGTAAAAACGTTGTCAAGATGCTTAAAAATGATAGTCATTTTGAGATAAATTAGAGAAATATGGCGAATGTGGCAAAGCTTCGTACCCCAATTCGTTGAACTACACCTATCTCGTTCTGACACTTTAATCATTAGGAATTTGTAAAATATTTTCCTGTAACTTTTTTTAATCATATCACTCCCAGCAAGGCGGTAATGCCACTGGTGTACAGGGGATTACATAAGAGTGAAAAGATTGGAAAAGAGAAAGCCGGAAACCACATCCTAAACACGGAACAAGGGATGAGCTTCTTAACATGTTCAATAGACGTGGGTGGAGTATGAACCGGGTGATAGTTTAGTCTATCTACTCCAATTGAAAAAAAAAAAAAGAGAGATAAAAGAAAAGTGAAAAGATTGGAAAAGAGAAAGCCGGAAACCACACCCTTAACACGGAACAAGGGACGAGCCTCTTAACCTGTTCAATAGACGTGGGTGGAGTGTGAACCGGGTGATAGTTTAGTCTATCTACTCCAATTGAAAAAAAAAAGAGAGATAAAAGAAAAATGAAAAGATTGGAAAAGAGAAAGCCGGAAACCACATCCTAAAAAGGGAACAAGGGATGAGCCTCTTAACCTGTTCAATAGACGTGGGTGGAGTGTGAACCGGGTGATAGTTTAGTCTATCTACTCCAATTGAAAAAAAAAAGAGAGAGATAAAAGAAAAGTGAAAAGATTGGAAAAGAGAAAGCCGGAAACCACATCCTAAAAAGGGAACAAGGGATGAGCCTCTTAACCTGTTCAATAGACGTGGGTAGAGTGTGAACCGGGTGGTAGTTTAGTGTATCTACTCCAATTATGATAATATATTAGAATACAAATGGACGGTTTGTTCTAAAATCGGATTGTATTTACCGAACGGTCTAACATTTATATATCTCATTGATAACCATCATTCAGTTTTTGAAATGGTAAGTATCAAGAGGTTAAAATAAATCACTCATTTAATTAGTGAAAAATAACTAATGAACTTCCTCTAAATATGGACGCTAGCTATCCGCCCAGACCACTGAAAGAAATAGAAAAGCAATAAAACCTGAAGATATTACAAAAGGAATATGAAAAATTGTGTCGTGCGGCCGTGAAAATGTGATGCATAATTAACAAGGGCGCGACAAATAACATTCTGGAAACAATTACACAGATTTGCAGAATTAATGCACTAGCGAAAGATATGAGAATTTTTTGGCCAGTCTCAAATATGTGGACCAAACAAGAAGAGAAAAGAAAGATGGAGAAAAAGAAGGAAGAGAAGTAACAAAAATGATAAAAAATAAAACAAAAACTTTAAAAAGTAAAGATAGTAAAATGGAAAAAACGAAAAAAAAGAAGAAAACAAAATAAAACATAACAGAAATAATGAAATGAAGTAAGAGAGTAATAAAAAAAAGAAGGAAAAGGAAGATTAAAAATCTAAAAAGAAAAAAAGAAAGTCGAATGTAAAGCGTACAAAAGAAAAACACGAAATAAAATAGCAAAAGGAAAAAAGATTGAAAATGTGTAAAGTGGAAAAAATTAAAAATGAAGGAAAGAAAGTAAGAGAAAAAAATTAAGGGAAAAGAAAGAAATGAAATAAAATGGAAGAAGTTTCAAAAAAAGAAAAATGTATTGTGGAAGAGTAAAAAAAAAAGGAAGTAAAATGAAAAATAAAGTAAAAGAATTCAGATGGAAAAGAAATAAATTGGAATATGTAACAGTCAGTCAGTTTAGGTGCCATACGTGATACACGCTTGGGCGATCATGTCTCGAAAGAGACATGACTGACTGGGCAGAAGATTATCCCGCAGTAGGTTGCCATTGCTTTCTGCGGTAGACTGGTTGCCGGCCAAGGCTACAGAACCCAATCTGTCCTGCTATTTAACCCATAACTGGAAGGAAGAGACGGATTAATACCTTTTCCAGGGGTATTTGCGCGTAAGTGAATAAAATGGATTCAGCTGGAATTCGAACACGGCTCCCCGTTCCGAGCCGATATCCACTGTACCACAACGCACATGTAACAGTAATAAAATTAAAATGAGACAGAAAGATAAGAAAGTAAAAGATGGAAATATGAAAAAGAAAAAGGAAAGGGAATAAGATGGAAAAAGTACAAAAGGATTTAAGACGGAAAAAGAAGGAAAAGAAGTAAGATGTCAAAAGGAGAAGGAAGGAAAGAAAGAATTAAAAAAGTAAAAAGAAGGAAAAATCTAAGAGGAAATGGAAAAAGAAATAAAGGATATATGGTGGAAAAAGAAAGAAGGTAAAAAAGTATTATGGAAAAAGTAAAAAGAACGAAAGAAAGTAAGAATGAAAATGGAAAAAGAAATAAAGGATGTATGGTGGAAAAAGAAAAAAGGAAAGAAAGTATTATGGAAAAAGTAAAAAGAACGAAAGAAAGTAAGAATGAAAATGGAAAAAGAAATAAAGGATGTATGGTGGAAAAAGAAAAAAGGAAAGAAAGTATTATGGAAAAAGTAAAAAGAACGAAAGAAAGTAAGAATGAAAATGGAAAAAGAAATAAAGGATGTATGGTGGAAAAAGAAAAAAGGAAAGAAAGTATTATGGAAAAAGTAAAAAGAACGAAAGAAAGTAAGAATGAAAATGGAAAAAGAAATAAAGGATGTATGGTGGAAAAAGAAAAAAGGAAAGAAAGTATTATGGAAAAAGTAAAAAGAAGGAAAGAATGTAAGAATGAAAATGGAAAAAGAAATAAAGGATGTATGGTGGAAAAAGAAAAAAGGAAAGAAAGTATTATGGAAAAAGTAAAAAGAACGAAAGAAAGTAAGAATGAAAATGGAAAAAGAAATAAAGGATGTATGGTGGAAAAAGAAAAAAGGAAAGAAAGTATTATGGAAAAAGTAAAAAGAACGAAAGAAAGTAAGAATGAAAATGGAAAAAGAAATAAAGGATGTATGGTGGAAAAAGAAAAAAGGAAAGAAAATATTATGGAAAAAGTAAAGGAAAGAAAGAAAGTAAGAATGAAAATGGAAAAAGAAATAAAGGATGTATGGTGGAAAAAGAAAAAAGGAAAGAATGTATTATGGAAAAATTAAAAGAAAGAAAGAAAGTAAGACTGAAAATGGAAAAAGAAATAAAGGATGTATGGTGGAAAAAGAAAAAAGGAAAAAAATATTATGGAAAAAGTAAAAAGAAGGAAAAAAGTAAGAATGAATATGGAATAGAATTAAAGAATGTATGGTGGAAAAAGAAAAAAGAAAAAAAAGTAACATTGAAAAAGTAAAAAGAAGGAAAGAAATTAAAAAAGAAAATGTAAAAAAGAAATAAAAAATGTAAGCAGAGAAGAAAAAAGAAGGAACGAAAGTATTATGGAAAATGTAAAAATTTAAAAAGAAATGAAATAAGATGGAAAAATTATAAAAAGAAAGAAATGCTATAAGATGGAATAGAAAGTATTATCACAAAGGAAAAATAAAGAAGGGAAGAATGTAAGATGGCAAAAGAAAAACGAAGGAAAGAAAGATTTATGGAAAAATAAAAAAAAGAATGGAAGGAAGTGAGATGGAAAAGAAAAATGTAGTTAATATGGAAAATGTAAAAAGAAAAGCAAGGTGTGAGATTGAAATGAAAAAAGAAGGAAACAATGTATTAGTGAAAAAAGTAAAAGAAGGAAAGAATGTATTATGGAAAAAAGAAAATGAAGGAAAGGATGTAAGATGAAATGTGCAAAAATAAGGAAAGGAAGGAAGAACAAAGCAAAAATCAGAAAAATTACAAATCAGAAAACTTAAAATGCATAAAAATTAAAATAAAATGAAGAAAAGGAACTTAGACATTGAAAGGAAAAAATAGAAAATGCAGTATGAATAAAAAACAGTTCCAGGTAAAATTTAAGAATCAGCTCAAAATCAGCACAATCATAGACAAGGATATCAAGAGGGCTCTTAAAAAATAAACAGAATAACGTATAACTGCTGTCCACAAAAAACAGCAAAATCGATAAATATGTAGATGTAGTTGTTGTGAAGAAAAGGACAACACTGTAAAGAGTATTAGAAGTTAATATATGAAACTGACGGATATAGAATAAAAAACCTAAAGCTCGATAACTTTGACAGGTTACGGAAGAAGTCTTTCATATAAACAAATAGTACGCATCTGAGTCTTCCATCGAAAATAATATCGATAAGAGTGTCAGGAACCTTTTAATGAAGATCCCCGCTGCTAATCAAGAACGAGAGTGGGAAATAAATGAAAGTATATATGCTATGATCGTAGACATAGTTGTATGAGTTGATCATAGGTCGAAGACTAATATTGAGAAAGTTAATTTATCTTACTCGGGCAATCAAGCAATTGTGGAGCATCAAGATGAAAAAAAATGGTAATAATAACTGAAAACGAGGCTCAGGCAATATTTAATCGAGATTCACGGGCATTAAAGACAGAATGGTGATTATAGCGAATAGGGCATTACGATGATAGGTGAAGGCTCTCTTACATTGTACCGACTACAATGTAAGCTCGCTACCTCTCAGTCTATGGTAATATTCCATCGAAGATCAATGGTAAACATGAAAATATACGAAATAATAATAAGAGGAGAAAACTTGTCTATTAATTGATATGGCTTGTCCAGCGGATTGTAACATAGCAACCAAGGAATTCGAAAAACTGTCAAAATATAAAGACCTGGAAATTGAAATAGAAAAAATGTGGAAATTGAAAACAAGAGTTGTGCCAGTGATAGTAGGTGCACTTGGAATGATAAAAATGGAACAAAACAACACATTGAAAGAATCCCTGGAAACCCCAGCTTAAGAGATATACAAAAAATTGTCTTATTAAGTACAGCCCACACACTAAGGAAAACGTTATCTATGTAATGCTGGGGATGATAGGGAAGATAGAAAAACATGAAATGGAGTCATAACAACACGCTACTACCTGCCTTAGGTCTCCCCGCAGACTTGGTTGGTAGTGAGACCAATGCAGAAATCGAAATATGATGAAAAATGACATAATAATAATAAAACAAATGTTCGATCGATGGTTACGTGCATATTAATTAAAGTCTGAAACTGAAGGTTTTATTTTTGCTGCGCAAGACCAAAATCTTTTCACTAGGAACTTTCAAGCAAATATAATTTTTGGATCCACATAATAATGTGGATCCAAAACGCAGTTCTCTGAAAAATACCAAGAAACAATTGACCATCTAATCTTAGAATGCTCTGTACTTGCCCCAAATGAATATAAACATCGTCACGATAGAGTGGGACAATATTTACACTGGACATTGTGCAAATACTATGGACTATATAAACAAACACTGGTATGAACATCACCAAGCACCGGTTACAGAAATAGAAAATATCACCATTCTATGGGATTACACCATCTACACAGACAGAAAAATTGAAGCAAATAGGCTAAACATTATTGTTAAAAATCAAAAAGAAAAAAAAACCTTGCCTATTAATTAATATGGCTTGTCTAGCGGATTGTAACATAGCGACCAAGAAATAAAAAAAACTGTCAAAATACAAAGACCTGGAAATTGAAATAGAAAAGAAATGTGGAAATTGAAAACAAGTATCGTACTAGTGATAGTAGGTGCACTTGGAATGATAAAAAACAGAACAAAAAAAAAAAGACATTGATAGAATCTCTGAAGGCTCCATCTTAAGAGATATACATAGAATTGTCTTGTTAGGTGGAGCCCACACACTAAGGAGAATTTTGTCTGTGTAATGTTAAGGGGTGATAGGAAAAACATGAAATGGAGCCATAACAACACACAACGACCTGCCTTAGGTTTTCCTGCAGACTTGGTAGGTAGTGCGACGACAGCAAAAATGAAAATATGATGAAAAATGATATAATAATAATTTTATAATAATAAATATATAAAATGATTGTCAGCACGCAGACAAGAGCGCGATTTCAGAAAATAAAAACAAAAACAATGTTTGTCAAAATATTTTTGAAAATAATCAAACACAGTATTTTCTTTTTTTTCGAAATTGCTTTCTTTTCCAAATGATAATAATAATAATAATAGCTAACAAACCCGATAGTAATTACATGCTAAAAACAAAAACAAAATGACATCACATAGATATTTCAAATGCCAAGAGATGAAAAAATATAACTATTGAAGTATAAGTACAAATGAGTTTCTATACGGAAATATAAATTGAAGAACAAAATGAGACACCTTAAATCTACTATTACACTGATTATATATATAGCCTTGGGTATAAACAATTATCAATATGAACTATTATAAATATAAATCATTATAAATATAGCCTTGAAAATAGCTACAACCCGAATATTAACAAGATTCCTGGCAGCCTCAATTTACAAGTGATTAAAAATTTGCAGTTTGTAGAAACTGCTCATCTATTGAAGAAATTATTATAAACATAAAGTTAATATAAACAAGAGGTATGGATTAACATAAGAATTTCTGCCAGCAAAATTCATATATATTCAGTCAGTTAGGTGTCATACATGATGCACGCTTGGGAAAATAGGTCTCGAAAGACATAACCTGGTAGAAGACCGCTTGCTAACCATGGCGATCGTATCTAATCAGTTATCTTGTTATTTAAACCAATAGCTCGAGAAAAAGGACGGATTAATACCCTTCCCAAAGATATTTGCATATAAGTAAATGCAACAAATTCAAATGGAGTTCAAACCCGACCCTCAGATTTCTCATTGCGAGTCGATAGCCCTCTAAAGATGGTGGAAGAGGGCCTTTTCAGGTAGAACTGTCATACAAGACAGCGCCTATTAGCTTATTAGCATACATGGAAACATTAAAGGACTGACTGATATAATTACTTAAACAACATGAAACAAACATGTATTCAATAATAAAAGACAGCAGTAAATACAAACAAGATTTACATTGAGTAAATTCTGTAGAAAGCCAAAATAGAACCCAAGAACCAACTGTTATAACAAGAAATATAAAACCGAAAACCAAGATAATGCTCTTAAACAGATGAAACAATGCTGGCAAAACAAACCCCTGCATAGCCAATATCCAGAAAGTGCCAATCTGATGTTGATAAAATTAATACTCGTCGAGAATTACGAACATCTGGATTTAAGCCTTAAACTGAAGACAATATTCTTGCAGCGCAAGACCAGGGTTTTCTCACTAGGAACTTTCAGGCAAATATCATACACAATAATGTGGATCCAAAATGTAGGTTTTGTGACAAATACAAGGAAACAATAGACCATCTAATCTCAGGATGTTCTTTACTTACCCCAAATTAATATATATATTCTCACGATATAGTGGGGCAATATTCACACTTGACAATGTGCAAACCCGTTGGAAAATATGTAAACACACACTGGTATAAATATCACCCAGCACCGATTACAGAAACAGATGTCACCATTCTATGGGATTATACCACCTACATACAGGAAAACTGAAGTCAATACGCCGGACATTATTGTCGAAAACTAAAAAGAAAAAAAACTTGCTTGCTAATTAATATGGCTTGTTCAGTGGATTATAGCATAGTAAAAATGGAATATGAAAAGCTTTAAAAATACAAATAACCTGGAATTTGAAATAGAAAAAATATGAAAACTGTAAACATGGATAGTAACAGTAATAGTAGATGCGCTCGGAATAGTAAAAAAATGGAACAAAACAACACATTGAAAGAATCCCTGGAAACGCCAGTTTAAGAGTTACACAAAATTTCTTATGTTAAATACAGTCCACACACTAAAAAGAACTTTGTCAATTTAAGGCTAGTGATATTATGAGAGATAGAAAAATATAAAATGTAGCTATAACAACACATCACAACTTGCTTTATGTCTTTCTGTAGACTTGGTAGGTAGTATGACCAAAGCAGAAATCGAATTGTGATGAAAAATGAAGAAATAATAATAATAATAATAATAATAATAATAATAATAATAATAAGCGAAGACATTGGAATGAAATTCAATTTGAATAAATGTGCTAAAGCTACAGTTTTACGTGGATCAATACAAGAAACATCCTCAATTAGCTTAGACTCTGCTGTAACAAGAAAAGAATTGAAACCAGAAGAAGCTTATAAATACCTTGGTGTAAATGAGAGTGAAAACATTCACCATAAAAAAAAATGAAAGAAATAGTGCGTAAAGAGTACTATAGAAGGTTACGAATGATATTAAAAACTGAATTAAATTCACAGAACAGAGTTATGGCCATTAATAGCCTTGCAATCCCAGTAGTCCAATATAGTTTCAACATCTTAAACTGGACTCTAAACGACATCAGGCGAATGGATTCTAAAACAAGAAAGCTTCTTTCTAAGCATAAGATGCATCATCCAAAGGCTGATGTAGACCGTCTATACATACCCGGTAAAGAAGGTGGAAGAGGTCTTATTCAGCTGGAATTGTCATACAAGACAACAACTATTGGCTTACTAACATACATAGAAACAACAAAGGATTGGATGATACAATTAGTAAGGCAACATGAAGAAAGAAAGAAAAAATATTCAATAATAAAAGAAGGCAGTAAATACAAACAAGATTTATTGCGGCAAAAAATATGAAAATGAAAGCCAAAGATAAATCTCTTGAACAGATGAAACAGCGCTAGCAAGACAAACCTCTGCATGGCCAATATCCAGAACGTGCCAATAAATCTAATGTTGACAAAGTTAATACTCATCGATGGTCACGTGCATCTGGATTAAAGTCTGAAACTACTGAAGGCTTGCAGCACAAGACCAAATTCTTTTCACTGGAAACTTTCAGGCAAATATTATGCATAATAATATGGATGCAAAATGCAGGTTTTGTGATAAACACCAAGAAACAATAGACCACCTAATCTCAGGCTGTTCTGTGCTTGCCCCAAACGAATATAAAAATCGCCATGATAGAATTGGGCAATATTTACATTGGACAATGTGCAAACATTATGGAAAATCTGTAAACAAACACTGGTATGAACATCACCCAGCACCGGTTACAGAAATAGAAGATGTAACCATTCTATGGGATTACACCATCTACACAGACAGATAAATTGAAGCAAACAGGCCAGACATTATTTTTAAAAACCAGAAAGAGAAAACTTGTCTATTAAGTGATATGGCTTGTCCAGCGGATTGTAACATAGCAATCAAGAAATTTGAAAAACTGTCAAAATATAAAGACCTGGAAATTGAAATAGAAAAAATGTGGAAATTGAAAACAAGAGTTGTGCCAGTGATAGTAGGTACACTTGGAATGATAAAAAATGGAACAAAACAACACATTGAAAGAATCCCTGGAAACCCTAGCTTAAGAGATATACAAAAAATTGTCTTATTAAGTACAGCCCACACACTAAGGAAAACTTTAACTATGTAACGCTAGGGATGATAGGGAAGATAGAAAAACATAAAATGGGACCATAACAACACGCCACTACCTGCCTTAGGTCTCCCCGCAGACTTGGTTGGTAGTGAGACCAAAGCAGAAATCGAAATATGATGAAAAATGACATCATAATAATAATAATTAAATCATTAAAAAGTTTGGAAATACAAACGGATAGAACCCAAGAACCAACTGTTGCAGCAAAAATTATGAAAAAGAAACAAAAAAGGATAAAGCTCTTGAACATATGAAACAACGCTGGAAAGGCAAACTTCCACAAGATTAATATTTAGAACAAGCTTATAAAGCAGATGTTGATAAAGGTAACACGAATTGATGGTTACGAGCATCTGGAGTACAATATGAAACGGAAAGCTTTATTTATCCAGCACAAAAATTATTTTCACTAGGAATATCGTGCGTATTGATGTGGATCCAAAATGCAAACTTTGTGACAATGTCACTAAACCAGAGACTATCTAATCTCAGGATGTTCTGTACTTCTGCCGAATGAATATAAAAATCGTCACGACAGAGTATTCACACTGGACAATGTGCAAATACTTTGGAGAAATGTTAATAAACACTGGTATGAACATCACACCGCACCGTTTTCAGGTACAGAAGACAACACAATTGTTTGGCATCACACCATCTTTACAGGCAGGAAGATTAAAGCAAATAAGCCGGATATAATTTTCGAAAACCAAAGAAAAAAAACTTGCCTACTAATTGATATGACTTGACCAATAGACTGTAACATAGAAACAAAAAATTTAAAAAATATTAGCGAAGCATAAAGACGTGAAAATCGAAATAGAAAAAATGTGGAAATTGAAAACAAGAATGCGATTGGAATAATTAAAGAAGGAACACAGCAAGACATTAAAATACAACCATGGAAATTCCAGTTTAAGAAAAAGAGATAAAATTGTCTTGTTAAGTAAGGTCCACGCTCTAAGAAGAACATTGTTTATGTAACACTAGTTATGTTATGAGAGTTTAAAAAATAATGGAATTTAACTATAACAACATACCACTACCTTCCCGCAGATTAGGTACGTAGTGTGGCTATAGCAGAAATCGAAATATAATAATGATGATGGGGATGATAATGCTATAGAGTGGGCTAATATCTGTATTGGAAGATATGCCACTTTTACGGGAGGAAGACTGCAAGAAATTGATGTGAACACTACCCAGACCCTGTGACAAAGACAGGACCAATTAACAATTTTAAGGGACGTCACAATACACACAGACAGAACAATCAAAACTAATCGCCCAGACATCGTGATAAAAAAAACAAGAACAGAATGTGCTTTCCTGTTGACATGGCAGTACCTGAAGATAGAAAGGAAACTCTAAGAAACTGGTATGAACATCACCCAGACCCGGTTACCGATATAGGACCTGTAACAATTTTATGGGACTTTGCAATGCACACAAACAGAACAATCAAAAACTAATCGTCTAGACATCGTGATCAAAAACCACAAGAACAGAATGCGTTTTCTTATTGCTTGGCCGTAACTACAAATTAAGCGATCTTTAAAAAATCTATCAAAATACAACAAACGACCTTGAAAGAGAAATCTTAAAAATGTTGCACATGAGGACAACAATACTTCCACTCGTGACTGGAACCCTCGGATTAATTGGAAAATGGTTCGATAGACATAATAAAGGGAGTCTTGGCGGCCCATTCTTTAAAGAAAGACAAAACACTGTGCTAAAAGTTTCACCTCAAATATTACAACGTTCTTTATCTATGTAAAATGTAAGTGATATCAGTTGTTTTGTTTTGTTTTTAAAAAATTGTCTTGATGTCATTTCTGACTTTAGGTCTCTGATTGGGATCCGGAAGTAAATACGTATACAACAGAAATCAAAGGAAATAATAATAATAATATTAATAATACTACAATAAACGCAGATATATTAAATGAACATATGTAACAAAAAGGAATGATATGAAAAATATATATTACTATATAGACCCCGGCCTTCTTGGGTGTTTGGAATTTCGAACATAACTCTTTATTTTGTCCACCGGGGTAGATAGTTCTAGTTCGACGTACCATGGCACTTCCAGTTATCCCAGGATCAGTTATTCTCCTTTAGTAACTTAACTCTCCGAGTTTTTGGTCACCTCTGCTTTGACCAGAATCACAACTGTTTGGGTTAGGTGTACTTCAACCAATGCCTTTATCTACTGGGCCATGTCCTCAATTGGCTAAAACTGTGGGATGGCACATGAAGAAGGCCGGAGCGTACAAAGGCCGAAACGTTGTAAATTTGACAGCAAAGTCCGAACAAAATAAATAGTTACAATACCTCATTTCAGAAATATAAAAAGGTCTGACATATTTATCACAGTCTGTACCTTCGCTCGTATAACGTTATCGGACTGGATGCCATCATGGGCATGTTAAGTTTTGGTGGGAATAGTAACAACAATAGAATAAATAAGGATAACGGTAATAATAATTTACATAAGAATAGCGATACAATGCGGGTCATAATTTTGAGGAATATGAATTATTTCAAACTCGTACAAGTAATAATAACTTGTTATCAGCCAAACACGCGATTTGAGACGTGTCGTGACTCTTATTTAATCAGTTCATGTTACCGAATATGAGAGACGTGTCCTTAGCTCATGATAAAAATCCACCTTGTTTGATTAAAACAAATCTGTGTCAGCAAAAGATAATCCGAAAAACGGCTAATTCGAATTTGTACTGTGAGTCATGGAGACTGGATAAAAGAACTTGTGACCGTTAGTTTTATACAGCCATTCGTATTATGTCTTTATTTTTCACTAAGGCATACACATGAGCCCGTAATGTGAGACAAAATTTGAAGTAAATTCTAAAATAACTTATTACAATTCTTACAAATTACCTACATTTCCAGGAATATTTTTCTTCGTCAATTCTTTCTTGCTTCAGTGTTCTTTTCTATTTTCAGCCATAGATGTTGAAGATCTTACTCACCTGAAATAGAAAAATAAAATAATATGAAATCTGTATAATTAAAAAAATAATTAGGAACGTATATATGAATAGTGTTTTAAAAGCATACAATCTGTTTTGACATGTACTAGATTATTAAATTTTATTACAAATTTAGAAAGCTTTCTAATACCGAAAATATTATGAAATCTGTATAATTAAAAAAAATAATTGGGAACGTATTTTTTTTAATCGTTTCACCCCGAGCAAGACATTCCGCTGCTACTATTGTGCGGGGGGTTACATAGGGGAAGAAAGTGATGAGAAAGGATGGTTAGATATAGGAAATGTCAGAAGGAGGGTGATAGACGAGTAAAGATACCGAAAATGAGGGTTGGGTAGATGGTGAGAGTGTTTGAGAGAATAGATGCAAGTTAGTGTGATAGGAGGTGTCTATTGACCTTACATTTAAACTCATGGAGATTGTAGCTGTCGGGGGAGCAGGTATATGGAAAGGAATTCCACAGGCGGGAAGCGCGAGGAAAGAAGCTGTTGGAGTAGAAATTATGGTTACATCTTATGTTTCAATGTAAAAGGGTGGGACCTAGTTGCTAATCTAGTTACTCGTGTAAATTCGTACGTAAGCTTTCCAATTCCGAAAATATTATGAAATCTGTATAATTAAAAAAATAATTAGGAACGTATATATGAATAGTGTCTTAAAAGCATACAACGTGTTTTGAAAGCTCTCCAATTCCGAACAGATTATTATACCACAACACACGTTTCTTTATTAGTGAAAGAATCTAAAAAAATATCATTGGGCAACACAAGGATTTTTATGATTAAAGCTTGCATATTTGTCTTATATGTTATTTTGTTTTCTTTATTTTTATCTTTTTTTTATTATTTGAGCCGTTATTTTAACTGGAATATTATTCTACGAAATTCGAAAGCATATTACTCATCTCCAGGAATCCTGTCTATTTGGGCTAGATTACTTTCTGTCAACCGTGTCTTACCAGTACGTGGGTGATTATGGTTCCCTATAACCTCCTATTCCCTGTGTTTGTCTTTTTAACGCCTATGTTTTGCCATACCCACACTCAATTCAACCATCCATTCACTCAAGCAGGTCAGGTAACGAGGACAATTACATTTCCGCTTTCTGATTCTGGGAATAAGTGTCCCTTATTGTTTTATTTCCTTTAAGGCTTCTTCGTTTATGATACCCTCCACCAATAACACTCTCAGAATCTTTCTATTGAACCTAATAACTGTTGGCTCCAGTTTTCTCGTTATCTAAGCGAAAATTCTCCAACATTGACTGCCATATACAATACATACGAATTTAAATGAAAGGACAATAGTCATCTTCTCTCTCACTGACTCGCATCCTTTCTCTCAAGTTCTTTTTTCCATCCACTTTATCCCATCTCACCAGTATTCTCATCCTTCTATTACCCACTTCCTGACACCCCCTATGATCTACCACTCTTTCTTGTCACTTTCCCCATTTCCAACCACCCGCGCACCAGTGGCAGTAAAACTGCTTTCATTGGGGTAAAATGACTTATATATATATATATATATATATATATATATATATCAGTAATGATTTTGAGCACTCTGGTTATTGGGCGTGTATAATGATAATATACACACTAAAAAGACTGCCTCCTTCTATCGAGCGCCCATAGCTCAGAGGTAGAATCGCCAAATGACGCCAGTTCGGTCGGGTTTCAATCCTGGGTAAAAAGGCGATTGGATGTCTAACCGTACTGATGAGCTGTGATACACAATGAAGCAGATTTTTCTGCGGATGACTATATATATATATATATATATATATATATATATATATATATATAATTAGGGCTGCTTTCATTAAATCTGGTGTATGCAACATGCAATTGTAATTTACAAATCGTAATTGTATGTCCCCTGGGGAAATACAGGGGTGTATATCAGGGATTCCCAACTGGAGTCTATGTAGCATTACAGGGGTACACACAAAAAATAGCAAATTGAGGTTTCAGTGTAATATGTTAGTGGTTTACAGAACAATTTTACTTCGGTACGTTGTTATAAATGAGAATTGTAATCTCTACAGTGACCTATTTTTTGTTTTTTATTCTTATTTTTTTTATGAGAGCTATTATTTTAATTCTTCCATTTTCATTATTTTCCCCTGATCCGTTTGATGCAATCGTAAGTTTCTTGCGAGGCTGAGTCTATACATATATTGCTGTCTGTGATTGTGTGCGAGCAAGTAACGGTGGAGCCTGTTCATCGACGCATACGTATAGGAAACAAATGACTAATTGCAACATGCATACATTCATTAAGAAGGGAGTAATATAAAAATCCATAGAAAATCTTATAAAGGAAACAAGCACGTCTAAAACGTCAAATAAATAAGTATATAAATAAGCGGAGAAGAAGAGAAAGGCCGGTGATAGACACAAAAAAATTTAATGAAAACAATGGCGAACCAAGAAGAAAGGAAAATGGAAAGGCTAAATATATAAACATACCGTTAAAAAAAAAAATAAGGAAAGCGATCCAAAACAAAAGAAAGCTTCAAGGACAAATGAAAACAAAAAAAAAAAATGAATAACATAAATGGAAGATGCAAGAAATAAAAGAAAAGAAAAGAAACCAGCAAAGATGTAACTAAAAGATAAACAAAAATATTGTAATCTTTTTCTGTTAAATCATATCGCCCCAAGCAAGGAATTATAATTCGACTGTTGTGCAGGGGGTGAAATAGGAGGAAAGTTATGAAAAAGACTGACAGGTTATAAGGGGTATCAGGTAGTGGGTAAGAAAAGGATGAGAATACGTAGAGAGAGGATGCAAGTCACTGAGATAGGAGATGACTATTGACTTTACATTTAAATTCTTGGAGATTGTAGCTGTCGGGGAAGCAAATAAACGAAAGGGAATTCCACAGACGGGAAGTGCGAGAAAAAAAGCTACTGGAGTACAATTTGCGTTTGCAATTTATTGGTTTCACAGGAAAATGGTGGGACCTAATTGCTAATCTTGTGGCTCGAGTAAATTTATATACAGTAGGCACCAGTGCGCTATGTTCATCGGAGCAAAAGAAGCCGTGAAAGCATTTGTAGAAGAGAGACAGGGAAGCCACATATCGCCAGTGAGAAAGTGACTGTATCTGAGCTGCCAAGCCGGTATTGATCACATTACAGATTCTCCGTTGGATATTGTCAAGGACCTCTAGGTGGATAGCAGGAGCAACCGACCAGAAATGGCTGCAATATTTAATGCACGGGCGGATGGTAGGTTTATATATGAGCAGGATTGTTTCAGACGGGAAGAACTTCCTGGTCCTACACAGAGAAACGACTTTCTTAGCAACGGATTTAGCTATGGATTCTATATATAATTGATTGATTGGTTGTTCTTTTTACGGTTTATCAACCATTTGCAGGTTACTTAAAGCCAGACATATTTTTTGATTTTAATAAATGTTTTTAAATGATTTCTACTAATTAATACATATCTGGGGTGAGAATGGTTGGGTTCGGGTGGTTAGCGCGTAAGTGAATATAACGAACACAACTGTACTCGGTTCGCTGATTTTCAATTCTCAGCTGTTATCCACCCGCATACCCAGGCTTATAGGCCCTGGTGTTCCCAAGTTGATAGATACTGACGAGAATCAACGTTGCTTATCTTTTGCGATTGTGTTGTATAATATGGAGCCAAAGATGACGATTATTATTTCGTTAAACGTACGAATAGATCTGTATACTCTATAGCAAGATGACGAAAATTAAACTACAACAAAAAAAAAATCGACATATATGTTGTATAACCTTCGATGGAACGACGATTATTAATTCCACGACCGTGTCTCAAAACGTGTTATTTTCTCTCTTATAAAATCGCTTGCATTTTCAAGCTGTTAAAATGAAGATGTTCTCACTTAATAAATTGACAACCGAAATACGTATATATAAACAAATGTAGACATTATATATTTTATTCCTTCTTCAGGTCCCTTTGTCTCTTCTATAAATACTTTCATGGCTTCTGCTCAGACGAACTTAAGTCACTGATGCCTCCTCAACAGGTGTTTACTCGTGCAACCAGACTGGCAACTGGGTCCCACCCATTCACAATCAGGTTAGCCAAATGCAGACGACAATTCTACTCCTGCAGCTTCTTCTCTCGCACTTCCCGCCTGTGGAACTCGCTCCCGTGTTATTGCTTTCCTGACGGCTACAACCTTCAGAAATGTAAATGCAAAGTCAATACTCATCTACTAACCACTGGACTCTAGCTCTCTCCCCACCCCCGTATAACCTTCCCTTTCTCTCCACCTATGTGTCTGTCATTGCACCTGCTTTCTCAGCTTTCTATTGCTCCTTTCTAACTAGTTTGTACTCCTCACTCTTTTCTAATTAATCTTTTTACATTTATGTAGCCCCCTGCACGTTTCCGCCTTGCTCGGGGTGAAATGATTTAAAAAAAAAAAAAAAAACTTGGCGTAGAGTAGAAGGTGGAGTCGGAATTGTCATCAAATAGGTGCCAGAAGCCGCGGGATCGTCCGCGGTTTTCCGTGTGTCTCACTCGGTCTGACTTCCAGTCTCAAATCTCGATCGGCTGCCTTTTAATACCAATCTGCCTCTTATATAAGCGGCTACGTCATCTTTAGACACATTGTTTACTACCCTTGCAAGGCCCACAGTATCTGACCGTGGCTACGCTGGTTTCAAAATAATCAAATATTTTCCTTACACGAGGAATTTCGTCCGCATTCATAACTTTGACAATAATTAAATATTTATCAAAACAATATCTAGTTTTCTTTTGACAGCCAGATGGCATATCTTTGCTGTTTCATAAAAATACACTCATCAAAATTATGCACCAGCTCAGACAATATGTAACAATTGTATAAGAAACGGACTTTCAAAGTGATATGGCCGTGATGTGGCAGTATGGATAATAAAAGAATAAAGAAAATGCAGGAACATTCCAAAGAAAGAAAGCATGTTATAAAACGATGTTGTGGTGCAGTGGATATCGACGCAGAACGGGAAGTCGGTGAACCGTATTCGAATTCTAGTTGAATTCATTGCATTCACTTACGCAAAATACCTTTGGGAAAGGTATTAATCCTTCTCTTCCCTCCAGTTATGGGTTAAATAACAGGACATATTGGGTTCTATAGCCTAGGTCGGCAACCAGTCTACCGCAGAAAGTAATGGCAATACTGCAGGAAAATGTCCTGCCCAGTCAGTTATATCTCTTTTGAGACTTGATCGCCCAAGCGTTTATCACGTATGGCACTTAATTGAATTTTGTGAAAATATGAAAATAAGACGAAGACAAAAACGAACAGATCTTATTAAAATGCCTAAATAAAAAAATAATGAACGAGAAAAAATTCGAAATATTATAATAAAAAGATGAATGTTAATGAATAAAAATTTAAAAGGTTAAATATAAGAAATACAGGAGCAAAAGCCAAGAAATGAAAAGAAAAGTTTAAAAGAATAATCGTCATTTCCACAATGAATGGCAAAAAAAAAAAAAAGAACGAGAGAACAATATGAAAAATCAGGAAAGGTAAATTAAATGAATGAAATAAGGAATTAGAAAGAAATGAAATAAAATGAAAGTAAGAGGAATAATGAAATTTGAATGGCATGAAAAAAAATAAAATTAGAAATAAAAATGAATGAAAATTAAAATAATGGAAGGCAGTAAAAGATAAGAGAAAAAGAAAACAAAAACAAAAAAGAAAAATTAAATAAAATAATGAAATTAAGATTAATAAAAAAAAAATTAAATCAAAATTAAGAATGAAAAAAAGAAAAGAAAAGAAAATATAAAAAATAATTTAAATAATGAACATAAGAAAATTAATAATTAAAAGTAAAAAACGGGACATTGTAAGAGAAAAAATAATCAAGAAAGCTACGAGATTTAAAAAAGACGAAAAATAATGAAAAAAAATACAGAATGAGAAAATATATTGTATGAAAGAAGAAGAAGAAGAAGAAGAAGAAGAAAGAAGAGCTGATAAGAAGAA
Source organism: Ascarosepion bandense (assembly GCA_037127315.1). Taxonomy (NCBI): domain Eukaryota; kingdom Metazoa; phylum Mollusca; class Cephalopoda; order Sepiida; family Sepiidae; genus Ascarosepion; species Ascarosepion bandense. Next base: position 538,423 of record JBBBDQ010001234.1, on the reverse strand, counting down.
GAAGAAGAAGAAGAAGGAAGGAGGAGGAGGAGGAGGAGGAAGAGGAGACAAGATGAATAAAAAAGAACGAAGAGGTGAATAGGAAGAAGAAGTAAGAGAAGAAGGACGAGGAGGAGAAATACAAGTAGAAGGAGGGAGAAATACAATGTTGAAGAAGAAAAACAAGGATGGATAATAAGAAGAAGGAAGAGATGAAGAAAAGGGAGAGAAGATGAAGAAGAAAGAGGAGGAGAAAAGGAGAAAGAAGAAGGAAAAGTATGAAGTGGTGAATAGAAAGAAGGAGAAAGTAGAAGATAAAAAGATAGAAGGAGAAGAGATAAATACGAAGTTGGAAATGAAATAGAAAAAAGAGAAGGATAAAAAAAGAAGAGAAAAAAAAGAAAAAAAGGAAGAGAAAAGAGGAAGAAGATATGAATAGAAAGAAGAAGGAAGTGGAAAAAGGAGGGATAAAGAAGAAGTTGAAGAAGAATAAAAATAGAGTAGGATAAGAAGAAGGAAGAAAAGAAAAAGAAGGAGGAGGTGAAAAAGAGGAAGAGGAAAGAAAAGAAAGAAGTGGTGAATAATAAGAAGAAAGAAGTAGAAAAAGGAGGGATAAAGAAGAATTTGAAGAAGAAAAGAAAGAAGTGGATGATAAGAAGAAGGAAGAGAAGAAGAAAAAGAAGACGGGGGAGAAGACAAAGAAAAAGAAGGAGGAGGAGAAAAAGAAGAAAGAAGAAAAAGAAAGAAGAGGTGAATAAAAAGAAGAAGGAAGTAGAAGAAGTAGAAGAAGAAGGGAGAGAATAAGTTGAAGAAGAAAAAGAATAGAAAGATAAGAAGGAAGAGAAGATGAAGAAGAAGGAGAAAAAGAAGGAGAAAAAAGAAAAAGGAGGGAGTGAAGAATGGAGAGAAGAAGAAGAAGAAGAAGAAGAAGAAGAATGAAGAAGAAGAAGAAGAAGAAGAAGAAGAAGAAGTGGAAGAAGAAGGAGGGAGATGGGAGGAAAAAGAAGAAGTTGAAGAAAAAAGAAAGAAGAGGAAGATAAGCTGAAGGAAGAGAAAATGAAAGAAAAAGAGGATAAGAAGGAAGAGAAAAGAAGAAAACCAAGAAAAAGAAGGAAGTATAAAAATAGAAGGAAGAGGAGAAGAAAGAAGAGGAGGAGGAAGAGAAGAAGAAGAAAAAGAAGAAGAAGAAGGAGGAAGGACAAAGAGGAAGAAAGAAGTTGAAAAAAGAAAGAGGAGGGTAAGAAGAAGAAGAAGAAGAAGGAAGTGAATATGAAGAAGAATAAAAAGACGATGGTGAAGGAGAAGGAAAATAGAAGAAAGAGGAGAAGAAAGAAAAGGAGTAAGAAGAAGAAGAAAAAGAAGAAGTAGTAGTAGTAGTTGTTGTTGTAGTAGTAGTGGTGGTGGTGGTGGTGATAACAACCAAGGAAGAAGAATGAGAGAAAATAGAAACAAAAATAAGAAAATAATAGAAACATTAAAAACGTCACAAGAACATTGAAAGTAAGAAGATAATAGAGACGAAGTAACAAAAGGAAAGCGAGGGAGAGACCGAGAGAGAAACAAAAAAAGTACGGTGGGTTGGGTGGCAAAGAGAGTAAATATAGTGAAAACTAACAAAGTATTATAACAGTTTATTGAATCTAACGAGAACGCAATTAAAATGAAAGTGAAATCTGCTTTAGGCTAAATTTTGTTCTACGTCAGAGCTAAACTATACGATTGCTAATGCTCAGGGAGTAAGGGCGAAGACCGGAAGAGTCGATTGTAACTGACAGAAAGCACGCATGCGTGATTCTTTGATACCCCATCAGGGAATCTCCCATGAGTGTGTGGGCCGCCAATCGTCCACTGCATATCATGATGTCGAATACAACTGCTCACGAAACGGAAGCGGGCGCGGTGGAATGCACTGACGCCTGGAGACCAGATACTATCGTAAAATAAGATATATTCGGAAAAAAAATGCGTGTATTCAGAGCGAACACAGTCTTGTCTGTCTTGCACACGCCGTACTGTTTAAGCGACAGCTTGAAAATTGAGCGTACAGACATCGACTCAAACATAAATATACAGTACCCGCCAGAGAAAATGTTGAAGATATCAGTACAAATCTTTAACAAAAAATAAGATCCAAGAATAATTCGCACTGATTGGAAAATTCGCCCACATGTTAACTCTCGAAATACTTCAGTTCAGAAACGTACACGAATTGTGGAGAAGTGAATACGACAAATATCAAAAGACATAAATTATTACACATACATTGTAAAGCTTCTCGAAAACTATGAAAATGTATTCACGTAATAACATTATTAGAAGAATACTGAAATCATGACGTGGAGATTATAATTTAATATCTGAATGGTATTGATAAGAGTGAAAGTTTCCTTATATGGACATCTTTAATGTTCAATGACTGAACAGATAGCGTTAATGTCGTTTGAAATTTTTAAAATCTTTCTCTTAGAAACGATTTCAAGAAAATCGTTTTCTTAAATCCGCTGACATTTAACACTATTTCTTGCATTGCTGGATGTTTCCTTGCTAAGATTTTGTTTAAGGTCATTTGAAAAATAAATATTTTGATCATGTGATTATTTTCTCTTTGAATTGTATATGCTAACTCAGTGTTAGTTAGGCACGTTTTCCATGATATTCCGATAGGTGGGGTATCTTATCTTATTTATTCTTTTTCTAGTTGTAGGATTCTGTTTGTAGTGAAGGGTAATTATATACCGTGCAGGTTGACGGAATTTGGCCTTGTGGGAAGATAGCCCACTATAATTCATAAAATGATTAGAAGATCAAGAAAGGCTATTCGAGTATAAAATAACATTTATATATATACATTTCAATTAATGTTTTTACAAATAAAAAAAATACTTGAATATAAGTCCAACGGAATTAAAAGAGTTCATGGAAAATAATGATGAGCTGAAATAGATAAAGGCTTAGGAATGCGGAAGCGACTTGTAGTTAAAGAATGTTCATTTAGAAGTTGCCGCTTCTAAGGTCAGTAGGCCATCAAGTTGGTTTGTGGAATGTCATTGAAGAGGTCAGTTAGTACTTTTGAGGAATGTCTTTGAAAAGGTCGATAAGTACTTTTGAAACAGGGAAGGAAAGAGGTCAGCATAGTAGTCGCTCGACTTAAGTCAACGGAGAAACTGATAAATCTAGCCGAAAATTCCTTCTGTCTAAGGATGCTTTTTGTCTCCGCTTTTTATATCCGCTTTTTGGATCAAAAGCTAGTTTTGAATTTCATCCTTGTATTTCATTCCGGGCTTCCCATTGGCTGGTAAATAAAATTCGCGTAGGCTCGCGAAATGGTAATTTGATATTTGATTAACCGGAACATCTGCGCGAACTTGGATGCGTGCGACGAGTTTCATTCATTTGTCTTTTAGTTGTAAGAGAGCACACATCCGGTTCATCGCTTTTGTTCGGTCAGTATCACCACGTTCCCAATATGTGGCATATACTTTTCACGTCGGTGTTTAGACGCATCTCTTGCCTGGCATATGTGGTTCATGTCTCGCTGCTGTATAGCGGTGTGCTGATGACCCAGGTGCTGTACACTACCATCTTTTTCTTCACTCTCAGCTTGGAGTTGGGAGGCACACAAAAGAGTTGTGGCTGTCTTCCCAATTCTCTTCTCAAGCTTTATGTCCAAGGAGAAGTTGTCAGTGATAATGGAGTCAAAGCAGGTAAACTGATGGACCGCATCCAGCTCATAGTTATTGATGGTGATGACCAGTGGTGCTGTGGTGGCTTGACCCAGAACGTTTGTCTTTTTCAAACTAATGGCCAGCGCAAAGTCTTTGCAGGCCCGAGAGAAATGATCCATCATTGATTTGGATTTGTGGTCCAACCAATCCTTGTAAATGCTCGATAGAATTAAGTTGGGACCAGGGCAACAGAGTGTTATTTTCTTCATGTTCCTGAAACTATATTTGTATGCCAAGGTGAAAGTTACCATTATCATCACAAAACAGATCTTTGCTATGAAGAAGTATATCTGTCATTTAATAAATATTTTTTCTAATAGCAAATGAACTACTGTTTGTCTTCTTGAGGACCCACAGTATACATCCGCTAAAATTTATTCATTTATATGCTGATGTGCGTTTTGGTGTAGTGGATATCGGCTCGGAACGATAAACCTAGGAACCGAATTCGAATTCCATATTAATACCCTGCATTTAATATTTTGCGAAAGGTATTAATCCGTCTCTGCTCTCTAGTTATTGGTTAAATAACAGGATAGATTGGGTTGGTCGGCAACGGCAGACTACGGGAGACAGTAATAGCAAGTCAGTCATGTCTCTTTCGTGACATGATCGACCAAGTGTGTATCATGTATGGCACTTACCTGACTGATATGTGAAAACGTTTATAAAGTCGGTTTATCAGCAGTACCTTTGCAGCGAAAAGTTCGGACCTGCTTTGCTCATTTGAATTGGAATGAGGAAAGTAACCTTTTGGTCTACGGACTACATTCAACTTTCACACATGGCTCGAAGACGTCACATGGTCCGTGTTACAACCGCACTCCTGTTTCGCAGTCCGATCGGTGAATGGGAATGTCTCTCCGCAATCCGCCTGTCTCAAGTGGTCGGTCGTATAAAACGCGCCTCAATGTTTAACGGTTTTACAAGATGATTGATTAACTTCTGAGATAATGGAAGGAATGTTTGTTATCATTTCACCCAAAGCAAGGCGGTAATGCCCTAGTACATAGTGAAGACACAGGGAGTGAAAGTAAAATTAAAAAAAACACTGAAAATTAAGAGAAGGATAAAAAATTAACACCGTTCAAGAAGGCAGAAAAAGGCCCTTGACGTTATACTTATTTTTTTTCGCAGGGAAGCAAGGAAACGAAAGAAAGCACTACAGGTTTGAAGTGCGAGGAAAGTAACTGTTAGTGCAGAAGATAGAGTTGTACTTCACTATTTCATCAGAAAAAAGGGTGGGACCAATATACTAATCTAGTAGCAGTCTTATATTTAGGTATTCTAAGCACAAGACAAAATTCTTGTCAGTGCAGTTGCTATGAAAATAGTTGTAGAAAGCTCAGAGGGTAGCCACAACACGTCGGTGAGAAAGTCACTGAAGTCGAGATGCTTGGTCACGAGCGATTACATTAGAGTTTGTTCTTTGTATTTTTGTCAAGAATCTCGAGATGTACAGCTAAGCACTAGACCAGATATGCCAGCAGTTATCAATGTACGGACGATTGATATATGTTATTAATGTACAAGGTGAATTCTGGCGATAAAAATATTTTGGCGCGAGAAAGTGACACAACATTTTGGCCATTTCCGTCACTAGCTGGAAAACCATCACCCTCTTTTGCGTTGAACGTTACCATTATGGGGAAACACACCAAATATATAGTAAATGGTCTCCCCCAACTAATTTAAGTAGGAGTAGTAAGAGGAACGAGGGTCTGTCGATGTTAGACGATAGTAGTCGACAGTTAGTCGAATACGAAAGTAGTCAGCGACCTGGTAAGATTACATTGCGTAATAACTATTATATCAAGTTCCTAACGTTTTGTACGACGAATCTATTAGGACCGACTTTAGCACAAATACTTGTCTCCACTGCGAAAATAACTCTACAACAAGCATGAATCACAATTACAACAGCAATAGGGGGAAAGATGACCATAGCAATGCGCTTAGTGAATTAATGAATGATAGCATAAATACTACCAGTGATCGATAAACGTTGACGCCTAAATTAGTGCGGTAGAATATTAGCCATACTGGTCACGAAGACCATTGTTCAAGGAAAGTGCTCGTTTCTTTCGACGTTCGTTCTAAATCAATTTAAAGGGACATCAGTAAGCAAATATCGCAAAAAAGTAATTGAAGTAATTTGAGCGAAATTTATTACAAAAACATACGAAAGAACAACACTATTTACATTGATCGAACTATTGTCCGCATCCTTACTGCCATGTTTACGACGTTTTGGACGATGTACGCTCCGACTTTCGTCAGGAGATAGAAATTTGGAACCGAACCCTTAATTACGATCTCTGTGGTATATCATTCTCCTTCCATGTGCGATGCCACATCTTGTAGTCATGTAGTTATACCTTTAACTTATAGATCTATCTATCGCCCGGTTCACACTCCACCCACGACTATTGAACAGGTTAAGAAGCTCATCCCTTGTTCCCTGTTTAGGATGTGGTTTCCGGCTTTCTCTTTACAAATCTTCTCACTTTTTTTTTCAATTGGAGTAGATAGATCTATCAATCGCCCGGTTCACACTCCACCCACATCTATTGAACAGGTTAAGAGGATCATCCCTTGTTCCCTGTTTAGGATGTGGTTTCCGGCTTTCTCTTTACCAGTCTTCTCATTTTTTTTTTCAATTGAGAAGATAGATCTATCTATCGCCCGGTTCACACACCACCCACGTCTATTGAACAGGTTAAGAGGCCCATCCCTTGTTCCCTGTTTAGAATGTGGTTTCCGGCTTTATCTTTTCCAATCTTCTAACTTTTTTTTCAATTAGAGTAGATAGATCTATCTATCGCCCGGTTCACACTCCACCCACGTCTATTGAACAGGTTAAGAGGCTCATCCCTTGTTCCCTGTTTAGGATGTGGTTTCCGGCTTTCTCTTTACCAATCTTCTCACTTTTTTTTCAATTGGAGTAGATAGATCTATCTATCGCCCGGTTCACACTCCACCCACGTCTATTGAACAGGTTAAGAGGCTCATCCCTTGTTCCCTGTTTAGGATGTGGTTTCCGGCTTTCTCTTTACCAATCTTCTCACTATTACGTAGCCCCTTGCACATCAAAGGCGTTACCGCCTTGCTCGGGGTGATACGATTAAAAAAAGCTCTCTAAGTTATTTGTTCATCACTGCTGTAATCTGGTATTGAACTCACATCTCTTTGGGTCAAGTTAATGAAATTAACCAATGTCTATATTCGCTGGGCCATATGTCCTTGAGGACACCAGCATATTAATTTTTGGGGACTTATAAACCTAATGACTCTGTTTACCTGAGCTCACATTGCAATCTTTGATGCTAATGATTTTCTCTAGTATTATTTTTAAAGTGCTATTTCATCTCAGAAGGTTAGACAACTAGTGAAGGATCAGTGTAAATACTACATCATCTCATAAATATAGACAAATAAGAAAAAACAAAACAAAACTTTTTAGTTAAAATTGATGACAGGAAGATATATATCTAAGCAGGACAGTGATTACCATAAAAGCAAACCATAAACCTCTTCAGTATTTGCTGCAAACAAATTGGGCAATTAAGAAAATACAGCAGTGGGCGCTGAAGTTGGGCGGATATAATTGCAAAATAGAGTATCTGGCAGGGAAAAATAACGCGTGTGTAGATTTGCATTCCAGGAGACCCAAGAAGCTAGAAGAGGAGTCTGTGACCTTAGAGCCCTGGTAGACGATAGAGCATATCATCATCATTTATCCATCACATTCAATGGTGCATAGGGCAGCAAAATATTTTGTTGCTGTTTCTGTAAAAAAACTTGTCTTTTGCGGAGTAGGATTGTTAGCTTTGCACCTAAACCCCAAACGTGGAAGACTGGTGGACGATTCTTGGTACTTACGTTTACAGCACCTGGTATTCCCAAATGGTTACACATTTAACTCCTGACTAGGCTCGATGTTACTTAACTCTGGTGATCGGACGGGAACCGGTGCATTCAACACGATATAGCCGTAGACGATAGGGCATATCAAATCGGATTAATTAACTCCCATACGCTAAAAGTTCGCTCTGTGTTAGAAGCAGATGAATAGGAAATTATTAAAAAATTATTACCTGCGTTCATATTAGAACAACCGACTTTTATTTTCTATTGCTTATTTTTCGATTTATAACAAATCCGAACCAACACAATTCCTTCCGCCCAATCGGCAACATTTATCCTGTACAATTAATAATACAACTAATAATAATTTCTTCCCTTCCGTTGTCGGCCATACCTGTGTTATATTTCTTGCATGTAAAATATAGCGTTACAGTGGGTTTAATGATTTTTCGGTTGTTTTGTTTTTATGGCACATTAAACTCGGCGGGTCATTTATTGCCGACTAAATTTTATTTATTTATTGCTGGTAATACCTTTTTCTTTCAATAATTTATTGTTGTTTTTTTATATAAGTTTTGTGTCTAGTAATACTTTTTTTTTCGAGTATCAAGATTCATTGGGATTTGTTTTTAAGGGTAGGGTCCCCAAGTCCTAGCCATGTTATTTAACCCATAACGGGAGGGAAGGGACGGATTAATAACTTTCTCAAGGGTACCAGTGCTGATAGAGAGAGAGAGAGAGAGAGAGAGAGAGAGAGAGAGAGAGAGAGATTGAGTGAGAGAGAGAATGAACAAGTTGCGATAGCAAGCAAGTTGAATAATGAACGGTTTGAGATAGATAGATAAATAGATAGATATCGTACCTTGCATGTAGCTGAGCTTGTTAACCATCGCTTCACTTTTCAGGTTATTTTTTTCTGTCTTTAAGTGAATGCAGGGTATTCAACTGGAATTCGAAATCGGCTCACCGATTTCTCTTTCCGAGCCGATATCCACTGCACCACAACGCACATCCGCCACTAAACGCCTACAGCACCTGGTATTCCCAAGCGGATACCCATCTAAGTACTGACCAGGCTCAACTTCGGAGATCGAGCGAGAACCGGTGTATTCAACATGATATGACCGTAAACCGGGTTTAAAGAGTGTCAGTCTTAAAGTGATGATTATCAGGTTAGTCGTTCAGATTGTTGTTCTTGGATTCGTTTCTCAATGGGGCACATCAAGTAAAGGTTGGGAATCTGGCAACCGCCTACTCTGGGAACATGTAGAACACGACACGTGCATTTAATTTGCATTGGTTGATTTATAAATGACTTCCGCCATATCACGATGATTGAGAAGCTGATAACTGCTAGTGCGTTGAATTCGAGCTCGCCAAAGTACGCCCGATAAATTATCTACAAAAGTTTACCATAAATGCTACATATAAGCCGGAAAAGTGTCCGATTGATATAAACATCCAACACCACAAAGTGATATCAGTCAGTTAGTTAAGTGCCATACGTGATACACGCTTTGGGTGATCATGTCTCGAAAGAGACATGACTGACTGGGCAGAAGATTATCCCGCTGTAGGTTGCCATTGCTTTCTGCGGTAGACTGGTTGCAAGCCAAGGTGATAGAACCCAATCTGTCCTGTTATTTGACTCATAGCTAGAGCGAGAAGAGATGTATTATATTATTACGTAGTAATTAGTGGGGGATCAGTTTATTACTTTGTAGCAATAGAAAACCGATCCCCCACTTTATGACCAGTAGAAGCCTTAATCATGATTCCAACTTTTATATTCAGTCAGTCATTTAAGTGTCATTCGTGGTACACGCTTTGGGCGATCATGTCTCGAAAGAGACATGACTTACTGGGCAGAAGATTATCCCGCTGTAGGTTGCCATTGCTTTCTGCGGTAAACTGGTTGCAAAGCAATAGAACCCAATCTGTCCTATTATTTAACCTATAACTGGAGGGAAGAGACGGATTAATACCTTTCCCAAAGTTATTTGAGCGTAAGTGAATGCAATGAATTCAAGTGGAATTCGAATTTCGCTTCCCGATTTGTCGTTCCGAGTCGATATCCACTGCATCACAACGCACATCCGCACAAAATGATATAAGATTACGATTAGAGGCACCAGAGATATACACACCAAAGAACAATTATATATAGACTGCTGGCCAAACTCTTTTACCAATGGAAATAAAGAATAAACATACCTTTTAAGTTATTAGAATCAAACAATTATTTAAGTAGAGCCTCAAGAAATGAGAACAAGGAAAAGAATTAACAAATTAAAAAAAGGTTTTTAGTCTTTAATACGGAAAATCTCATGTCAAGAAATATATAGGTTGGCTCACTGTGTCGGGCCACTATGTTTTTTCCACCTGAATCCATCCTGCATATATACAAATCAACCATTCGTCCGTGCATAGAGTACTGCTGTCATATATGGTCAGACGTCCCTGCTGATCATCTCAGTGGTCTTGACAAACTCTAAAGGAGAATCAGTAATGTGATAGGTACCGACTTGGCGACTCGTCTCCAGCCAATTCCCCACCGACGGGATGTAGCTTCCCTTTGTCTATTCTATAACTTAAGTCACTGGTGCCTCCTCAACAGGTGTTTACTCGTGCAACCAGACTGGCAACTGGGTCCCACTCATTCACAGTCAGGTTCGCCAAATGCAGACGACAATTCTACTCCTGCAGCTTCTTCTCTCGCACTTCCCGCCTGTGGAACTCGCTCCCGTATTCTTGCTTTCCTGACGGCTACAACCTCCAGAAATTTAAATGCAAAGTCAATTCTCATCTACTAACCACTGGACTCTAGCTCTCTCCCCACCCTCGTATAACCTTCCCTTTCTCTCCACCTATGTATCTGTCATCGCACCTGCATTCTCAGCTTTCTATTACTCCTTTCTAACTAGTTTGTACTCCTCACTCTTTTCTAATTAATCTTTTTAGAGTTATGTAGCCCCCAGTTCATCAGTGCTATTTCTGCCTTGCTCGGAGTGAAATGATAAAAAAAATACTTTCATGGCTTCTGCTTCAACGAACTTAAGTCACTGATGCCCCTGCAACAAGTGTTTACTTGCGCAACCAGAGTGGCAACTGGGTCTCACCCATTCACAGTAAGATCAACCAAATGCAGTGCACGCCTGTGGAACTCGCTTCCATAGTCTTGCTTTTCTGTAGGCTACGACCTCCAGGAATTTAAATGCAATGTCAATACTCATGTCGTAACCACTTGACTAGTTTTTTTCTACACATTCCTGTATATCCTTTTCTTTCTCTCCACCTATGCAACTGTCATCACACCTGTATTCCCATCCTTCTCTTGCTCCTTTCTAACTTGTTCGTCTTTCTCTTCACTCTCCTCCGATCTAACCTTTTTACTCTTGTGTAATCTACTAATTTTTTTACTCTTATTGTAGCCCTCTGCATATCAGTGGCATTACCGCCTTGCTTGATGTGATACGATTAAAAAAATATATATTAACTGAAATTTAAACTAAATTATCTATGCGGGCTGATAAAACTGGAAGTTTATATAAGAAACAAAAGAACCATTAGAAAGAAATTAAAAAATTAATATTCACTAGTTTTCAACCGGGAAAATTTGACAGTTATCCTATCAGAAAATCTGATGAATCGTAATTCTTACGTTAATAATTGAATAAGCTAATCGCCAGTTCTACGACTATAAAATATCCGTAAAAACTCCCCAGTCGCATCTTTAACTATTTGATCTTAACAACTTTAGGAAAAATAGTGCAATAGCAATCTTAAATATAAATGCTCGTCGTTATTTTAAGAAGTAAGATAAAAATGAAAATAATAAAAAATTTCCTCTTACTGAAGCATTGAGACTAAGAATCGTTTTTTTTTAATATTTGCTTGAGGTGATCAAAACGGTACATTATTTATGAGTTATTAGTAATTAGATGTACAATACGTAAGCGCGTTGTCTTCTGCTGAACACTAATTGGTCGTAAAAGTACAATGCAAGCAGTGCAAACAACCAAGTCAGAAAAGTAGAAAACATCATTAAAGACAGAAAAAAACCCTGAAAAGTGAAGCGATGGTTAACAAGCTCAACTACGTGCAAGGTACAATATCTGTCTATTTATCTATCTCAAACCGTTCATTATTCAACTAGCTTTCTATCGCAACTTGTTCATTCTCTCTCTCTCTCTCTCTCTCTCTCTCTCTCTCTCTCTCTATCAGCCTGTTTATTTTCAAACTCGCTGGCACCTCAGCCTGGTGTAATGGTTACCGAGCTTGCTTCATTAGATCAGTTACGACTGAGTAGTGCGTTTGTTCCGCACTGAGTGCCCATACTCTTTGCGTTGTGCCAAATCTAAGCTACGCTTAGAAAATCTTTATCTTGCTAGCTATCGCATAGTATTCATTATATCTTTTTTATTTTCCCTATCTATCTCGGCATGTTCATTATCTATCTATCTATCTATCTATCTATCTATCTATCTATCTATCTATCTATCTATCTATCTATCACAGCCTTTCTATTATCTATCAGTCTATCTATCTATCTATCTATCACAGCCTTTCCATTATCTATCTATCTATCTATCCATCTAGCACAGCCTTTCCATTATCTATCTATCTATCTATCTATCTATCTATCTATCTATCTATCTATCTATCAAACCAGATATCGCAGCCTGTTCATTGTCTCTATCTCAGTCTTTTTATTATATAAATAGCGCAACCTGTTATCTATCTATCTATCTATCTATCTATCTATCTATCTATCTATCTATCACAGCCTTTCCATTATCATCTATCTATCTATCTATCTATCTATCTATCTATCTATCTATCTATCTATCTATCTATCTAAATCCAAACCAGATATCGCAGCCTGTTCATTGTCTCTATCTCAGTCTTTTTATTATATAAATAGCGTACAACCTATTATCTATCTATCTATCTATCTATCTATCTATCTATCTATCTATCTATCTCTATCTATCATTGCCTTTTATATGTGCCTCTTCCTCTCTGTCTCTCTCTTAATTAATTCATATTTACATATACATCTTATACTATGAATATCACTTTCGGATGGTGTTGGAAACAATATTTTTTGCTCACACGTAGGAGAACGTTATGTTAATGGTTACAGTTAAACAAACACAGTCCTAAAAACGAGTTTGGCGTCATTTTTTTATCATGTTTGACTCCTAATTGGCTGAGCTGAGTTTAGAAATTCTTATTCACAAAATTAAACAACCATCATCAACAATGAAGCTGGCACCATTTAGTGTAATGAGTAACCAAAATAACTACAAAGTCGTTCAAACAAGTACAGAATAATTTTAGTAAAAAAATGTTTCCATTATATATATATATAGTCCGTAGTCGCTAAAAGGGCCAACGTTAAATTAAATTGGCCTTAAAATATGTTTTTATTCACATAAAATATGCTACACGGATAGTGTATGCACTTGTATTTATAGAATATAAAATATGTATCACAATTACATTGACCTAAACTGAATTAATATAGGCAAATACAACAAATTGGTTGTTTAGACAAGCACACACACACACACACGCATATATATATATATATATATATATATATATATATATATATATATATATTGGGATATCGAAAGGTGCCTTCTAAAAGATAAACGATGTATAAAGAAACAGGAAAATTTCATTGAAAACTAACAGAGGACTGAACTGTTATGCAATATCACACCTTTTATATGGGAATGAAAGTTGAACAATTTCCTCACAGATCAAGAAGAGACCTGAGAGAAACAGAAATGTGGTTCCACAGAAGGATGCTGAGAATGACATGGTCGGAACATGTTAGCAATGATGAAGTTTTAGAAAGAAGAAATAGAAAATATGATACGAATAAGAAGAAGAAGAAGAAGAAGAAGAAGAAGAAGAAGAAGAAGAAGAAGAAGAAGCCTTCATCTGATTTCGAGGAACGAACTCATAACTCAAATATAATTGATCGAGCGAGGAAATTTGTTATCCATTGCATCATGCTCTTCATATATATATATATATAGCATAGTGATGATCCACGTATACTGTCTTAATATGTATAGGAAAGAATATTAAAACGTTTTGAGTTTAAAAATGTGTTTTTTTTATATAGTATAGTACAAATAAACAAATACTGTCAAAAATCACATTTTTAAACTCAAAAAGTTTTTAATATTATTTCCTATATATATATAGGGAAATGGAAAATAAATTCCGACAATGTGAGATAAAAAAATCCTTGAGAAACAAGAAAATATGGTACCTACATTATAATGTTTCGGTTGTTATAGCCATCATCAGGACTTATATTTACTATTGTAAAGTTTTTTTTTGTTGTTACGGCCTAGGATAGATTTAGAAAAAATGAATATTTTTTTTTTCTAAATCTATTCACAGGCCGTACCAACAAAAAATATTTAAAATAGGAAATATAAGTCCTGATGATGGTTATAACAACCAGAACATTATAATGTTGGCTACCATACAATAATCCATATTTTGTTATTACTCAAGTATTTTCTATCTCATAAAATAAAATAAAAAAGAATAAAAAGTGTGAGACGCCATGACTGCTTTGTTTAAAATGTCTATTTATTGTTGTTGCTATTAGACATGTTATGATACTTTAAGTGTCCTTAATAGTATTTGTAACGCGACACGTGTTTCGAGTCTAAGGTTAACTCTCTTCAAGCGAATAAACTTGTGGCTTTAAGTAATGCGTTCTTTTTGTTTCTGAGGGCCAAGTTGTTGTTTATAAATAAATAAGTAGAAAAATTAAAAAATTATATATATATATATATTTCACTCAAGTGCCTATCTAGTTGTTTAAACAGATACCTAAAACTACATATGTCTCTTCGTATTGAGTGTGAATCATTTTTATCAGGGTATTGAAAAAAAAAAATATTCCAGAAAAATCCATGCGTTTTATCCGTATCTCTTTGTTTGTTTATTTACAGATTTTTCTATTCTCGTATCTGACGAAAAATCGATTCGCTTATGGCAATCCCGCGCTTCTGCTTTGATCCATTTTTATCCTTTATCCCTTTCCAATGGCTTTAGTGGCCGGGCTGGATGTTGTTGTGTAGGCCAAGCCTCATACCAAAAATGGAACACGTCCACAGAACGCCAGACTTCTGCCGGAGCTGCGACGAGTTAAGACGCTCGCATATTAATGTCACTGTCTTTCGCTACATGGAGAACACGAAGAATCACTGCCCTTCCCAGATAGGCAAATCTAATTTCGTGCAAATCTTATGCACAAATTAGAGACATGAAATATCAAAATGTAGCTCAACCGGTGAAAATTTTATAAGGATTTAATAAATTTAATAAGGTTGCCTTACAGATTAATATCGGTAATTGCAAGCTGATCAATTATTTGATATAAAGAATTCAGTCTTTACAGAGAATCCATTATTAGGATCTTTTTCAGTTTATGCAAAAAATGCAAAATTATACTAAAAAAATATGCATTTTAATTAACCTATATCTCGATAATAACTTTTAAATCCTACATTTTAAAGATGTAAGTGATCATCTCTTCAGGGATTCTTTTTTTTTATTTCTGGGAATTACTATGATTTATTGGGAAAGATAGAGGAGTAGTTTCACGTTGCTTTCTCGACGTTTCTGAATTCTGATTTCGCTTCCGAAGCTGGCTACTACTCACCTTTAGAAAGTAGAATCTACTTTAGTATTCAACCTTAAGTTGATTGATAAGTTTCTACATTTTATCAACCTTTTTAGGCAATATTAAGCAAGAAAATACTTTAAATTTGAACGAATTTTAAAAAGAAATAGTGATTTTTAATGTTATAATTATTACTTATTAACACATAACTTTTAGTAGAATAGATGGATTCATACTTTTCCCAAAGGTATCTGCACTTAAGCGACAATAACGAACCCAACTGGAATTGGAACTCCACTCTATGAGTTACTATCTATTACACCACTCCCACATTCAATCTTTAGCACCTGGTATTCCCAAACGGTCACTCATCTAGGTACTGACCAAGCTGAACATTCTCTTACAGAAATAGTTATATCAATGCCATGTGGCCGTAAGCTGTCCTAATTTTTTTTGTTTATAAGCGTTTCACCCCGAGCAAGGCATGTCACTGCCACTACTGCGCAGGTGGCTACGGAGTGGAGAAAGGATGGTTAAAAGGATGGGTGATAGGCGGGTAGGGATACCGAGAATGGTTAAATATAGGAAATGTCAGAGGGTGGGTGATAGGCGGGTAAGGATACCGAGAATGAGGGTTGGGTAGATGAGAGTTATCTGAGAATAACTGGGAGTTAGTGCGATTGACCCTACATTTAAACACCTGGAGATTGTAGCTGTCGGGGAAGCAGACTTGTGGAAGGAATTCCACAGGCGGGAAGCGCGAGAAAAGAAGCTGTTGGAGTAGAATTTACGGTTACATCTTATCTGTTTAACTGTAAAAGTGTGGGACCTAGTTGCTAATCTAGTATCTCGTGTAAATTCGTGCTTAGGCGGCACCAGTGATCTAAGTTCATCGGAGCAGAAGCCATGAAAAATACTTGTAGAAGAGGCACAGGGAAGCCACATCACGCCAGTGAGAGAGTGGTTGCAGTCGGTCTGCCAAGTCAGTATCAACCACGTTACAGATCCTCCTTTGTATTTTGTCTACGTAGGCATATAAATATATTCATGCTTTTCCAAATAAAAATTAATATAAATTGAAAGCAATAGCCTCTAACGGAATTAGAACCTTGCCCCATCGATTTGTTTTTCCGTGGATTTAATCGTTATCTCACCAACACATCCACATCCACATACTATTTGGATATACACTTCCGGTCATAATTATTAGGCAAGCCCAATGATTTAAAAAATGATGTATTTCATACTGTCTTTTAATATTTATTGTTAAGTAAATAATTGTAAATGAAAATAAAATGGTTCTTTTATTAACACTGCAAAATAACATGTGCATCAAATAAATTTATAAATATTTAATAATTACCTATACTGCAGTTTCATCAATGAAAGAATGAAGAACATTTAGGGTTATTTGGACGAGTTCATCTTTACTTTCTCTCCTTGTAAAATTTTGCACAAGAAATAATAAAAAAGAACCATTCTATTTCATTTAGAATTATCCACTTGGCAGTAAATACTAAAATTAGTATGAAATACATAATTTCTTTTAAAAAATATGGGGTTGCCTAATAATTTTGGCCGATAGTGTAGTTTGTACCGTATAGTTTAGTCGGACGTGACAAGTGTACTGAGTCAATGTGCAAATCAGTGAGTTTTACGTTACATTTGTATTGAACTCTCAATAACGTGGCTGTACGCATTCGCCGAAAGCGTTAACGTGTGGATCGAATTTTACTTTGGTTGACTTATCAAGGAGTTGGATCTTTGATAATATCAACATTTGAGAGATGATTCCGGCATTTGGCATCATGGAGAAATACCTGAAAACCACACCCCGAGTTGATCAAGACTGTCTGTGAAATTAAATAAACTAAACGGTTCGGTAGCCATCACAGATTTGCTAGCACTGCCTCACGTGTATTCACCGAATAGACAAATGGGAATTCTTTGGACGTCGTTAACATTATTCACAAACTGTGTCTTGATTAAAACACCCACTCCTCATCAGTCTGGCCAGTTCTTCTATGATACGTGTCCCTGCAGAACGTTGGTTATCATCGAATACCTATAATTTCTACCCAGTAATAGATATTATCTTTTCTTATTTCACCCAACACTTGTTCCGCCAAATATTTCCTCAAGCTCGCTAGGTAGGTTATCCATTGTTTTCATCAGTTCCCCTTCTCTTCAATATATGTTGTGGAGTAGTTTTCCCACTGAAGGTTATAATCGTGCTGATTCGGTTGCTAATCGACTTAACGTACCCAAAATGTTAGAAACTTGGTAATCTTCCACTGAAAGCTGACTCCTTAGTATTCGGCTAACTGCCGACTAATATCAACTGCCTAGTAGTTCTACTGAACTCTAATAGAAGTCTAAAGAACTCCCATGAACTTCCAAAGTACTTCCTTTTAACTCTTATTAATATAGGAGGGAGAGTCCATTATCTGAGGAATAGGTGTGTTTCCCCATAACAATATGTCCTGTAAGTATTAAATTTTCCAAGCTCTCTTTTCTCATTATGTATCCTAGAACTTTCTTTTCCTGGTGTTAAATATAAAAGTCCTTATTGTTTTCTTTTTCTCTAAAAGGTGTGTTTCCCCATAACAATATGTCCTGTAAGTATTAAATTTTCCAAGCTCACTTTTCTCATTATGTATCCTAGAACTTTCTTTTCCTGGTGTTAAATATAAAAGTCCTTATTGTTTTCTTTTTCTCTAAAACTTCGTTGCTGCTGACATGTTTAGTCCGTGCTCTTCTCAGCATCCTTCTGTAGAGCTATATTCCTGTTGCTTCGAGTCTCTTCTTTTTCTGTGATGTGATTGTCCAGTCTTCACTGCCATGAAAGAGGCTTGCTTTTACGTAACAGTTCAGTCCTCTTTGTTTCTAAAGTGTCCGTCCAGGTAGAGTGTTACCCTGTGTTAGCATATACCAATAGGAAAGGTAGATAACGCTTAACCCTAAAATTGGACAGGTTAAGAACTTGTACAGCGAGACAATTCTGAGAAATCTAGATGTTATGCTAGGATTTGTCATCGTAGGTCAAAAATTTGAACAACATAAGGTACCCAGATGATAGCAGACACGGAAAGGAAACTGCAAGACCTACAGAAGGTACCTGAAGAGAGTGACAAGGAAGGACTACAAATAAACTGCAAGAAACCGAATGCATAGTCATCAGCAAAAAGAACAGCCCAAAATGATAAATACAACTAAATACTAAAATCAAGCAGGTACAAAAATTTAAATACCTGGGAATTGTTCTAACAGTAGATGGAAGGTGCGACACAGAGATCCAAAGTCGAACTGGCATGGCGAATGAGGCATTCCAGAAGCTGATTAGAGTATTAAGAGACAGAAACATTTTGCTAGAAACAAAAATTGGAAAACTGGATTGTTATGTGATGTCAGCTCGTCAATATGGTAGTAAATGCTAGACAATATCATGTAAGATAAATAAAAATCTTGAAGCAATTGCAATGTGTTTCTACAGAAGGATGCTGCGGATATTATGGATCGAGCATGTGAGGTTTTGGAAAGAATAAAAACGAAAAGGAAATTAATACGGAGCATAAGGAAAAGACAACTAAAATTCCTGGGACATGCAATGAGGAAGTGAGGCTTGGAGAACTTGATACTAACAGGCCAGATAGAAAGAAGAAGAAAGGAGCGGATAACTTATTTGAAGGGCCTGAGCAGGTGGATGACAGAACGGAGAGAAAGCGTGCTAAGAGCCACCAGGGATAGAGAAGTGTGGAGAGCCATGATCACCTACGCGCTAAAAGGACAAGGCACAAAGAAGAAGAAGAAGAAGAAGAAGAAGAAGAAGACGAAGATTGTAATGACCAAAGAAAGATCTTCTTGGAAGTCGTTTACACACAGCTGGAAGATGCTGTTCGTGTGGAATTTGCTTCTCACCGAGGAAATACGGAGGAGATATGGACGGTTTCCTAAATGTAAGTAGCATGGTGGGTCCTACCCGTGAAGGTTAGACTTGGCGGAATCATGAAATCTACTTTGTCCTAGCACTTTCCATGGAAGTGGCGACAGAGCTGTGAGAGAGAATTTGGAGAGCAGAAAATGATTTATCACCAACAAGGATTCGGAGACACTTTTAAACTCTATTAAGAATTGAAAGAAAGGACTCGGCAACCTTTACCCAAATATGATAAATTAACTCCATTTTCTGGCTATTAATAAGGTAAAGAACTGCATGAGGAGTCAGCCAAATTTATGTCACTTGTATCTGATTATTAAATCGAAAATGCTATTAAAATAATCTTGATTATTAAATGGTCTTAAATATATTTACACTCTCGCAATTACGTTTTGTCTGATTTTGTTTCTTCTGGGGAATTAACAGAATATTATGCTTCTCCCGGACGAGATCGACCTTGAAGAATCTTTCGATGGAATTTTGAAAGTCGTTATATGTTCACCGATTCAAGTACGTAGACAGGTCAACAATGCAAACGGCTAATAGACCAAAAAGAAATATATACGAACCACATTTAAAGTCTTTAGCTGTTGCAAACAAGAAACGTATAATCAATCAGTCTGCCAGTCGACCAAATAATTAGACTCTTTTGGAAGATTCCATCGTTCTGTACGGATTCGAAATTTAGTATTAGTTAAGAGTCAAGTTCGATATATACCCAGTAGATTTCATTTTTAAAAAGCGGAATAATTATGACAGAATGAAAAAAGCCTCGAACAAAACAGATTTTGAAGTTGGTAATATAGCTATATAATGTGCGTTGTGTTGCAGTCGATATCGACTCGGAGCTAGAAATCGAGGAGCCGAGTTCGAATTCCAGTTGAATTTATTTACGTGCAAATACCCTTGGGAAAAGTATTAATCCGTAACTTCTCTTCAGTTATGGAGTAAATAACAGGGCAAATTGGGTTCTGTAGCCTTGACTGGTAGACAGTCTACCGCAGAACGTAATGGCAACCTACTGCGGGATAATCTTCTGCCCAGACAGTCTCGTATCTTTCTAGACATGATCACCCAAATGTGTATCACATATGGCACTTAACTGGCTGGATATAGCTAACAATTAGGCCTAAGGCCTTACACACACAATTTTTTTAAACTATTACACACAACACACATTTATGTATTCCATATTTACTTTTTCTCGCTAACATCTCCCTTAGCTATTCACACAAACACATGCACACACACACACTATATATATATATTAAAAACAGAAATAGGGATTGTTCCAACGAGAGAGATTGGTATAGAAGAAAACTTACAAGAACACATGAATGTTTTGTTTAAAGTGTAGATTTCTTCTTCTTCTTCTTCTTCTTCTTCTTCTTCTTCTTCTTATTATTATTATTATTATTATTATTATTATTATTATTATTAATGATAATAACAATAATAATAAAATTAATATTAATATTACTTGCTTTTTGTATAATATATTTCGTGTCCATTATGGTGTTTGTGTCGCTACACGTGTTTCGAGTCTAAAGTGGACACTCTTCAGGTGAATGAACGTGTGACTTCACATATCGAGATTCGTTTGCTTTTCTGATGGCCAATGTATCATGTATAAATATATAAGTCAAGTGGCGAGCAGGTCAGAAAGTTCACATGCGTGCGTGTTGGATTTCTTTCGCACTCGCAGGTTACATTTCTCCCGTCACCATCATACGCTACAAAATTTTTTTTGCTAATGCAGTGGAGGTGAATTCATAGTAATGCCCATCTACCAAAATGTAGATTATGACACACTCATGATGCAGGAAGAAATATTTATAAAAAAAAATACAAGCCTTCGCTCAACAAAACAACATAAAAATCCTAAGACATACACAAAGAAACACGAAATTCAAACGCGATAAAAACACACACGCGCACAAACGCACGCACACACACATACACACGCACACACACAGAAAATTCAAATAGTATCCCAAAATCAATAAAAAGAAATCGATGACCCATAGAGTAGAATTGAAAATCAAAATCGCTGACAACAATTTATAAGTATAAAGACTAAATGAAATTTCACAAGTCAGTGAAAAATCTATCAAAATAAAAATATTAATAATAAAAACTAGCATTATACTCGAGTATATTATGTCAGTTACTTGCCGTACGGTATAGACGCTTGGTCGATCATGTCTCAAAAGAGACATGCTTGACTAGGCAGAAGATATGTTTTAGCTGTAGGTTGCTATTGCTTTCTGCGGTAGACTGGTTGCCAACCAAGACAACATAACCTGATCTGTTCTGCTATTCAACCTACAGCAGAAAGGAGAAGCAATTGATTAACACCTTCCCTAAGGGTATTTTTATATAAGTGAATGAAACTAATTCGACTGGAATTCGACAACGGCTCTCGGATTTCTCATCCTAAGCCGATATCCGTTATACCAAAACGCACATATAAATTATCAGTCAGTCAGTTAAGTGATCGCTTTGGGCGATCATGTCTCGAAAGCGATATGACTTACTGGGCAGAAGATTATCCCACATAGGTTCCCATTGCTTTTTGCGGTAGACTGGTTGCCAGCCAAGGCTATAGAACCCAATTTATCCTATTATTTAATCCATAACTGGAGGAAAGAAACGGATTAATACCTTTTCTAAGGTTATTTGTGCGTAAGTGAATGTAAGGAATTTAACCGAAATTCGAACTCGGCACCCTGATTTGTCGTTTCGAGTTCATATCCATTGCACCACAACGCACATCGCGGATATTACACCACAACGCACATATGCAGTGTACTCCGATGAAAAAAATAATTTACGACACAACCGGGAAAGTTATTTCTAGAGAAATATACAATAAACGTTGATATAAAAAAATAATCCATCAGTAAAGCATGGAAGTAGGCATATGAGAACCTGATTCTAACAGGCCAGTTAGAGGGAAGGAGAGACAGAGAAAACAGCGGGTAATGTACTTGACTGGCCTGAGAGCTGGTGGATGGTAGAAAGGGGCTGATTGATGTAACAGAAGAAAATGTGCTAAGAGCCACCCGGAATAGGGTGACGTAGAAGGCCATGAAAGCCTACGTTCTGAAAGAATAAGGCACATAAAAGAAGAAGAATTTAGACTTTGGAGGCAATTAGCCTTCCAACAGGACAACAATACAAAAAATACTGTATATACTTGTATACAAGCTGAAGTAATGTATAATGCGATCCCTGAAATCTTGGGCGGGATATTTTTCCCTTTCCAGAAAAAAACCCAAAAACCTCAACCGTGTTTAGCACAGCCGGCTACCCAAAAAGCATTTTTAACCTCTTCAAAAATTATAATCTGTATAGAGCGTGTCTTAATTTTTGCATAAAAATAGGCTCGCAGTTTACTCGACTATATACGATATTTTGAAAAACACCGAAAAAAATGGATGAACAAAATTAAGTTTTACTTAATGACATTTTCAAAATAATGAATTAAATCAATCCAACATCCCTGTCATTTTGTGAATTTTTCTTCTTAAATGTTAATTATCTAATTTAAATTGTTCTTCATGGAGGATCCCGAGTTGAAATAGGTCGAAACGTTGCAGAAGGCAACAGAAAGGACCCGTTGAAAATTTTCAGACCAGTATAGTTTCAGCTAAGTATTAGATAATGGGGACAGCATATTTCTGCAAATTAAATTATAAACATTGCTGACAACTATGATATCGAATTCCAGTTGAATTTGCTGCATTCACTTACGATTACCCTTGGGAAAGCTATCAATCCGTCTCTTCTCCTTCACCAATGGGATAAATAGCAGGACAGATTGTCTTGGTTTGTAACCAGTTTACCCCAGAAAGTAATGACAACCTACTGCAGGAAAATCATCTGCCCAGTCAGTCATCACGTGTGGCACTAAAATGACTAACAAATACCCTGGTGCTCATTTCTTTGTGGGAGAACATTTTGGTTCATGTCTTTCTTACGGCCGATCACATTCAACAACCAAAGCATTCAAATTTTTAAAATTTGGTAGAAAAGTATTAAGAATCTCTTCCTCAAGAAGTGATAGTAATTTCAGAACAACAAATGTAGAAGTCATTTGTGGAGAGTCATAATCGTTTACCATTTGAAGAGAGATCGCATTAAAAATAAAACATCAAAAGGAATATACTCTGTCTATATATATATATATATATATATCTGTCTGTGGATGACTATATATATATATATATATATATATAGAGAGAGAGAGAGAGAGAGAGAGCGGCAGAAGTAATATTCACACAATGGCAAGACATTAACTAAAGAAGCACACACCATTGTCAATAATGTCTTATGTTAGAAGTATTCTGACGTGCCTTATATATATATATATATATATATATATATATATATATATATACACTAGCAGTATAGCCCGGGGTTGCTCGGGTGTAATGAAAGCTTTAAAACTAATCCATAGTGCTGGAGCTCAGACTCAGCCTAAAGTATATTTGTGCATTTGTATAAAGGACATACAGACTGATAAACAGCCACACACAAATATCTTGCCTTTTATATATATATATATATATATATATATATATATATATATATATATATATATATATTATCGATTTTCTGCACTATTGTAAGAACCGCAATCTTGAGACTTCTGAATATCGTTTCTTCTGTCTTTGTCTATGAGTGCATCAAATTTGATTAAAATCGGACCACTCCTTCTTTTACACAATTTTTTCGATTATCAATTTTCGATATTTGTCGGGGGTACCTCGACACAAACCTAGCTAAGAACACTCGCAGACGCTTATAGTACAACTGTGTAAATTTTCAAGAAAATCAGTCCAGCCGTTTTGGAGTCTATAAGTAATGGACACACACACACACAGACAAAGTTCCATTTATAAATATGTTTAAATATATATTCTACCGGCCATAAATAACACCCTAGTGTTTTTAAAATACTATTTTTTAGTATTTATTGTTAAGGGAATAACTGTAAATGAAAATAGAATGGTTCTTTTGTTAATACTGCACAAAAACATGTATATCAAGTAAATTCATAAATATTTAATAATTATCTATATTTGAGTTTCATCAATGATAGAATGAAGAAAATTTAAATTGATTTGGACGAATTGATCTTTACTTCCTTGCCTGGTAAAATTTTGCAAAATAATAATAACAAAAGAACTATTCTATTTCCATTTGGCTATAAATACTAAAACTAGTATGAAATACATAATTTCTTTTTAAAAAATGGGGTGACCTTAATAATTATGGCCGGTAGTGTGTATATATATATATATATACCCTAATTGAGTACTCTGGAAGAATGGTAGACTTTGAAAAACATTAGCTACTCTGGCATCTACACATCGTTCATTCAGCAATGAATTAGAACACTCAGCTATTGGGCGTGTCTAATGATAATATACACGCTAAAAAGTCTGCCTCCTTCTACCGAGTGGTAGAATCGCCGACTGATGCCAATTCGGTCGGATTTCAATCCTGGGTAAAAAGAAATCGGCTGTCTAACCGTACTGATCAGCTGTGATACAACAAAATAGATCTGTCTGCGGATGACTATTTACGTTCTCACACCCTGATAGAGCACTCTACGCATCGTTGACATCGTTCATTTTGGTTCAACTCTGGATCCACTCTGGAAGCGTGAATTAAACGAATTTTTACACTGACCGGGACGATAAAAGCGAGACAGACGCTTGTCAATCTAAATTCCATTTGTCAGATTTTGCTTTGATGATTGCGGGAGGTCATTGTCTTTTGTTTAACTTTAATCGCCCAATTAAGTTTTTAATCGACTGAGTCGATCGGGCGAGTTAAATCTCAAAGGCCGCTCAGAATCTGCAATATTTATTGAAGACGAGACATATATCAAAATTACTTGCAAGCTCCAGCAACACCATAACTATTTCATATTCAATGCAACAGAAAAACTGCATAAAATTTTTTAAAATAAAAAATCCCGTCCTGACGAACCCAAAGGAACAGGAAATTGTTCTATCTAGTAATTTTATCACTACTACTAGTGAAACTAATGTATATAAACTTATCATAAAACATTGAAACACTTAATTACTACAAAAAAAACAGTATGCTAAAATTTTAAGACCGACTATAATCTATCAACCGTAAAGGCTGCTAGAAAGAATACATTAGAGAAACCTCAAGAAGGCAAAATAAAAGATTATATAAACACAAGACGGGCATTTTAGGAAACAATAAACTGAAAGCATTAATCACTACAACGAGACTGATCACAATTCAATATAAAAATGCTACTCTTATTAAAAGAGAAAATAATTAATTAAAGCGAAAATGTTTAAAAATTGCTTTAATCACTAGTTCATGCACAGTAATTTTTTGTCCAGTGTTTTACGTTTTACCTCTCTTGTCATATCTTCTGCTGTTACAATGTGGGATATTTAATAACAAAGATGAAGGAAACAATAGGGACAAAACTTGAAGCAGCAGAAATGTGGTTCTACAGAAGGATGCTGCGGATAACATGGACCGAGCATGTGAGCAATGATGAGGTGTTGGAAAGAATGGCAACAAAAAGGAGCATCAGGAAAAAGACAGCTAAGGTACCTGGGATATGCAACGAGGAAGAAAGGCTTAGAAAACTTGATACTGACAGGCCAGAAAGAAGGAAGAAGAGACAGAGGAAGGCAGTGGATAACATATTTGAAGAACGTGATCAGGTGGATGACGGAACGGGGTTTTCGAGGTGTAACAAAAGAATATATACTAAGAGCCACCAGAGATAAGAAGACGTGGAAAGCCATAATCGCTTACGTCCTGAAAGGACAGGGCATATAGAAGAAGAAAAAGAAGATGGAAAGAAAAATGAAGGGAAAAAGAACCTAAAAACAATCGGCTGGATTATTAACCTAAAACACCCAAGAAAAAAAACAACAATCACAAATACAACTGAAAATATTTTATATAGACTCAACAGAGAATCTGCTACGCCTTGTCTAAAACAATAAAAGATTTAATTAAAATAAGTCAAAACATGAAAGAGGAATTTATTCTATTACCTGTGGTAATTGCCACAAAGAATACATTGGGGAAACCTAAGGGAATCTAAGATGATTTTAATTGTAATATTTTATTTTATTAAAACATACATTTTTCTTCTGGAATAGCGTATTCCCCGGAGAAATAGTAATTTCTTATTTCAATTAAATTTGCCAGAATCAACAATGCTTTTCGTCACCCTGATACTAATATTTACTGCCAAAGTTCTATTGAATAATGAAAAATTATCCAAATGATTATACAAGAAATTTTCATGTTTTCTCTATGTGTTACTCATGGGATTTTGATGAGATATTACATTTTCTTAAACTTAAAAGCCAATTCTTTTTCTTTCTAATAGTGATATTTTTAACAAGAAAATCTAATCATCAACCAGACTGATTGGACAGTATTCGTCTATGCTATTTGCAAAAGGATTTTGTCTGGAAGATGTTATCATGAAAAACCTCTTTACAGAAGGAACGTATAAACACTTCGAATTTCTATTTTTCCTAAGATTGACCTTAAAGCGAATTGTACAAAACATTAAAGAGAGTTGGCGGTAAAAGGAAACCATAATAGTGGATTGTGTTAAGACTAATAAGTAAGGTGAAAAGAAATCCCTTAAGGAACGAATGGCAATAAAAGTGATTCAAATTGCAAAAATAGAAAAAGACTAAAATATCTGTGAATATCGACGTGCTAATAAATGATGAGATGATGAGACGATAATAAATTTTTAAAAATATTTCAAACAAGTGACACACACACAATTTTATCCGTAGTTTATGAATAGAAAGAAACTTTTATAGCGTAAAAATTTGCAACATTTTGTCGTGTAAGGACTATTTCACAGCGAAGGGTAAATGATTTTCAAATGTGAACGTTTCGGCGGCTCAAATCGATGATAAGGTATTTTCAGACAAATTTATCCATAGTTGATGAATAGAATTAATTTTTTATAGCGTAAAACTTTGCAACATCTTGTTGTGTAAGGAGGAATTCACAGCGAAGGGTAAATAATTTCTAAATGTGAATGTTTCGGGGGCTCAAATCGAGTGTAAGATATTTTCAGGAAGATCTGGCTAAAGCTTGTACAGATGTACTTTTGCAACAATTTGAAGAGTTGCACGTTTCACGATTTCAACAGATGTTCCCATTACAATAATGGGAACAGATGTGCCACTTTCCACCAGTTTGAAAAGATATACCAAACAATTCTACAGATGTACCACATTACAACAATTTCAACAGATGTAAACTTTAGAACTATTTAAACAAATTTATTTTTTGTCTATATTTCTGAGATGAGGTAGTGTTTACAGCATTTACATTATTCGAATTATTGTCCTCATCTTTGTTGGCATTTGTACGACGTTTTGGCCGTTGTACGCTTCGGCCTTCTTCAGGTTATAGGAATTTCGAACCGAACCCTTTATTACAAGCACTGGGGTATATCTTGCGTAGTAGTAATGCCACGATTGGAATTCATGAGTTATCTCCTTCTAACCCTGCATATTATTTGTTCACCACTGCTGTAGCCTGATATTGAACTCACATCCCTAAGAGTTAAGTCAGGAACTAACCAACGCCTATATTCACTAAGCCAATGTGTCCTTAAGGAGTTGTGAGTTCAATACCAGGCTAACAGTGGTGAGCAAGTAATATGCTGGGTTAGAGGGAGATAACTCATGACTTCCAATCGAGGCATTACTACTACGCAAGGAATGAGAATTATATACACTAATGATTGTTTCGTTTCTTTTTTCTTTTTTTTTTTTACTATCGTTTTCCTAAACCAAGGTCTAAGAACCTCTTATGACAGAAGATTACTGTGTGAAATTGTATTAGCGTAGGGAAAGATGAAACGTTAGCAGACTTAGGAAGGAACCGAAAAACAATCTTAAACAGAAAACGAAGGATAAACTTCCGCTCCTGTTCAAAAGACCAGGGAATCGTGTGATAGGTGAACTTTACGGCTACTATTGTACTTTACAATCATTAGTTGTGGTGTAACACTTTACAAAATAATTGGACAGCAACAGACTGCGCCTCTTTGGCCTCAACTTTTTAACCGACTTATATCGAATCTATACGTGCATCTACTGCTAGGAATGTTACAGTGTCGAGCCAGAAATGTTTTCTTTATTTTTCACATTTATAAATTTACCATTCGTCCGTCCATTAAATATCGTTTGCATATCTGATCGAGCGCTCCTGCTATTTATCTCGAAGGTCCAAAAAAGGACCTGCATGTTATCGATTCTGATTTGTAATCTCAATTTCAAACATTCTCTCACCGACGTGATGTGGCTTTCCTTTGTATTTTATAAAAATATTTTCATATCGACTCTTCTGACGAGCACTTTTAATCTGGTCCTCCGACTACATGAATTCAAGCATGCTACTAGTTTAGAATCTAGGTCCCACTCTTTTACCGTTGAAATAGTAAAATGCAATTACCAATTCTATTCAAAAGATTCCTTTTCTTGCACTTCAAGCCTCTGAAACTCCACTTCATTTGCTTGCTTCCTTGACAGCTACAATCTTTAAAAATTTAAATTCAACGTCAACTGCTATCATCTATCTTCTTTAATCCCGTTCGTTTTTTTATAATTTCTTCGTTACCCGCTGTACCTAGTCCTTTCTCTCACTCTAACTGCATGAGCATTAGTGGCGGACCGCTTTGCTTGTGATTTAAAAAAAGGATGTACTTTTAAAACAATTAGAACTGATCAATCAGTCAGTTAAGTGCCATACGTGATACACGCTTGGGCGATCATGTCTCGAAAGAGACATGACTGACTGGGCAGAAGATTATCCCGCAGTAGGTTGCCATTGCTTTCTGCAGTAGACTGGTGGTCGACCAAGGCTATAAAACCCAATCTGTCCTGTTATTTACCCGATAACTGGAAGGAATAGACGGATTAATACCTTTCCCAAGGGTATTTCCGCGTAAGTGAATGCAATGAATTCGGCTGCAATTCGAACTCGGCTCCCCGATTTCTCGTTCCGCGCCGATATCCAATGCACCACAACGCACATCCTCAACTGATGAATATGTTTGCAAAAAAATTTAACAGATGTACCATTTATAAATATTTGAACAGATATTGCTTGGTTGTTTTGTTTTGTTATGGCAAATCAACCTCGGCGGGTCATTTATTGCCAACTAAATTTTTATTTATTGCTGGTAATAGCTTTTTCTTTCAATAATTTACTGTTGTTTTTTTATATAAGTTTTGTGTCTAGTAATACTTTTTTCTTTTCGAGTATCAAGATTCATTGGGATTTATGTTTCTTAAGGGCAGGGTTACCAAGTTCTAGCCTTGTTATTTAACCCATAACTTAAGGGAAAAGACAGATTAATACCATTCCCAAGGGTACCAGTGCTTAAGTGAATGCAGGGTATTCAACTGGAATTCGAACTCGGCTCACCGATTTCTCTTTGCGATCCGATATCCATTGCACCACAACGCACATCCGTCACTAAACGCTTACAGCGCCTGATATTCCCAAGCGGTCACCCATCTAAGTACTGACCAGGCTGAACGTTGCTTCACCCATATAAGTACTGACCAGGCTGAACGTTGCTTAACTTCGGTGATCGAGCAAGAACCGGTGTATTCAACGTGATAGGCCGTAAGCCTTGAACAGTTGTACCATTTACAATGCTTTACACGGATATTAATAATTTATAGAACAGGGAAATGAGGTAAGATATTAACAAGGTTTTATTTTGTTTTTGTTTTGCTTTTTTGTTTAAGTGTAGGTAACAAAGCCGATTGTTTAGCAGCACATCAATACCTACGTGGGTTATTTAATGCCGAAATCTAAATATTTTATACACAGTTTTTATTTTTAATTTTTGTTATATAGTAATAATAAAGTTTTAATGATCAGTCAGTTAAATGCCATACGTAATACCCGCTTGGGTGATCATGTCTCGAAAGAGACTAAGCAGAAGATTATCTCGCAATCGGTTGACAATACTTTCTGCGGTAGACTAGTTGCCAGCCAAGGCTATAAAACCCAATATGTTCTGATATTTAACCCATAACTGGAGAGAAGAGACGGATTAATATCTTTCCCAAGGGTATTTGCGCGTAAGTGAATGTGAAGAAATTCAGTTGGAATTCGAACTCGGCTCCCTGATTTCAGGCTCTGAATCTATAACCACTGCACCACAATCCGCATCCACGATAGTGATAGAAGTCTTAAATGGGGGAGAACAGGCGGATTCATACCTTTCTTAAGGATATTTGCAGGTAAGTAAGTGTAACAAGCCCAACGGGAATTGGAATTTAGCTCTCCTATTAATAACTTCGACTACTTATCCACTACACCACCTTCCAATCCAAGTTTACACCACCTATCATTCACAAGCAGTCTCTCATCTATGTACTGACCAGACTTTTAGTGGTTTAACTTCGTTGTTCTAACCGGCGTTTCAACGTGACGTGAGCGTAAATACATGAAGGAGACGGAAATGATAAAACAAAATAGTCAACTTAAGAGGAGAAAATGCCAAATAGAGTCAGAATGGCCATATGTGTAGACCAACAGGGAAATCAACACTGTACATGAAGAAAATAAAACAAAAGGCACACACACATATACAGACATATATAAATATATATAAATACGTATATATAGAAATACGTGTATATATATATATATATATATATATATATATATGCAGGAAATATAGGTGATTTGGACATTGTGTTCATTGTGGCAAATCGGCTAAATAGCCACGATAGAATTATCTGAAATGTCTTTAGCAACAGACTGTGACAGAATTAAATTAGTCTGTGGTAAAAAAAAAAAAAAGCATGGAAGAACTAATAGAATTTCGGTCCAATTTTATCTGAATTTCTTATAACATTCTGAACGTAGACATGTCAGCTTGATAGATTAAGAAAGAACTTTTTGAGATAGACGTAGAGAAAGATCGACATCGGAATATGCTGTCTACAGTGACGCAGATTAGGAAACAAGTATATAAATCAACCATCCGACCGTGCATAAAATACTGTTGTTATATCTGGTCGGGCGCCTCTGCTGTTCATCTCAGGGTCCTCGACAGGCTCCACAAGAAAAACTGTAATGTGATCGGTCCTGACATGTCAGCTTGACTCCAGCCACTTTCTCACCAGTTGCATGTGGCTTCCCTCTGTCTCTTCTATAAATATTTTCATGGCTTTTGCTCCGACGAACTTAGGTCACTAGAGCCCTCTCCACAAAAATTTACTCGTGCAAACAGACTGGCAAAAAGTTCCACATTTTTATAGTTAAATCTACCAAATACAGCCAAAAATTCTACTCCAACAGCTTCTTTTCTAGCACTTTTCGATTGTGGAATTCCCTTCCGTATACTTGCGTTCCTGACAGCTAGAACCTCCAAGAATTTAAATGCTATGTCAATTCCCATCTCTTATCCACTTGACCTCGTCCTTTCTACATCACCCTGTGTATCGTGTTCTTTTCCTTTCTCACTCTACCTTCGCAGCTTTCATCACATCTGTATTCTCTTAAATAATTTAAATTTTAAGCTTTTATTTTTTAAATTCATATTTATGTTTTAGTTCAAATAATATTAAATTCAAATGATAAAAATAGCATTCGTGCGTTATAATATATAACTACCATAAACAAGACGAGAACGAAGAATTCAAATTCTGGAACGGTCAGTTCATAATATACATTTGATGATTACATGAAACTCCAAGTTGTGCTATATACGTAGAATGATATATATATATATATATATATATATATATATATATATATATACGCTCTCACACCCTGACTGAGTACTCTGGAACAGTAGTAGACTTTGAAAAACAGTAGCTATTCTAGCATATACGCATCGTTCATTCAGCAATGAATTAGAACACTCTCAGCTTTTCGGCGTGTATAATGATAATATACACGCTAAAAAGTTTGTACTCCTTCTACCAAGCGTCCATAGCTCAGAGGTAGAATCGCCGACTGACGCCAATTCGGTTGGGTTTCAATCCTGGGTAAAAAGCAATGGCTGTCTAACCGTACTGATGAGCTGTGATACAGCGAAACAGATCTGTCTGCGGATGACTATATATAAATATATATATATTAGAATCATAAAACCCGGATGTAAGTGTTTAAGATCCTTCAAAAACTCCTCTTTAATTTTGAAATTTCAATTATTTTGAACGTTCAGTCGGACATTCGTAAAAATCCCTGTTGTACGTTCGAAAATAATAAAATCGTTGGATGATCAGTTTTTATAAAACGCCTGAAGATACCGAAAGGTTGAATGAATAAAAAGAGATAAAAATTAGTAGTGGATAAAAATATCTGTATTCCTGATGTACAAGGCTACAAATATTTTTACATTTAACTTATAAACTTTTATATTTCTTATATTTTTCTTAAATTTTAAATTCAGTTTAAATATAAAAATATATTAAATATAGAAATTAAGTTTAAATACAAATGCAGCCTGATACTTCACTAATACAGATATGTTTATCCATTATCAATTCCTATCTCTTCCTAGCCATCCTCTCCTAATCCCTCTCACCCCATATACATTTTCTTCTTTCTCTTTGTTAAACCCAAAAGCCTGGACAAAAAAAGGCTGTAGAGGAAACACGCCTTATCTTCTACGGTTAAACCTGTCACTAAAATTTTCAACATGTCAATTAATCACCTCTCTTCTCTTCCTCTTTCCTCGTTTTGTTCAAATTCTAATTTACAACTTACAACTCTGATTTCCCATTTACTACCCCACTTATCTTTAACACAAAATTTACTAATATAAGGAAAAGAATTTTCCATCTCCCTTCACACTGCCTGATGAGACATTGTCCTTTCAATGTCGAAATGAAATGTACATTTGTAGTAGATAAAAATTAGTACATGTTCTAAACTACAATTTATACTATATATATAAATATATATAAATATATATATATATGTGTGTGTGTGTGTGTGTGTGTGTATGTGTGTGTGTATGTGTGTGTGTTTGTGATGGAAAGCCAGACCGATTTCACAAATCAGTTTTCTAATATTTGGTGTTTAGTCATGAATATATGTATTTTTTAGGTAAGCCAGAAAGATAAATGTTCAGCAAGCACTGATTCGTATATATTATTTACTGTGTATTTCTATAAACCTTATCGCTTGTTCTGACCAATTGCTTTCCGTCACGCTGCCATAAGACATTCTCCATTAAAGATAATGTTTGTTTAAATGAAAACACTATTTTATATATATCGCGTTTTCTCTCACTCTCTACGGAACCCCTAATCAATACTGAAAATAGTGATAACAGTCACCTTGCAAAACCTATTTCTCTAAAAATTATTTTAGTAGAAAGATTTTATACATTGCAACAGTAAGTATAAGCCAGGTTAATGAATGCCGAATATTTCCTTATAAGGAAACTACAAATATTACCATTACAACACACACACACAAAGCTATACATATATACATACATATATATCAGTGTCTTGCCGAAAACCACGTTTAGGGCTATTTCATAATCTTCATTTTTGGTTTCATGGGAGATGTGTTATATAATCTCTTACCGCGGTGTACACTTTTGCTCAGAAGTGTATTTTACACTGAACACTGGCAAAATTAACAAAAAAGATAAATATTGATAGTGACAAGCAAAGTTTTGTTTTGATAAACAGCGTAGTCAAAGTCTATGAATGTAAACATTCGGAAATAATAAGCAATATGCAAGGTGGAAAATTACGTGGTGAAACGAAACACGCTGATATGAGAGAAAGACGAGAAAGAGACAAAAAGACAGCTCAGGTGAGAGATTGAATTGACAGGAGAAAGGAAGAGAAGTCGAACCCAGCAGTCAACTACAATATACGTATGTGCCAACTCTCTGACAAACCTCTTCTCCACGCCACTTTACGGAAGAAAAGAATAAAAAGATAATTGCATAATTTTATATAAATCCTTGCTCGTTGTTCATCGTTGGTGTCAAGACGATAGTCATTTTGCAGTAGCAGAATATACCGTACACAATAAGTTTATATAACAGGTGCACCGAGAACATGGTACAAATAATTAAAAAGGTCACAGCATAAAAATCTCGAACCAAACACCCACAAAAGTTCAACTCAAATGTAACTTCAGAGTAAAGCATAAAATCCCTTAAACATTAATTGCATACAAAGCAATATATACTGAGTCAGTGTAGAAACTGTAGATAACAAAATAATTACTCAAAGAAGAAACTGAAAGTTTTCACAAACTTAGAAAGTACAGCTACAAAACATCTTTTACAAATCGTAAATTTACTAACAACACAACCTTTTCTAAATATATGGGAACTTAAAGACCGAAAGTAGATACAAAAACAGTAAACATTTTTAGAGTGTAAAATATCTATAACCACCATCCAAGACAAAAACAAACTCCTGAATAAATGATAACGGTTAGGATAGCACAATAAACTAAACATCTGCCCCTGCAACGCCTAGTACTCCATTCACCAGCATAAATAAAACGTCGAGCTACATTCCAATAATATGGCTATAAAATAGCGTTCAAGCTTGAAACAGACTGTCGTCCTTCGGGGTTGATCGCAGTGTCCATATATATATATATATATATATATATATATATATATATATATATATATATATATATTCTAAACATATACTGTTAAATATAGCAGGCAATGAATGTCTATTATGTTTAATTATGAGCCGTTCTGAACATCGTATTTTGGCTTTAATTTCAGGTGAAAATAAAGACAAAAATTGTCCAACTGCCTTGATACGTTATAGATATATATACATCTTAAAGACAATATATATCTTAAGAACAACTAAAATAATTAATAGCAAATACCAGCCCCAAAATGTAAAGAAATTCTAATCTCATCAAAATTCGAACAATACACAACACAGAGTGTCACAAAAGGTAAAAAAAAAAAAAAAAAGATGTGGAGTATGCAACATAATAATAGAAAGATAACACTTCAAGTTCGAAAACGCATCTAAATTCGAAATAAAATCGGATCTAACCTGCAACTCGAAAAATGTAGTTACGCTCTATAGGTGGCGGGGAGACACAGTGCCTGAATAATAGAGTATTCCCTCACAAAAGCAATATCAAAATAGCAAATAACAGGAAATTTCATGTCTCCCAACATTTACCAAAATGCAGATTATGACACACTAATAATGCAGGAAGAAAGATTCATAAAAAATACAAGCCTTCGCTCAACAAAACAACATGAAAAACTTAAAACACACACACACCAGGAAAAAACACACACTTACACACACACATACATACACATACATACACACACCAAATTCATATAGTATCCCTAAATCAATAAAAAGAACCAAATGACCTATAATAAACAATTTTTAAGCATAACGATTAAATAAACAAAGGTGCTCACCCCCCCCCACCAGATTCAGATAGTATCCCCAAATCAATAAAGAAAACAGATGACCGATATATAACAATTTCAAACCAATTTCGCAAGTCAGTGAAAAATTCCTCGATAAGGTAGGCGCCACCCGTAAAAACTTAACGTGCTAATGTGAAAAACCTCGACCCCAAAATCTTCTCAATCTGGTGGTCAGCAATTGATTTATTTATCTATTTATCTACTTATACACGATACCTTGGCCAAAAGAAACTTAACGTGCTAATGTGAAAAAGCGCCAACCCCACAAACATATCAGCCGGATGGTCTCTACTTGATTCATTTATCTATTTATACACGATACTTTTGCCATCAGAAACGCAAACGGATATCGATACGTAAAATCACAAATGTATTTGCCCGAAAAAGGTCAACTTTAGACTCGAAACACGTGTCGCGTCAAAATACTATTATGGACACTTAATGTATCATAACTTGTATAGTAACAACAACATAAATTTCCACTTTAAACAAAACGTTCATGGCCTCTCACACTTTTTATTCTGTACCAATTTCTCTCGTTGGAACAACTCTTTTTCTGTTTTCAATATCCATTTCGGTCGGCTTTCAATCCTGGGTAAAAAAAGCAATCGGAGTCTAACCGTACTGATGAGCTGTGATACGGCGAAACAGATCTGTCTGCGGATGACAATATATATATATATATATATATATATATATAGAGAGAGAGAGAGAGAGAGAGAGAGACAGACAGACAGACAGACAGACAGACAGACAGACAGACAGATGCCTGTGTTTGTTTAAGTATTTATTAATTTGAACGATATATTTTTGTGAATTGAGTAGGCTTCCTATTTTATAAACAGCTTGGACTACAATTCCCGACCGATGCATTCAAATGTTTTAATAAAGAAAACTTTCCCTTTCGCACAGTTCAAACGTAGACTTTCTTCTGTGGCTTTTATTGTCTGTAACTCAGATCAGTGGTTCAAAATAGCGGAGACCACATCTCTTTAGACCTATTGACATTCCACACCACTTCAAATAAAAGGTTAGGAAGGAAAGATCTGTCACAACCGGAAATGAGATAACATTTACTGGACAAGAGAATCACCTATTTTCCAGAAAAATTGTCTTACGAGAAAGACTTCATAAATTTGAACCGTGAGTAGTATTGATTAATTAAAACCGAATGTTACCTTATAAGGAAACAACTAATATTACGATGACCATTGATTCTAACAACTTGTTATTGCAATACATATATACATTTATCTTGTAAATTAAGATGTTCATTTTTAGTTTTCTTTGTAAGCGTTTACTGATTTAACTTCTCTTTTTTCCGTCGAAAAATATTGAGGATAATGTATGGCAGTTTGTAAGTGATATATCAGTTGATGGAGCAAATCACACACTTTTTAATCTCTTCACAGCGCTATGAATTGAGATACTTATCTGTCCTATACATTATTGATTAAATAGAGGTTTCTTTTTATTTCTATATCAGATTAGTGTAAGAAACCATATTGAAATATGAAAACAAATATTCTATTTACTAGTCTTCCTATACCCTAATGAAATTACATCTTATAAATGGTTGTTTTGTTTCTTCTGAAACAGTCTTTTTGTTCTTGCGTACCCCTTGGAGTTTTTTTTTTAATAAATTACTGTGTAGCTCTAAAACTTAAGGATGAAAAAGAAAAACAATGAAATTGAAAATTTGATATTTTTTTATGATCTCTTTTTAAGTCAGTTACTTATAACAATAGTAAATTAAACGCAGGTAATTTAAAAAATAATTAGATTCTTCATACATATTAGCGGGAAACTTCGCAACAGTGAAAAGTATCGTAGCGTGATACACGCTTGAGCGATCTCGTCTCGAAAGAGACATGACTGACTGGACAGAAGTTTGTTTTTTTTCCCGCAGTAGGTTGCCATTATTTTCTCCGGTAGACTGGTTGCCAACCAAGGCTATAGACCTGAGTCTGTTCTGCCATTCAACACATAGCTCGAGGAAGAAGTGACGAACTGATACATTTCCTAAAGGTATTTACGCTTGAATTCAACTGAAATTCGAACTCGACTCTCTCGTTTCTCGTTCAGTACTAATAGCCGCTTTACTAGAATGCACATCTTCATATAACTTAATTAAATGATTTGCTCAATAAAAATGAGGAAATTTAAAAGAACATACGTCGTGCAATCTGAATGGAGATTACATTATGTATTATATAGAAGAGATTATTCACTATGAGTCAATGTACCACGTAATTAGTAAAGATGTACCACTGGCAGTATTTGTACCCCAGTTTAGAAATATCTGCTCTAAAGCTACTAGTTTTGGGGGATTTTCAGATGTAAGAGTTAAAACAAACATCTGTTTTGAATTGTTATGCTTTTAATTCAGTATTTACATAGGGTCGTTTTACATTACTTGGCATCCGTAACATCTTGGAAATGTCTGTAATTATCATAACCAGGAGTGTCACCTTGCATTGGCAAAGAAAAAAAAACACGCTGCTTGTCAAAATCTTGAAGAAAAATAACAATAAAGAAAATAACCCTTTTGCTTTGTTAGAATCAAAAACTTATTTGAGTAGAATTTTGAAAAATGAAAATAAGAAAAGGAAAAATAATTTTTTTCATTTTTTAAAAAAAAGGTTAGTATCCGTTTTAGTCTATGTAACTCTAATTTTATGTATCTAGTTCATAGTGAGAGAAAGACTAGAGAGAAAACTGTTGGTAAAATTCGCCATAATTTATGGATAAACGCAGTGATCAGTTTTTATATTGATTATAATAGAGAATCAATCTCCTGAATGTATATTATATAGCAACAACAGTCCATGATGGTCACAAAGTAAGGGATCAGTTTTTATATTGATTATAATAGATAATCAATCTCTCGAATGTATATTACATAGCAACAACAGTCCATGATGGTCACAAAGTAAGGGATCAGTTTTTATATTGATTATAATAGAGAATCAATCTCCTGAATGTATATTATATAGCAACAACAGTCCATGATGGTCACAAAGTCAGGGATCAGTTTTTATATTGATTATAATAGAGAATCAATCTCCTGAATGTATATTATATAGCAACAACAGTCCATGATGGTCACAAAGTAAGGGATCAGTTTTTATATTGATTATAATAGAGAATCAATCTCTCGAATGTATATTATATAGCAACAACAGTCCATGATGGTCACAAAGTAAGGGATCAGTTTTTATATTGATTATAATAGAGAATCAATCTCTCGAATGTATATTATATAGCAACAACAGTCCATGATGGTCACAAAGTAAGGGATCAGTTTATGCATTGATTATAATAGAGAATCAATCTCTTGAATGTATATTATATAGCAACAACAGTCCATGATGGGCACAAAGTAAGGGATCAGTTTATGTATTGATTATAATAGAGAATCAATCTCTCGAATGTATATTATATAGCAACAACAGTCCATGATGGTCACAAAGTAAGGGATCAGTTTATGTATTGATTATAATAGAGAATCAATCTCCTGAATGTATATTATTTAGCAACAACAGTCCCTGATGGGCACAAATTAAGGGATTGAAGGTAACGTTGAGAACGTTCCTGGATATAGATTATCCTCTTGGCATCTTTTGACCATGCCAGTCATAATATATGGATATAGAGTATCCTCACCGCACGTAATCTGTTCAATGAAACAACGTCAATGACCATTACTCTCGAATCAGACTCTCCAGATTTGGATTTGAACTCCAATACTCGAAAAAATATGGCCGCCATTATACACGCCGCATTGAGTATTTTGAGCTTCCTGATTGGTTGAGCATTCTATTGGTTGTAGAAGTCAAATAACTTACCTTTCAACATGGTGGTCTTCTTTTGTCTCCCTGTAGGAAGGTGAACATTCAAGAGTATGAGACTCACATTCCTGATGTGTCCAACTAGCGTCCAGTTGGCAGACAAAAATAAACAGAGTTGTAACTGAATACATGTCCCTATGTGGCCCAAAGACAAATGGTGGATGTGTGCTCAATATTTATGGAGCTCAATGTACACACTGAAATTATCAGCCAATCACTGCTCACATTTCGAAATCCAATGGGTTATTCCCTCACAGGTTCGGATCTTGTTCGCAGTACCATGTAAGAATCTTATAGAACAACCAGCCAGTAATCGACTAGAATAGAAGTTGAATTTAACTGACAAAAAACCAACAGGGCAAATTAGTAGGTGGTTTAAAGTCTGTGGATGGATTTGCTCCCTATTAGGAAGGCAGACAGCTACGGTATTATAAAATGTGTTCGCTCATGTTTGTCAGCACAGTATATAAGTACCAAAAAGTCCGACAAAAACTAGAGATAAAACAATCTATGTGCGAGGAGAAAGTAACTTCAGTAGGAAAAAATAGTATTGATAAGGGTGCATATTCAGATATAGAAGAAGCAGTCACAATTAGGATGAGAGAAAAAAGTCTTACAAGGTTTTATCCAAAAGAAAAGAAAATAAGATAAAAAGAAGGGATAGAGAAGAGTAGGTGTAGTAGAGAGAGGGGACAAGGATAAGTAAAGAATAGGAGAGGGAGATGGAGAGAGAAGGACTAAGAACGAAGGAAAGAGATGTAAAAAAAAAAGAGGGAATAGAAGAGAGAGAGAGAGAGAGAGAGAGAGAGAAATAGATGTAATAGAAAGAGAAGACGAGGATAGGTAAAGAATACAAAAGAAAGATGGAGAGAAAAAGAGTAAGAAAGAAGGAAAGGGATGAAAAGGAGAGAGAGGAATAGAAGAGAGATAAAAAGAGAGATGGGATAGCTACAATAAAGAGAGGAGACGAGGATAGATACAAAAAGGATAAGAGAAGAGAAAGAGTGAACCAGAAAGAAGAAAAGAGATGGAGAACTGACAGTGAGAAACAGAAGTATTGATAGATGATTATATATATGTATAGAGCTATACGGTCATAGGTAAAAAAAATATGAAGAAAGGTTTAGACAGAAAGCTGTCAGAGAATATGAGAAGGAAATAGAATTTTCAAAAGTAATGCTAAGAAGATGCTTTTGTTTACAGTAAAACAATATATCTAAAATATATACATTTTACTAATGGGTCAAATATAAGTACTTAGAATTCTGAGTCTTTAAAACCTGATATCTGACATGGCCTCTGACACCCACTTTTAACATCCAGTTTAAAACCCTTAGAATATATTTTCTGGCGTTGTGCATATGCTTATGTGTAATTTGTGACTACTTTTTGTACAGAGAGCTTATATTTTATCCACTCTATTGTATGAAAGTGGCTCATGGTCCCCTTAAGAATATCAAGAGAAGAGGCTTTATTTGGACTGCCCAAAACGTATACTCGACATCAATTATAGAGAAAAATATTACACAGAACTCACTCCTTTTGCAATGAAATCTTCCGAGACTTTACGCTCTTCAAAATTAGAAACGATTTTGCTTGGACCATGTTTTGTGGGTAAAAGAATTTTGAAGGACACTTTATTCAGTTTTTTAAAAGAAGGAATAAAAATGAGCGGTCACAGCGTTGATTTAAGGATGTTTTTAAACAGATCCCATATAGTTTAATATCAACCCTTCTACCTGATAAAACCCAATTCAACACTGCATTTAGTGGCAGCAGTCAATTCTCAGGGGTCTGTTGGCATTTAAAACAAGGACGTCTCATCAAAGAAAGGCAAAGAGAAGGAGGAAGTACATAGGAGCGAGAGCATTGGTCAGTCCGGTACACGCATTATCTGTGGCTATCTCTATTTCTTACATTGAACAGAATCTGGAAATATCCTAATGCTATCAAGGTGTTTTTTTATACTAGTTTCTTTTCTTTTATGAGCCATGTCCTTTCAGGACGTAAGGCGATCATGGCTTTCCACATCTCCCTGTCCCTGGTGGCTCTTAGCACGCTTTCTTCTGTTGCAACATGCAACTTTCGTTCCGTCATCCACCTGATCAGGTCCTTCAAATATGTTATCCGCTGCTTTCCTCTGTCTGTTTTTCCCCTATATCTGGCCTGTTGGTAACAGGTTCTCCAAGCCCTCCTTCCTCATTGCATGTCCCAGGAACTTTAGTTGTCTCTTCCTGATGCTCAGTATTAATTTTCTTTTCGTAACCATCCTTTCCAAAACCTCGTCATTGCTCACATGCTCGGTCCATGATATCTGCAGCATCCTTCTGTAGAACCACATTTCAGCTGCTTCAAGTTTTTCCTTCATCTTCGAAGATATTGTCCAACATTCACTGCCATATTGATGAACCGACATCACATAGAGATCCAGTACTCTCCTTTTTGTTTCTAGTGAAATTATCCTGTTTCTTAATACTTTACTCAACTTCTGGAAGGCTTCTTTTGCCAGACCAAATCGCTTTCGGATATCAGTGTCGCACTTTCCGTCTTCTGTTAGAACACTTCCGATGTATTTAAATTTCTGTACCTGCTTGATTTTAGAGTCCCTCACCTGATGAATGTTTCATTTTTATGTAAAAATACTAGTTTAGTTTATACAAAAAAGAACAGATGCGAATATAGTGAAAAATATGACAAAATGGAATATGAGGCGTTTCGAATAAGAAGATACTTTCCGCTGCAGGAAAATATACGAGAAAATTGTGTTTAAAGTTTGTAGACTTTAGGCATGCCATAACTTCTGATCTATTTGAGATAAACCACTTAATTTTTCTTAAAGGAAGCAAACGCATCTACTTTAACATACAAACATTTACACTTAACTAGCTTTGACATACACGTTGAAAAGTACCTTCTTGTAATGAAGGCTTCATTATAAAAAAGGATAAATATATGTAACAGACTTGATATTCTTCTTCTTTCCTATGTGCCCTGTCCTTTCAGGACGTAGGCGATCATGGTTCTCCACGTCTCCCTATCCCTTGTATGTTTGCTCCTGTTACTCCTGGCATCCCCCGTTCCGTCATCCACCTGATCAAGCCCTGCAGATATGTTATCCGCGGCCTACCTCTGTCTCCCTTTCCTTCTATCTGGCCAGTCAGTATCAGGTTCTCCAGGCTCTCCTTCCTCATTGAGTGTCCCAGGAACTTCAGTTGTCTCTTCCTGATGATCAGTATCAATTTCCTTTTCGTTGCCATTCTTTCCAACACCTCATCGTTCCTTGCATGTTCAGACCACGATATCCGCAGCATCCTTCTGTAGAATCATGTTTCCGCTGCTTCCAGTTTTGTCCTCATTTTCGATGATATTGTCCAGCATTCGCTGCCGTATTGAAGAATTGATATCACGTGGCAGTCCAGCACTCTTTTCTTTGTTTCCAGTTAGATTTTCCTGTGTGTTAGTATTTTGCTCAGCTTCTGGAACGCGTCCTTTGCCATGCCAATTCGCCTTCAGATCTCCGTGTCACACTTTCCATCTTCAGTTAATAGGCTTAACAGCTATGATGCAGTGTAGTTAAATATTTCAATGATTTAAACAGAAATAGTTTATTCCGCACCCACTAAAATATACTGGTATATAAATACTTATAAAAAGCTACTTTATTTGAGAGAGTTAACAAGGGAGATAACTGAAGAAAATTGTTACGGAATTTATATCCGACGACGCTCAAATTAAGATTGAATTTCTTTTCGCAAGTAGAAATGCTATTTTTCTTGTTGTTTCTGTTTTTGTTTAATAGCATTACTTTTATTTTCTCTACTGTTGTGTCTATTGCTTTTTTGTTTTTCGTCAATATTGTATTAACGCTGTTGAACTGGGGACGGGTTTGGACACTCAGCTCGCTTTCCCGACTGATCGTCTGATGGAAGAAAACTTAATCGATGGCTTTTAAGCGTCCAACTTTCATTTTATAGTTTTTTTTTTTGTCTGAAAAGCGAAGGCTAATGAAGTAGGATTTAAAGAAAATTGTCTCACGTCTTGTCAACTCAAAGATGAAAAGTAACGAAGGTTGTAATTATATAAAACTCACATCAGGGAATGAAGCTTGCTAGATCTTGAATAAGATTTAGATATCGTGATAGACAGACTGACAGAAAGGTAAAGGCATGTGCAGTATCAGTCCATTAAGTGCCATACGTGATACACGCTTAGGCAATCATATCTTAAAAGAGACATGACTAACTGGGCAGAAGATTATCCCGCAGTAGGTTGCCATTGCTTTCTGCGGTAGACTGGTTGCTGACCATGGCTATAGAACCAATCTGTCCTGCTATTTAACCCATAACTGGAAGGAATAGTCGGATTAATACCTTTCCCAAGGGTATTTGCGCTTAAGTGAATTCAATGGATTCAACTGGAATTCGAACTCGGCTCCCCGGTTTCTCGTTCCGAGCCGATATCCGCTGTACAACGCACATCTGTATGTTGTTATAATTATTGTGAAAATTATATCTCTAAATTGGTAGGCGAATTCAAGAATAACACAGTTTGTTTTTATTTTATCGTCTCTTCCTTCCAGTTATAGGTTAAATAACAGGTCAGATTGGGTTCTTTAGTCATGTCTCATTTGAGACATGATCGCCCAAGTGTGTTTCACGTATGGCACTTAACTGACTGAATTAATGCATGTGTTTCCATTAAACACTTTTAAAAATCTACTGGACAAACAAAGAACATTTTTTAGAATAAAGTAATTTTAATTAATTAGAAGAAAGCAATAAGATAAGACATTTTTAACGTAACATGGCCTTCGTTAATAAAATGAAATCTTTTTCTTTTGTTTCTGTTTACATATATCGCATCTTGTCTCGTCCGGCTTTTATCTAGTTATCTGTCTTGCAAATATGCTACATGAATAATTCAGTGCGGAAATATATTCCCGCCAACCAAACAGTTTTCCATTCCGTTTTTAATATGACCCAACATGATGTGTTAATCGTGACGTCTATAAATTTCGCTGGTGGCACTCAGAAATTCGGTTAGATTCTGAATGTTCACATTTATCTATCTTTCCTTTTGTCAGTCTGCGAGAAGCGATCTTTGGGACTAACAGATTTCATTGTTCATGTATTGAACGTCAAATGTTTTCTCTTTAATATTAATATATAACATTCTTATCTATCTATCTATCTATCTATCTATCTATCTATCTATCTATCTATCTATTG
Source organism: Ascarosepion bandense (assembly GCA_037127315.1). Taxonomy (NCBI): domain Eukaryota; kingdom Metazoa; phylum Mollusca; class Cephalopoda; order Sepiida; family Sepiidae; genus Ascarosepion; species Ascarosepion bandense. Next base: position 493,684 of record JBBBDQ010001234.1, on the reverse strand, counting down.
TTTCATTGGCTTCTATCTATCTATCTATCTATCTATCTATCTATCTATCTATCTATCTATCTATCTATTGTTTGATTGTCTTATATCTATCTATCTATCTATCTATCTATCTATCTATCTATTGTTTGATTGTCTTATATCTATCTATCTATCTATCTATCTATTGTTTGATTGTCTTATATCTATCTATCTATCTATCTATCTATCTATCTATCTATTGTTTGATTGGTTTATATCTATCTATCTATCTATCTATCTATCTATCTATTGTTGATTGGTTTATATCTATCTATCTATCTATCTATCTATCTATCTATCTATCTATCTATCTATTGTTTTATTGTCTTATGTATCTATCTATCTATCTATCTATCTATCTATCTATCTATCTATCTATCTATCTCTGGTTTGATTGGCTTATATCTTTCTATCTATCTATCTATCTATCTATCTATCTATCTATCTCTCTGGTTTGATTGGCTTATATCTATCTATCTTCTATCTATCTATCTATCTATCTATCTATCTATCTATCTATCTCTCGGTTTGATTGGCTTCTATCTATCTATCTATCTATCTATCTATCTATCTATCTATCTATCTATCTATCTATCTATTGTTTGATTGGCTTCTATCTATCTATCTATCTATCTATCTATCTATCTATCTATCTATCTATCTATCTATCTATCTATTATTTGATTGGCTTATATCTATCTATCTATCTATCTATCTATCTATCTATCTATCTATTGTTTGATTGTCTTATATCTATCTATCTATCTATCTATCTATCTATCTATCTATCTATCTATTGTTTGATTGTCTTATATCTATCTATCTATCTATTGTTTGATTGGTTTATATCTATCTATCTATCTATCTATCTATCTATCTATCTATCTAACTATCTATCTATTGTTTTATTGTCTTATATCTATCTATCTATCTATCTATCTATCTATCTATCTATCTATCTATCTATCTATCTATCTATCTATTGTTTGATTGTCTTATATCTATCTATCTATCTATCTATCTATCTATCTATCTATCTATCTATCTATCTATCTATAAATGAGATGGATCGAAAATACTGACATCTGAAATATTTATCAAAATTTTATCTTGAAATACTAAAGAGTAAATGTATTCAATAAAATCGCCATTGGCTTCAACCGCGGCCTCCAGACGACTACATATTCTACATCATTCCTGGCCGGTCTCCTTGTTCAATTTGGTGAATGCTGCCATAATCCTTGCCTTCAGGTCATCTTTGGTGTTAGAAGAAGTTCTGTAGGTTTCTTGCTTGACTGCGCCCCACACATGATAATCAAGAGCTTTACAGATTGGAGATTGTGGTGACCAGATATAATGTATGATATGGTCGAAAAATTTGTCTGCGTTCTGCTGTTTACGTGGCATAATGCAGTCCTGTGGTACCAAATCAGATAATATATTACAAAATATAAATTCCTTTCTTTACTAAATGCTTTGTTTAACTTAGGATACGAAACTGATTAGATATGTCGATTTCAAGCGTCAAAGAAAAATCTGTGTTTAAAGGCAATATGCAGCGTTACCTAGTCGTTGCCACCTGCTGTAGCCGAGAGGTCAAAGCACGTCAGTTCTAATGACAGTTTCTTCTAGATGAACGCAGATTCCAATGCTGCCGTTAAACGCATCTTTTTCTTAAATAATATATCTCGAAAATTCAGGCCGGTACACGAAAGTAAATAAATACATTGTTTAATAAATAACGAATCGTCTACTCAAACATGAGTATCCAATAAAATATTATTTAAGAAATTATATATATATATATATATATATATACACTTAAATATACGAGACAATGAATTTATATTATGTTTAATCATTTTATTTTGTGTTGGCATAAAACTCCGCTAAGCAACGGCAATAGTTACCAAAAATAACAAACGCAGTTCGCAAATTTGCAATGCGGTTCTATGACGTCACACCGCGTAATAGCGCGAAATGACAACATAACCAGATATTCAAATGCAATGTAATATGTTATGACCGGATTTAAACGTGATAAAATCGTCGGTGATGGTGGATGTTATTGTATTCCCGTCTTTATAACCTCGCTGAAGATGCCTCATGTGAGCCGAAAGCTTAGAACTAAATTAATAAAAAATTATCCAAATGTTGGAGAATTTGTGTCTTTATTTTAAACTGAAATCAAAGCTAAAATACGACGTTTAGAACGGCTCATGATTAAACATAATAGACATTCATTATCTCTTATATTTAACAGTATATGTTTAGAAAATTATTTGCTGCCTCGATACACTATATATACATATATATGTTGGGTCACTGCGTCGGGCCAAGAATTTTTTTTACGCTTGAATCCATCTTGCACATATACAAATCAACCATCCGTCCGTGCATAGAATACTGCTGTCATATATGGTCAGGCGCCCTTTCTGTTCATCCCGGGGTTCTCGACAGGCTCCAAAAGAGAATCTGTATCGTGATAGGTCTTGATTTGGCAGGTCGACTACAGCCACTTTCTCACCGGCGAGATGTGACTTTCCTATGTCTATTCTTAAAATATTTTCATGTCTTCTACTCTGCAGAAATTAAGTCACTGGTGCCTTCGCCACAAGAATTTACTCGTGAAACCAGACTGGCAACAAGGTCCCACTCATTTACCGTTGGATCTGGATCAACTAAATGCACCCGACAATTCTACTCCAATTGCTTTTTTTCCTCGCTCTTCCCGCTAGTGGAACTCCCTTCCGTATACTTGCTTTCCTGACTGCTACAACCTTCAGGAATTTAAATGCAGTGTCACTACCCATCTCTTAATCCACTTGATTCTAGTTCTTTCTACATTACCCTGTATCTTGTTCTTTTCCTTTCACTCTACCTTCGCAACCGTCTTCACACCTGTGTTTCCGTTCTTCTCTTGTCTTTTCTCCGACACCCTCAGTAACTGGTCCGTCTATCTCTTCACTATCCACTTGTCTAAACTTTTACTCTTATGTAGCTCCCTTCACATCAGTGGCGGTACCGCCTTGCTTGGGGCGGAAGGATTAAACAAAATCATCTGTTTGTTTTGCTGTATCGCAACTCATAACTGCAGCTAGATTAATCATTTACTTCAAGCCGGGATAGTAATTCGACTAATGTATCATCAGATAGACATCTTTACACTACGCTATCGGCGCACCACACACAAAGGTAGCTTTCACAGTAGGATATTTACAGGATGCAAACAAACAGCTAAAGCGTTTTAATTTTGTAAATATGTTTGTCTATCGGTTTGAATATTTTAGGAACCAAAGAAAAATATACTCTCAAGATTCAAACCTGCGTTTTCCTAAAAATTAATTAAACATACTGTTTAACAAATAATCGGAGCTTCTACTCAAATACGGGTATCCACTAAAAATAAAGTTTAAGTAATGAAAATCTCTCGGAATGATAAATAAAACATGTATGGATTTTATATATTATTTTTAATGGAAACTCCTATTTGGATAAATACACTTTTTTAAGATCAAACAGTATATATATATATATATATATATATATATATATATATATATATAACACAACAAAGAAAAAATTGTAGCTAATATCCTAAAACCCAGATCCTATTAATATTAATTTTAGTAATATTAAAAATGATCCAGGTGGAAGGCTCGAGGTAAATAGTATTATCTATTTACAGACTCAAATATGTATAATATATATATAAAAATATTCAAATTCTACTTTCGTTGTATAGCTATTTCAGCGAGAAAATCTTCGCTTCTTCAGCAACGATCAAATGTTTGATCTTTGCTGAAAAAGCGAGAATTTTCTCGCTGAAATACCTATACAATTCGACATTTATTCTTCTTCTTATTATTATTATATATATATATATATATATATATATATATATAGGGCTGTATATTCGTGAAATCTTGCTAGGAAAATATGCATGATTCGGCAGAGTTCGAACCTGAGACCCATATAGATCAGAGGGAAATCTTTAATTGGTCTGACGTGTCTCAACCACTCAACAATGAAAACATTAGCAGATAGACAAAGTCGAATTGAGCTGTATGAATACATACATTCCGGATTCTTCGTAATATTCATATATTCGTAATATTCACACACACACACACACGTGTGTGTGTGTGTGTGTGTGTGTGTGTGTGTGTGTGTGTGTGTGCGCGTGTGTGTGTGTGTGTGTGTGTGTGTGCTTGTTTCGCATTCAATAAGCGTATATAATGTTTTAATTTATTGTTGGTGAATTCAAGTCGATGTCATTATAATCAAAATTGTTACTACTATCTTATTCTCTGGTTGTATAAAACCAACAGAAAGTTTTTTTTATAAAACAAGATGTGATAAACTAGTGTAAATATAAGCATATATGCAAACCAATCTCTATAGATATCGGCTTTTCTCGCCTCATAAGATGGATCTGAAAGAAGCCATCTCCTTATGTTAGTAATACTCGTACAACATACGGGTATGGGAAATGTAGCGTCTGTGCGGCTACCGATTTAGGAATGAGTTGAACCTGTTGATATCACTTTTGTCTGCCATTTTCTGTTTGTCATTTCACTGTTTGAAAATAAAAAAAAAACTGAAAAAAACTTCTCTTCTCTTTCCTTATTGTGATATTTTGCCTGAAGATTTTACCTCAAAGAAATCTTTCCTACTTCACTTATACCGTAAGGACAATAATGGCGCCCTAACATCTGTAATAGACATGATAAGATTTTGAATCTACCTACATGCAAATATTTATGATTTTCCCTATAAAATCCTTAAGTAAATTATTATCTAGGGACGGTAACGAGCGGTACGACGTGGTAAAAGGTCTTAGGCGAAAGCATTACAGACTCAAGTATGTATAATATATTTATATTATATTATGTATGTATAATATATCGACTATTCCACAGTCGATTCCGCTCCAACCCGTGGCTTGCCTATATGTGTATTATTGTTAACTGTACTATATAAATCTGTCTACGGCTATATCGTGTGAAATGCACCGGTTCCCGTCCAATCACCGAAGTTAAGCAACATCGACCCTGGTCAGTACTTAATGGCTGATCATTTGGAAATACCAGCCACTGTAAACGAAAGGATCAAGAATGGTCCAACGGTCTTCCAGGTTTTGGGGTTGGGTGCAGGGCTAACAACACCCCGCAAAAAAACAGTTTGTTACAGCAACAAAAAGTTTCTGCCCTATGCACCATTGGGTGTGATGGATAAATGATGATGATGATGACAATAAATATGCATTTCTTATTCCTGGTGTGGAGTTCCATTCTTCAACGGATCATTTTATACTGTATTCTTTTTCGGGATATATCAGTTTGGCGACGAAGATGAGATATTTTGCATAATACTACATCGTTTTCATGTATCCCTGTTAGAGGACTATGTGGTACGAAGAGGAAAAGGCCTTAGGCGAAGGCATTCACTATTCAATAGTCGATTCCGCTCCAACCCGTGGCTTGCCTATATGTGTATTATTGTTAATTGTACCTTAGTACAATAAATCTGTATTTCTTATTTCTGGTGTGGAGTTCCATTCTTCAACTGATTATTTTATACTGTATTCCTTTTCGGGATATGTCACAATATAAGATATACAGCTGACACATTGTTGACAGCAGAGACAAAGGGAACTACAAAGTGAACTACAAAGTGAACTACAAAATTATCAACAGAAGATAGCGAAAGAAAGCGAGAAGAAAGGACTAAGTATAAATTAAAGAAATCCAGAATTCATGGTTATTAGCAAAAAGATGAATTCAAAATTCAAATTGAAAATCGGGGATACTAACGCCAAACAAGTACAGAAATTTAAATGTCTTGAGAGTGTTGTGACAAAAGACAAAACGGCTGACAGTGAGATCCGAAGACGTATTGGGATGGCCAAGGACGCATTCCAAAATCTAAGCAGAGTATTAAGTGATGGAAAAAATTCGAAACAAAGAAAAAAGCACTAGACTTTTACTTAATATATGTCTTCCTCTATAGCAGCCAATGCCGGATCATTTTTTCAATGATAAAGAAGAGACTCGAATCATCATATATGTGGTTCTACAGATAGATGGTGAGGATACCATGGATCAAACTGGTAAGAAACAATGTTGTTTTAAAAAAAATGAAAACAAAAAGATTTATACTTAACATCAAGAGAGATCGTTAAAATTTCTAGGACGCGAAAGAGGATTAAAAATCTGATACTCACAGGACAAATTGCTGGTAACCAGCGCGTAACGTACTTGGTAAACTTAAGAAAATCGTTGGTGGAATAGGGTTTGAGAGAAACAACAAAAGAATTCTTCCTCTTCTCTGTGTGGTGCCCTTGGAGGACGTAGGAGATCATGGTCGTCCACATCTTTCTATCCCTTGCAGCTTTTAATACCCATTCTCTTGTTATCTCTTCCAAACCCTGTTCTGCCATCCATTTGCTCAAGCCCATCAAAGATGTCACGTGTTGCGTTCATCTGCCTCTCCCTCCCTCAATCTGTCCTGTAAGTAACAGATTCACCAAGCCTTCCTTCATTATTATATGATCCAGTAACATTAGCTGTCATTTCCTGATGTTACGTATCAGTTTCCTTTTCGTTTCTACCTACTGCAAAACTTCGCCGTTGTTTACATCTTCAATTCATGGTATCCTCAGCATCCTTCTGTAGATCCACATTTCGGTTGCTTCAGGTCTTTCCTTCATCATTGATGAGATTATCCAGTTTTCACTGCCATACTGTTCACATAACAATTAAGTACACGCTTCTTTGTCTCCCACAAGATTTTCCTGTCTCTTAATACTTTACTCAGCTTCTGTAATGCATCCTTAGCCATGCCAATTCGCAATCGAATTTCAGAAAAATTATTAAAAGTTACAAGGGACGGGAATTTGTGTAGGGCCATCACTGCCTGTGTCTTGAAGGGACACGGCATAAAAAATAGAAAAAAAGAATTAAAAGAAAAATAAATTCTGTTAACAGACAAAATTATTAAGGAGTCTATAATACATATTTTCTTTATTTTTGCAAACACACTGGTTGGTCCCTTTGAGTAAAGATGAATCGAACCAATTGAAGAGCCGTTAAAAAAGAAACCACCAGTAAAAAGACCAGGACTCATCTCTGCTAACTAATAAAATAACTTGAGTCGGTATGTGTTTCTTAATTATTAATATGGTTATAACTTGAGACTCCATCGTCGACATCGTCGGTCTGATGGGCTTAGCATTTTCCAATTATTGAAATGAATTCCCGGACAAACAGTGTATTCCCAGTATGTATGACGTGAGCAATTAATGGACGTTGGCTTATTTTTCGACCAGCCTCTGAAGATAATTGAAGAATCTACGTGAAACAAATCATCGTTGGTACGAATCTGATTGACGTCTGGCCAGAGAGAGAGAGAGAGAGAGAGAGAGAGAGCGAGAGAGAGAGAGAGAGAGAGAGAGAGAGCGCGCAAAAACAAACCATTTGTCTCTCTGTATCACCGATTCTCAGCCATTTTTTTTGTTATTGCATTACCCCCAAACCTCTGTACCCATGCTGCTGATTGCCCAGAGTAAAAAACAAAGATCTTTCTCTTCGTTCAATACTTAATGCAATGAAGTCATTACACTAAATTCACTAATGTCTTATACTGTCTAGATTCTTTGATGACAGTGTAACAATTAGAAGTTGGAACACTAATTAAGAATGAGATAGCAATAAAACTAATGAGAAAAACTCGATATGTTTTTTGGCAATTACAATCTCAATGTGTAGTTATTTGTTGTTGTTTTTTTTTTTGTTGATTCTTGAAGCAAGAGAAAAAAGCCCATCATGCAAGTTACGTATTGGAGATAATGACATCAAACAGGTAAATAAGTTTAAGAACCCGACAAGCGTTTTAACAGTGGATGAAAAATGAGACATCTAGATCTGAAGACGCGCTGGAAAAGCGAAAGATCATTCCAAAAGCTAAGCAAGGTGTTTAGAAATGGAAAAAAATTCGTTAGAAACAAAGAAAAGACTGTTAGATTTCTATATGATATCCATCCTCTTATATGGAAGTAAAAGTTGGACAATCTCCCCGAGGATGCGGAAAAAAGAAGGAGGCACCATAAATATGTTTCAACAGTGGGATACGGAGAATTTCGTTTTTAGTGGTTATGTTGAAACAGTGGTGGGGATACCGACCGAGCAAAAGCGATGGACCGGATGTTTGCACTATAACGACAAGAAAGCAAATGACCAAAACTCTTCGGTGCGCATCCGGGTTCGCGCAGATGTACCGGTTGAAAACTAAAAATTAATTAAATATTAAATTTCCAGTTCCAGTTAGAGAATTTAATTTATCGGCCAATGGGAAGCCCAGAATCAAATACAAGTGTGAATCCCAAATGATCTGCTGCGATCCAAAAAGAAGATATAAAAAGCCGATACAGAAAGCATCGCCAGACAGACAGACCCAGACTTGAGAGAGACGAATATAATTAGTAGCTCCCTTGACCTAAGTCAAGCGGCTTACTATGTTCGCCTTCCTTACCCCTCTCATCTTATCTTTCGCTGTCTCAAAATTACTGACTGTCCTAAGGAGCGGAAACATCAAAGACATTCCTTACTTACAACGCTCCCACATTCCTAAGCATTAATTATCTTTTCAGCATTTTATTGCCATGAACATTTTAACGTCCGTTGAACTTATACTTTAAATATTAATTTAATTGTAAAAACCTTAATTGATATGTGTGTATATATAAAATGTTATTTTTCAACTCAATTTGCTTTTCTTGATTTATAATCATTTTATGACTTATAGTGGGCTATCTACAACAAGGCCAAATTCCGTTAATCTCCAACAATATACAACTACGCTTCACTAGAACGGACTCGCCACTATAAACTGGAAAAGAATGGATAACCCACTATATGGTAAGGTCAAGTGCTTATTCAAAAAGCTTCAGTATGAAGTTGCCGTAACACGTAGGTTAAAAAAAAGGCGAAGTAAATATATAAAACGGGATTAATAATTGGTTTTGTTGCCAATAAAAGGTTATTGATGCATGTACAGTTGGAAGAACGGGGGTGAGCGTTACGGGAACCTCTAATATGGTGCCATGTAACGCAGAAGTAGATGCTTTGTTCCTACACCATCGGAGGGGTTGGTACATTGTAAAAAAAAATGAAATTGTTATGGCACATGATAAGGTAGACCCGATTTTTGTTGGAATTCAATTTAGCGACTTCGAGAAATAAATGATCTCAAAAAGCAACATTTTTCATTAATTTTTGCAACACCCTATGAGTGAAGTGAACTTTGTTTTCGCGAATAAAGGGCTTGGGGAAATGCATAAAAGTTTGCGCAGATGACCACCCGGAATTATATTTGTCGTTAACTTTTGACGAAATCATTGCACTGATTCGGAAAATTTCTGTGCACACTTGGAAGCTTAAGCTACTATTTACCCGATTTTGGTTGTATAAGGCGTCTCGAGATAAAGGGTTCGCAAATTCTAAGTGTTTCAGTGACTTCTGCCGTACCCTGTAAATTGATTCGAAAAATGTTTGCGTACATCAAAGGGTCATGTCATAATCGACAAGTAATTAATCTTGGTTGAAATCAGACCAAGAGTTTCAAAGGAGTGGGATTCGTCAGGCAAACACACACAGACATATCCCTTTTTATATATATAGATCACGAAAAGACAGTTGAAATTCTTTAGAACCATAACGATGAAGGGGGTTTTTAAAATATTTGATCCTCATGAGGTATATTAAAGACAAGAGAAAAATGAGGAGGTAGCGAGCTCCTTATGGGATGAGCTTGTGTAAATTGGTAGTGAAAAAGGCGACTGGAGCCTGAGTAAACAGAAAAAAATATGAGCCACCCCGGATCGGAAGTTGTCGAGTACCCTGAATAAACGTGGTACATAGAAGAAGCTGTAAGATTGGTGCCAAGTGGAATCAAAATCGGTATTTGTTTTTCATGTGAATTTGTTTGGAAACGTTCCAGGTTCTTCCTACAAGATTTGGACACACTTGTAAAGATATCCGGTTGGTCTAATGGATAGCCGCGCAGAATGAATCATTGTAATGCCGAGTTCGAATATCACTCGAATCCTTTACATTAACAAATATCATTTGAAACCGCGTCTCCAGTATATGGGTTAAATAATAGAGCTTGTATCTGAAAAAAAGAACCTTGTTTATTACCACAAATTGTTAATACATTATTCAATCACAAAAAAATAGAAATGATCAAAATGTTTCAGTTTTAAATTACGCACAAAGACTGATAGGACGTAAAGACCAAATCAATCAACAATTTACCCTGAACGCACACAAATGATTTTAATATAATAATATTTCCCAGTTTTGTCTTTTTGCAAAACACACAAATATGTTAACAGCAAAAATCATTTTAATAGACGCTTAGGTAACAAAAATGCCAGATCTCGTCTTTCAACGATTGCTATATGTCGCCAGAGACGTTCAAAAATATCTAAACTGCCAGCTGTGTATAACCAATTTAGCAATGAACAATATTCTTCGAAACTTGTGAACTAAGTTTAAAGAAACACTAACAAAAAAAAAATGAACTCTTCTTTGTTTTCAATGAGATTTTTCTGTCTCTCAGTACTCTTCTTCATATATTCAGTTTATAGTCTTACGTATGTAGTCATGAGTTTGACTTGCACTAGGATCACACAGATAGGTTCAGGTTTCAATAGAGTCAAACAAGCAGGCATAGGTCCGATTTACAGTAGAACCACACAAAATGCTTCAGTTGACTACAGAGTCAAATATGTAATGACAGGTCAGATTTATATTAGAATCATATAAATAATCACAGGCTCAGTTTACAACATAATCATTCCAGCAGACATAGGTTCGGTTTACAAGAGAATTAAATAGAATAAGATATATCCGGTTTGCATCAGGGTGAAAAACCTATATACAGGTCCACTTTACACTTGACTATATATATATATATCTGTCTGCGGATGACTATTTACGCTCTCACACCCTGATTGAGCACTCTGGAAGAGTAGTAGACTATTCTTGCATATACGCATCGTTCATTCAGCAATGAATGAGAACACTCTCAGCTATTGGGCGTGTATAATGATAATATACACGTTAAAAAGTCTGCCTCCTTCTACTGAGCGCCTGTAGCTCAGAGGTAGAATCGCCGACTGACGCCAATTCGGTTGGGTTTCAATCCTGGGTAAAAAGCAATCGGCTCTCTAAACGTACTGATGAGCGGTGATACAACGAAACAGATCTGTCTGCGGATGACAGTATATATGTATACCCCAAAGAATTAGGAACAAAGAAATTATTTTTAATGTTCAAACCATTAATTTAAAACAGTTCTCAATATAAAAATAGAGCAATGAATATTTATTATAAATTATACTTTAAAACATGAACAAACTACAATACACTACAAAATTGTACATCATTACTCTATGATAGGATATTTTTCTCTCAATGTCAAAACAAAATGTACAAATTTTTATAGTAGACTGTACATATTCTAAAGTATAATTTATTATATATATATATATATATATATACGCTTTATCCCTTATATTGAATAGTTTAACCTATAAATATCAGTCAATTAAGTACCAGACGTGATACACACTTGGGCGAACATGTCTCGAAAGAAACATAAAATATTTGGCATGATTTTCCCCAGTATGTTGCCATACTTTCTGTGATAAACTCGTTGCCATCCAAGGCTACAGAACCCAATCGTTCCTGCTATTTAACCCATAGGTGGAAGAAGAATGACAGATTCAGACCTTACCCAAGTGTGTTTGCGCATGAGTAAATGCAACGAATTCATCTGAAATTCGAACTCTGCTCTATGAGTTCTGGTTCCGAGACGATATCCACTGCACCTCCCCCTATAAATATGGCATACATTAAAACAATATTAATATAGCATTTTTAAAGATCGGTATCACCGCTTGCAAGGCAATAAATTCACTAAGATCAAGGTGTTACGGGGTGTGATAAAAGTAGAAACGGAACCGTTGAGAATGAGCAGGAAGGGGAAAAAGCAATCAATCAAGAGAACAGTAGATGGCGGCTGAAGTTGCGTTTAACTTTTTACAGTGTATAGGTAACTGGAAAGCATGGAGCCAGAAGGAAGTTCCTCAACCGAAAAGTTCTGGAAAAGAAACTGTTAGCATAGAATTTTCGGCTACATCAAGCTAGATTAACTGTAAATTGATGAGATCTCGACGCCAGTCTAGTTCTGCGTTTGAATAAGAAATACGTCTGTGTACCATAGAGAATAGTTGAACCAAACAATCACCATAAAATATTTTAAAAAAAAAGTCGCTGATAAGCAATTTTACGGCGGTGGAAAATGACTAAAGCCGAACAGCCAAATCAGGTCAAATTCTGGTTCTTCTTTGGATTTTATCAAAATGTTCTAGTTAAATAACATAATCCGAATATATATATATATATATATATATATATATATATACGCACTAAATGGTTCGTCAGGGAAAGCTTTTCAGCTTTCCCTGACGATCTGTTATATATATATATATATATATATATATATCTATCTATCTATCTATCTATCTATCTATATGACTCTTCAGAAATGAATTGAGTTCTTTCAGTGACTGGCCTGTGTATACACTGATTATATACACCACGTTAAAATTTACTTTCTCTGATTCCATGCGCCTATGCCTTATGGGGTAGCGACTCCGACTGACACCAAATCGGTCGATTTTCGATCCCAGCTAAAAGCAAGTGGGTGTATTTAGCCACACTGATGAGCAGCGACCAGCAAAACAGGCTTGTATGTGGATGACTAATATATTATGATCTCATTACGACTGAGCTCTCTAGAGAAGAACATTTTGAAAAACAGTTTCCATTTCTGCGATATATGCGTGACTCTTCAGAAATGAATTGAGTTTTTTCGGTGACTGGCGTGTGTATACACTGCTTATATTCAACAAGTTAAAATTTCCCTGATTACCAAATCGGTTGAGTTTAGATCCCGGCCAGAAGCAAGTGGATGTGTCTAGACACACTGTTGAGCAGTGATACAGCGAAACAGGCTGGTATGCGGCAGACTAATATATGTATATATATATATGTGTGTGTGTGTGTGTGTGTGTATGTGTGTGTGTGTGTGTGTGTGTGTGTGAGTGTGTGTATAAACGTGATTATAGATAGTTATACTAGTCTCGCAAACTTTCGAACGAAGGAAAAATGGTTTTAAAAAAAGAAAAAAGAAAGAGCTTAGGACATGAAAGTCTGTCAAAAGTGTCCGGACAGAAATCAGTACGAAGCCCAAAGAAAAAAGAAAAACTCACACGAGTAACCATCTAACAGAAAGTGCTCAATACAAAAGTAGAGAGAATTTAATGGAACCTAACGAGCCAGACGAACCTATCTAGATTTCTTCTAAAAGCTTTCCCTGACGACCTGTTATATATATATATATAACATATCTCCTATATCTATCTATCTATCTATCTATATATATATATATATATATATATATATATGTGTGTGTGTGTGTGTGTGTGTGTGTGTGTGTGTGTTACAGAAAATCCAGAAGATTAAAGAAATGGTTTTAACAACCGACATATTTAATTTATTTGTCTGAACAGTATTATTTTTGGATATTTTTTTGAGTAGATATTCTGTTTTTAATCAATCAGTATATTTATATATTTGTTTCTACCGGCCTGATTATTTACAATAAGTTTTGTTACGAAGATGTGTGTCATTCGGCAGGATTCGAACCTGAGACCCCTATCAATATCAACATAAGGAAAGCTACCAATTAATCTGGTGCGTAAATAATCAGGCCGGTAGAAATAAATATATAAATATACTGTTTGATTAAAAACAGAATATCTACTCAAATACGAGTATCGATTAAAATAATGTTCAGATAAGATAAATTATATATATATATATATATATATATATATATATATATATATATATATATATAATCCATTGTGCACATATGTAAATCAACTATCAACTATCCGACCGTGCATAAATTACTGTTGTCATATCTGATCAGGCGCCCCTGCTGTTCATCTCAGTGTTTTCGACAGGCTCCAAAGAAGATTCTCTAATGTGATTGGTCTAGTCCTAACAGCTCGACTCCAGCCAATTTCTCACCAGAGGGAAGTGGCTTCACTCTCTCTCTCTTCTACAAATATTTTAATGACTTCTGCTCCGATGAACTTAGGTCACTGGTGCCCCTCCCCAAGAATTTACCCGCACAACCAGACTGGCAGCAGCGTCCCTCCCATTTACAGTTAGATCAACCAAATGCATCCAACAGTAGCGTCCCTCCCATTTACAGTTAGATCAACCAAATGCATCCAACAGTATAACTACTCAGCTTCTTTTCACGCACTTCCCGCCTATGGAACTCCCTTCCTTATACTTGCTTTCCTGACGGCTAAAATCTCCAGAAATTTAAATGCAATGTCAATTCCCATCTCTTATCCACTTGATTCCATTCCTTTCTACATCACCCCGTGTATCTTGTTCTTTCCCGTTCTTTCTACCTTCGCAACTGCCTTCACAGCTGTTTTCCAATCCTTTTGTTGACCTCTCTCTGACACTCCCTGTAACTGGTTTGTCTTTCTTTCACTATTTTCCTGTTTGTCTTTCCTTCACTATTCTCTTATGCAGCGCCCTTCGCACTAGTGGCGGTACTGCCTTGCTATGAGTGAAACGATTAAAAATTTATATATATATATCGAGTTATGAATCTCTGTCTCTGCCCCTTTTTTATGTTTGGACTGCAGATTATAATTTTTTTCTTACTTAAGCCTCCTCTCCACTTTTTGGGGGGGCTCCTTCCGGGATTTGAAATTTTGTTCCATATTTGATTTAATAATTTTGTAAATTTTTCGTTGGTGAGGAAGCGAGAATTCTCTCGCTGAAATAGCTACTCAACGGAGTGTAAATTTCTGAATGTATTGATATAATATACATATTTGGCTCTGTAAATAGATAATGCTATTTACATCGAGCCCTCCACGTCGATAATTTTTATATTGATAAAGGTGATATTAATAGGATGTGGTTTGGGGGATTTTACTTATATACACTTTATATATATATATATATATATATATATATATATATATATATATTAACGCTCTATCGCTATCTTCATATTCACCAATTTATGAAAAAGAATCTTCTTGCCTAAAACGGTTTTCTAGCAGTAACCTACTGAAAACACTTTTGACACTAAGCATCATTACAATTTGACAATATATATCATGGATATATATGTATGTAACATGGGTGGTCTCACCCGTCGAATGAGCACTCTGGAGAAATGGTAGGCATTAAAAACAGGGGCTACTCACCATTATGTTTGCATCGTCCATTCAGTAATGAATTGAAAACCTCTCGGCTACTGGCGTGTGTTTACATTGTGTATATAATACGCTAACGTTACCTTCCTCCGCCGAGCGCCCATAGCTTAGATTAGTGCGACATCGGTCGGGTTTTAATCCTAGCTGGAAGCAATCGGAAGTCTAACGGTACTGATGAGCTGTGATGCAGCGAAACATGACTATCTGCGAATGAATATATATATATATATATATATATATATATATATATATATATATATTTGCATATGTATTCGAATATACAATTATATGTATATTCGTTTACACTATAGTCTTCGGATGGACTGGTGCCACATCGGTTGGGTTTTAATCCTAGCTGGAAGCAATCGGATGTCAAACGATACTGATGAGCTGTGGTACAGCGAAACAAGACTCTCTGCGAATGAATATATATACGTGTATATTTGCATATATATTCGAATATACAGTTATATGTATATTCGCTTTACACTATAGTTTTCGGATATATATATATATATATATATATATATATATATATATATATATATATATATATACTTGTACCCTTCGTTTTTAATGCATTTGGCGTGTTCTGAATAGGTAAGATATATACTAAAAAACAATTATTTTCCGGCGATTGTTCGCATTCAGCCTCGTGTATCACGGGAGATTACCTTGAATCAATTGTTTAAATTCGTCGCCAAACGATATTGATAATATCGCGCATATTTTGCGGGTGTCTGCGGATTAACATAAATATACTCTATTAATTTTGATAAGTTTAAGACTTTTAGCTGAAACAATTATGCAATAATAAAGCAAAGAGATTTCAACTGAATTCCCACCGTGTGTTTGTCTCTTTCTAATGCATAAAACCATTAAAATACTGCCCGCAGCTGTTGAATGTCTCCCGGGTTTGTGTCCATAATTAGACAGATCGACGCTGAGAATTGGAAGTGACGTAGAAGAGGGATGAATGGATTGAAATAAAATTTGCAATCATTTCATAGACAACATGTTACTTTTAATGTATGCAATTTACGCTTGTAAGAGAAATATTTTTATTTATTTGTTTAACGTTTGCTTGTTGCGAAAACAAAAGCCGCAGGTTATGAAAACGGAGATATTAATACGTTTCCCGAAATAAGTACAATCAGACGATGGGCAAACAAAGATAGGTCTGTCTTTGCAATGGCTAATATTTGGATGATTTCGTTACGTCTTTTCTTTCTTTTTGTTGCTTGCTTTCTTCTCGCTTTAATACTTTTTTGTTACTGTTCTCTTATATTTTTTCGATTTTTTTACTGAATTCTTTCATTATTTTCTCTTCTTAGTAAAAGTTTTCTTTTTGCGTTTATTATTTTTTCTCTTTGATCGTATCTTTCTTTCTTTCCTTCTTTCTTTTCTTTGTTACTGTCTCTCTTTCATTTTTGCTCGTTTTTTTCGATTTGTTTCATTATTTCTTCTCTTTCTTTTTGACAGCCTTCTATCGTTTCACTTTCATTATTTCTCTCTCTGTTTCTTTCTTTCTTTCTTTCCTTCTTTCTTTTATTTGTTACTGTCTCTCTTTCATTTTTGCTCGTTTTTTGCGATTAGTTTCATTATTTTCTCTCTTTCTTTTTAACAGCCTTCTATCGTTTCACTTTCATTATTTCTCTCTGTTTCTTTCTTTCTTTCCTTCTTTTTTTATTTGTTACTGCCTTTCTTTTTTCTTCGCTTTTTTCGATTTGTTTTATTTCCTCTCTTTCTTTCTTATAGCTGTCTATCTTTTTACTTTGATTTTTCCCTCTCTGTTTCTTTCTTTCTTTCTTTCTTTCTTTATTTATTTATTTATTTCTTTTATTTGTTACTGCCCTTTTTTCTTTCCCTTCCTTTCTTATAGCTGTCTATCTTTTTACTTTCATTATTTGACCTCACTGATTGTTTGTTTGTTTCTTTTTTCCTTCCTTTTTTTTCTCTCTTTCTTTCTTGCTAGCTTTTTTCTGTTTGTTTCATTATTTCCTCTTTTTCTTTGTAATTCTACTCCACCAGTTTATTTTCTCGCACTACCCCCCTGTGGAATTCTCTTCCGCATACTTACTTTCCCGACTGTTACAATCTCCAAGAATTTAACTGTAAAATCAACAGTCATCTCCTGTCTCACTAACTTACATCCTCTCTCTCGTGCTTTTCTACATCCACCCCACTCTCATCAGTACTCTCTTCCTGACACCCCTTGCAACCTCTCACTCTTCATAATTCATCCTCGTTCACCCCACTCTCATCAGTAATCTCTTCCCTCTCCTACTCTTTTCCTGACACTCTCTTCAACCTCTCACTCCCCAACATTCCTCCTATGTAGCCCCCTGAAAAACAGTGGCAGTAAAGTGCCTTGCTTGGGACGATACGCTTATAAAAAAATAAAAATAAAAAAAACATCTTTTTTCTTTCCTTATTTGCCCTCTCCTATTGTTTGTTTCTTTCATTCTTACTTTTCTTTCTTACCGTCTCTCTTTTTGTTCGTATTCTTTTTTAATTTGTTTTATTTCTTCTCGTTCTTTTAACAGTTTTCTATCTTTTTACTTTCATTATTTGCCTTCTCTGTTTCTTTGTTTCTTTGTTTTTTTCCTTCTTTCTCTTTTTGTTTGCTTTCTCTTTGTAAAGCATTCTCTTTGTAAAAGCATTCTTTCTTTCTTTCTTTTTTTTCTTTTTTTTAATCATATCACCCCGAGCAAGGCGGTAACGCCACTGATGTGCAGGGGGCTACGTACGAGTGAAAAGATTTGAAAAAAGAAAGCCGGAAACCACATCCTAGACAAGGAAAAATGGATGAGCCTCTTCACCTGTTCAATAGACGTGGGTGGAGTATGAACCGGGCGATAGTATTCTCTATCTACTCCAATTGAAAAAAAAAAAGAAGAGTGAAAAGATTGGGAGAGAAAGCCGGAAACCACATCCTAACCAATGGAACAAGGGATGAGCCTCCTCACCTGTTCAATAGACGTGGGTGGACTGTGAACTGGACGATAGTTTAGCCTACTTATTCCAAATGAAAAAAAAAATGAACGAACAGTTAGAGGTGAAGGGGGAGCGGTAGAGGAAGAAGAGATGGCTAATCGATCTTAAAAGTAAGAGACGGAAGCACATGAAAGCGTGATCCAGGGATTCGAGAGATATTATGCTTTCATAATTTCCTCTCCTTCTTTCTTTTTTATTTAATTTCTATTTCTTTTCGATTTCCTTCTTGAGCAAAGAAGAAATTTTGCCGACAGATAATGTCGGCAAAATTTCTTCTTTGCTCTTTTTTATATTTTTTCTCCAATTTTTCTTTCATTCGTTATATCCACGCTTTCTTTTTTTGCGTTCATAATTTTTGCTGTTTTGGTTTTATTTTTATTTTTTATTGTTTACCTTCTTTTTTTGTTATTTTCATTATCTTCGATGTATTTATTCGGCTTTTTCTAATTTTCTCACCTTATTTTTTTCACCTTATTTTCTTTATCTGTTCTTTTTCTTTTTCTTTCTTTTTCTTCTTCTTCTTCTTTTGCTTTCATTCACTTGCTCTCTTTCACTATTTACAGCATTTCTTCTATTTATCTTTCATTCCATTATATCTTCGCTTACTCTCTTTCTTAACCTAATTTTTTACTTCTTCTTTTGCTGATTTACACTTCGCACTCTTTCGTTATTTAATTTCTTTTTCATTCATTCATTCATTCATTCATTCATTCATTCGTTATATCGTCTCCTTTTAACCTTGTTCTTTACTACCTCTTTTTCTTTGTTATTGATCTCTTTTTTTAAATTACTTTCTTTGTTTAATTCTTTCTGCTTTTTCGTAAACGCAACTCTTTCTTGCTTGTTCTTTTTTGCATTTTGCTTTCTTGCTTGGTCTATGAGTTCCTCATATTCCTCGATATGAAGGTGGGTAAAACAAATTGAAAGATAGATATGAGCTGTAATTTGATGGAAAATTTTCATTCTGTAATATTCAATCAAAATGATTCATATTAATATACTGATTTAAATGTCCACTTCCGATCTTAATTAAGTCCGTAATCACGCAAACACACACACACACACATTTATATTTTTATACAAGTAGAAGAAAAATGCTGATGAATAATTTGCACCAATGTATTTTTTGCACACATGTAGTTAAATTTGTAATCATATGGTCAATATATATATATATATATATATATATATATATATATAATTAGTTTTGTGAATTGTGTGTATGAATGTACATTGTTCTTTGTCCTTGCATTTAGATTTTTGTTTCAATACAACAATGAACCTGTTAAAATGTAGATTCATATTTCTAACACATATATATATATATATATATATATATATATATATATACTTTTAAATATAAGAGACAATGAATGTCTATTATGTTTAATCATGAGCCGTTCTAAACATCGTATTTTGGCTTTAATTTCAGGTGAAAATAAAGACAAATTCTCCAAAATTTGGATAATTTTGTATTAGGTTGGTTCTAAGCTTTCGGCTCACATGAGTCATCTTTAGAGAGGTTACAAAGGCGTTAACATCAAACATCCACCATCAGCGATGATTTTCTCTTGTGTTGACATAAGTCTTTGCTAGGCAACGATAACAGTTTTCAAAAATAGCAAACGCAGTTCGTAAATTTGTAATGCGTTTCTATGATGTCCCACCACGTGAGTGATCAAAATGATAACAGATTCAGATATTCAAATGCAAATCCAAATATATTTAAATCCAAACAAGCCTCAATTAATAAAATCACGTTTAAATCTGGTCATAACATATTACATTGCATTTTGTCTCTTATATTTAACAGTATATGTTTAGAAAATTATCTGCCGCCTCGAGAGAATATATATATATATATATATATATATATATGTGTGTGTGTGTGTGTGTGTGTGTGTGTGTGTGTGTGTGTGTTATATATGATTCAAGATCAGTTTCTCCCACTGAAATGGGCATACATTCTCGGGAGTTTGAAATTTTTTATATGAAATATATATATATATATATATGTGTGTGTGTGTGTGTGTGTGTGTGTGTGTGTGTGTTATATATATATAATTCAAGATTAGTTTCACCCACTGAAATGGGCATACGTTCTCGGGAGTTTGAAAATTATTATATGAAATATATATAAATATATATATATATGTGTGTGTGTGTGTGTGTGTGTGTGTGTGTGTGTGTGTGTGTGTGTGTGTTATATATATGATTCAAGATTAGCTTCCGCCACTGAAATGGGCATACGTTGAAATTTTTTATATGAAATAAGACATTATACAAGTACTAAATCTAAGTAAGAGCCAATTACTAGTATTACCAGAATTATTTTTGTTTCTGTTAATATTGTTATAATTATTATAGTTATTATATATATATATATATATATATATATATATATATATATATATATATTTGCATATGTGGATATGTCTTGATATTGTTTGTATACTTTTATTAGATTCGAAATATAAATACGTGTTCCCATTTGGACGAGGTTACATTTCTCATTCGTGTCTATATCTGATAATCTGTCTGCAACATTTACAGAGAGCAGTACTGAGTTAACTGAGAAATGTTCCGCTTAACAATGGCAGGACATTTATAACGTGAATATGTAGATAATTATTTTCTAAAAGCCAGACGAATAGTAATTATCGCGCAGACTCTACAGCTGTATCAGCTTTCGTTTCCAGAATGAAGGCAGTCGTGTCATTCAACCAAGTCATTTTGCTGTTTATCGCCCTGTTTCTGACACAAGTTCCGTGGCACACAAGTTATTGATCAAGCGAGATTGAAATTCGTTCGTACACCTGACCACGAAGAACACATTTTACAGGCTGTCTGATAAGATTCAGGTATCAGCACACGTCAAATAAGCCTACCGTTTTGTTCATGTAGTATATCATGGAAGGTACTTCAAGGGCAACTCTTGTATCTGTATCATGTGCAACATATGCAGCGCCTTTCGCCAGTTTCAACGCTCACCAATGGAGACTTTTTTGACGATGGTTTATTGCACAAGATGCCATTTCGTTGTTTGTCTCTTCAGTCTTGTTTACTGATGAGGCAACATTTGGAAGAGCTGAAATAACACATTTTCACAACCAAAATTTGTGGGTGAATCGGAATCGCCATGATACAATACAGGCTAAACACCAATATCTGTTTACGATTAATGCGTGAGCTGGATATATATATATATATATATATATATATATATATATATATGAATTTCTGGTATGTCCATATCTTCTCCTAGTCGGTTTTTGTTGTGGCCTGTTCAGGCCATGAAAAAAGACACAGAAACAAGACGGTAGATGCAACCAAGATATTAGAATAACGTAACATATATACAAAGTAAGAGGATCAGTAGTTAGCAAACAGAAGTGTACGTCCGAACTGTATAGTTACGCTGCGTCTAGACTACCTCACGATTGTCAATCGACTGCCTCCCGACTGCCACCCGGAAGTCACGCAGGTTGGTATTAATGGAGGAGGAAGAATCCATTCCCCTTTAGAGATAACAGTTTTGCCAGAATACTCAACGGGGACTTTATTTCGAGCACACTTCCGGGCCTGCTAGAGGATATAACGCTGCTAATTCGAAGACGTTCATGCATAATGAAGCGCTAGAAAATAATAGTTACATTATTCGAGAGGCAGCGACTGACATATATATCATGAAGAGAAGCAGCGGCTGACATATACCATGAAGAGAAGCAGCGGCTGACATATACCATGAAAGATAGATTGGTAGAAGAGGAACAGTTTCCTGTACTGCACTTTCCAGCTGAACTCAATACTTCTGAATTTTGTTTAAAGGGCCACTTACACAAATTGTTTTAAGAAGCCGTCATCAATAATGCCGTGAGGCTTCATCAACGTGTCATGCGGGCCTGCGAAAATATTCGACAAAGTGTGTGAGTATTTTAACGTGTCAAGCAGTTATTGATCCGACGGGTGGATGCGATGCGTGTGTAGAAGCAAGGAGAGACATTTCAAACAGATGTTCTTAGTTGAGTGGATGTAAAACGATGACATTTGGAATTGTTTATATGAAAATCTTACATTGTTTTAATGTCAGAAAGTCGCCCATAATTCTTGTAAATGTATTTTTGATACAATATCTCTCTCTCTCCCTCCCTCTCTCTCTCTCTCTCTCTCTCTCTATATATATATATATATATATATATATATATATATATAAAGTTAATAACTAACCTAGAGAGCCAACGAACCTACCTAATTGCGGATTGAGCGCTTTTTATTTTAGGTTACTCGTCTCGGTTTTTTTTTCTTTGGGCTGTGTACTTTGACTGATGTTCAAGTGCTTAGTTCGTTTTTTTTATCACCATTTTTTCCTTTCGCGTATGTCCTCGGAGGGTTTTTCGAAACGACTATAACGACCAGTTTACACTAATTCATTCATATATATATATATATATATATATATATATATATATATATATATATATATATATTGGATCACCCCATATGGGGAACAGCCTGTTTCAGCAGACGAATATATCAGTCGTCTGTCTTGTCATCCCCGGTACGGCCTGAGTTCCTGCCGGAAGTACAATTTCGTCAGACAAAACAAGGGTCAGGAAAGGGTATACAATTACATTAGACAAAAGACACGGAACATGGGTCAGGGAAAGGTGGAAGATTTTTGTCTTAAAATTGTTTTTTTGTCTTAAACGGAGTAAATTATATAAAAAATAAGAGCTGGATATTAACCTTATGAAATTAATTTGGGGTTATATGAAGAAGTAAAAAAAGCCGGTGTGTTAAAATAGCATTATATCATAGATTAAAAGAAGTCAATGATAAATGGAAAGGGGGTTAAAGGATCTTAGGGGGGGGGAAAGTTTATATAAATTACAATCGGTAAGTGTATAGGGGTTAAGAAGTGGAAGAACCAGAATCTGTTATATTTTTGACATTAGAAGGTTTTAGAGGGAGTGAATGGGTGAATATATAGAAAATTAGTAGCAAACTGAGATAAACCGATATTATGGAAATTTGAATTTGTTTTTATGCCGACATTTATACACTGATTCATTCCTCTATTTCGGTAGTTGGAGTAATTATTGTATTTTATTATACTGATTTTTTTATTCTCAGCATATATTAAACCTATCTCTAAAACTATTCGGAGTACCCGCGGAAGGTATAATCTATCACTGTGGAGTACAATTTTGTCATCAACTTTTTCAGATCATTCAGAATGCAATCTATGAATGCAATATAATATCTTTCACAGAAATAATCGTCTACGAGTGTTCCTAGTCGCATTTACAAATTATCTGTTTTACCTATTAAAAAATAACCGAGGTAGATTAGTCAAATGGCATGCTTTGTATGTAGTATTTAGTATATCGTATATACTTTTATTCTTCTTGTTTATTAATTTTAGCTTAAGTAAGGCGATAAAACCGCTAAGACACAAGGGACGTCTGGGAGTGAAAAAAACTCAGAAAAAAATATTATTAATCAGAGAAGATAAAAAATACGTTTTAAGAAGACAGAAAATAACGATTGTTTTTGCACATATATTTTTGAAGATAAAACTTGACAGGAAAGAAAGAAGCCGGGATAGAGGTCCACAAAAGGGAAGTGCCTGAGAAAAAAAAATCTTAGCACAGAATTGACGAAAACATTTATCAATTTAAACTGTAAAATGATGAGACCTATCATCGAAAATAGTACTGTGTAAAATTAAGGTATCAAACACGAATAGCAAAAACAACTTTTACCATAAAAATATCTATAGAAAAGGGGTAGAGAAGCTACATTAGAACCATGAAAAATTAAATGTAACGGATATGCTATATCAGGGCCAATAATACTGCAGTTACTGTTTTTAATTTTTCAGAATTTTCTAAATTTAAAACATATCAATTAAAAATATACCTGGTACAATAATGTTCAACGACGTAATCACTAGGTTAAGTGGTATACGTGATACACGCTTTGGGCTATCATGTTTCGAAAAGGACATGACTGACTGAGCAGAAGATGATCCCGCAGTAGGTTGTCATTGCTTTCTGCGGTAGACTGATTGCCAGCCAAGACTAAAGAACCCTGTCTTTCCTATTACTTAACCCATAACTGGAGGGAAGAGACGGATTAATAATTTTTCTTAAGAGTATTTGTGCGCAAGTGAACTAAAGTTATTCAACTGGAATTCGAACTCGGCTCCACGATTTCCGAGTCGATATCCACTGCACCGCAACCCACATACTTGATTTACTTTCATTTAATTAAAAAATCAGCATTTACTCTGTGTCTTCAATTAATTATTAACCCGATTATGTTAATAGACTGACAATTATTCTAAACAATTTCAAAATTAAATTTTTAGAAAATTGTTTGAGTATAATTTACAAAAAATATTTCGCTTAGACTTTGATGTGAAAGATTAAACTGTGACATATACATGCATACATATACATACCTACATACGTACGTACACGCTCGCCCATTTATATATATATATATATATATATATATATATATATATATATATATTGTGGTTGGGAATAGTCATACTGTTAGGACTTTTAAAAATATTTACCAACACTTTATATACTTCTATTATCGCGTACTATTGCCCATATCTTGATTGATATAGATGCTATTATAGACACGTAGTTTCGACCAATTACCCTCTGGTCATCATCAGATGTCCATTGATTGGCTGATATGAGATACCTGTTGATTGTTGCGATAATTTTCTTCGCGATGCCAGTTATTGTTCCCAATAATGATCAAACAACCCATATCAGACAATTGATGAACGCATGATGATGACCAGAAGGCAGTTGGCAGAAACGTTGTATCTATAATGACATCTATTACAAACAAAATGGCTACAACAATTCGGGAAAATACAAGTGTGTTGACAATTACACGCCTTGAAATGAAATACTAAATTAGAAGAGCGTATGGATGTGCGTTGTGGTGCATTGGATATCGGCTCGGAACGAGAAATCGGGGAGCCGAGTTCGAATTCCAGCCGAATTCGTTGCATTCACTTACGCGCAAATACACTTGGGAAAGGTAATTATCCGTCTCTTCCTTCCAGTTATGGGTTAAATAACAGGACAGATTGGTTTCTATAGCCTTAGCTGGCAACCGGTCTACCGCAGAAAGCAATGGCAACCTACTGCGGGATAATCTTCTGCCCAGTCAGTCATGTCTCTTTCGAGACATGATCGCCCAAGCGTGTATCACGTATAGCTCTTAACTGACTGACTGATGATTAAAAATATAATGATGCCGTGGAGGAGATTATCTTGTGTAAAATAAGCACACCTTACCAATTTCATGCCGATTTGTTGTTCTTAGACGGATTTTAAAACATTTATGCCGAGAAAAGAAGACAAACAATGACAAAATGTGAATAAAAACACTCATTACAATACCTTATGTATATTCGATGAAATTTGTACATACCGCACACACACACACATTATCTCATTCATTATATATATATATATATATATATATATATATATATATATATATATATATTATGCTCTCAGTACGATTGAGCTCTCTAGAGAAGAATATTTAAAAAAAATTTCACTGCTGCAATATGCGTGACTCTTCATAAATGAATTGATATATATATATATATATATATATATATATGTATTTAGAGTTATCGGTATGTTTTATTTTCCAAAAGCAGTCATCACATTATAGCCATAGCCAAAGTTGAATATATCATTGATTGCTAGATTTTTATTTTTTATTCTTATTAATAATACTTTCATTGCTTTGTCCATTATTTTTCGCATGATCAAAATATAAAAATGTCAATAGTGATGGAACCATTATTAATAAACATTTGCCTACTAAAATACCATTACCCACTAAAAATAACGTTTAAAGTTATATATTTTCTACATTATATATATATATATTCTTTCTCCGATGATAAAGATTTTAATGCCTTTGTAATTATAGCACAAAGTATTACGAGATACATCTTTAACAATAATAAATAAAATAAATCTATATATCTCGTTTGTTTTCTTCATTTCGATGAATTATAGCAACACTTGAGAAAACTTGGTTATAATTTTTTTTTAAAGAAACGTCAATTATAATATAAAAAATAATGCAAAAACTGAGTCATAAAACAGGGTTGGCAAATGCTATGACGTGTTGTTATGTGCAAAATGACTAAAAAGAAACGAACTGATAGCCGTATATCGGCATTGTAATAAGTGGATGTGGCGCAGTGGATATCGACTGGGAACGACAAAACGGGGAGCCGAGTTCAAATTTCAGTTGAATTTATGGCATTCACTTATGCACAAATACCGTCTCTTCTCTTCTCTCCAGTTATGGGTTAAAAAATAGAACAGATTGGGTTCTATAACCTTGGCTGGCATTCAGTCTACCGCAGAAAGAATTAGCAGGATAATTTTCTGCCAAGTCAGTCATGTTCCTTTCAAGACATGATCGTCTAAAGCGTGTACCACGTATGGCACTTAACTGACTGAATATGTATTTAATGTTTAAAATGCACCACTATTGCTGCCAGATCTACCTTACGTAAGTCGGGTTAAAGTGTACGGTTTCATATTTTGTCAACCCGACGATTATGTTACATCCTGAAACAGTAGTGGATTTTGTTTACCATCTTAATATTATTATATTAATGGTACTGTTATTATATATTATATTTGAGCCCCTGCCGATCGGAGCCTCGATTTAAGGTTTACGTCCACGTAACGTTGAAACACAGCTTCCCTTAGAATCACTGAAGGCAAGCCAATGGTCAGCGACTGTTTGAGAATGCCATATGCTGTAAGTTGGAATGGATAATTGCTCGAAATTGTTAATAGGATAGTCTATTTACAATTTCAGTTGGGATGGTATATTCTCGTTGGATGTGTGGGTTGGATAAAGTTTAACAGCTCAGAAAATCAAATCAAATTGAGTTTTTTTTTGTTTTTGTTTTATAAGCGTTTCACCCCGAGCAAGGCATGTCACTGCCACTACTGCGCAGGAGGCTACATAGAGTGGAGAAAGGATGATTAAGTATAGGAAATGTCAGAGGGTGGGTGATAGGCGGGTAAGGATACCGAGAATGAGGGTTGGGTAGATGAGAGTGTTCTGAGAATAATTGGGAGTTAGTTTGATAGGAGGTGTCTATTGACCCTACATTTAAACACCTGGAGATTGTAGATGTCGGGAAAGCAGACTTGTGGAAGGGAGTTCCACAGGCGGGAAGCACGAGAAAAGAAGCTGTTGGAGGAGAATTTACGGTTACATCTTATTTGTTTAACTGTAAAAGGGTGGGACCTAGTTGCTAATCTAGTATCTCGTGTAAATTCATGCTGAGGCGGCACCAGTGATCTACGCTCATCGGAGCAGAAGCCATGAAAGTACATGTAGAAGAGGCACAGGGAAGTCACATCACGCCGGTGAGAGAGTGGTTGCAGCCGGTCTGCCAAGTCAGTATCAACCACGTCACAGATCCTCCTTTGTATTTTGTCAAGAAGCCCAAGGAGAGCAGCAGGGGCACCCGACCAGATATGGCAGCAATATTCTATACACGGGCGGATGGTAGATTTGTATATGTGCAGAATAGATTCGGGTGGGAAAAACTTCCGGGCCCTGCACAGAGAGCCGACTTTCATAGCAGCAGATTTGGCAATGGATTCGATATCGTCATTCCATTTGAGGTCCGCCGAAAGGGTAAGGCCAAGGAGGCGTAGTATTTTACTCTCTGTGAGGCCAGCCTGTCCCATGCTAATGGGAGGTAGATGCGATTGTCTATGGTGGTTAGTTGATAACAGCTTCGTTTTAGAGGCATTGAAATTTACCAGCCACTTCCCACCCGGGATTTTGTGTTGTATTGTGTTGTTTTGTAATAAGAAGCTCAAAGCGTAGCATTTGTTCCGCAGTGATATTTGCCATTGCTTTGTGTCTTGGGCAACTGTTTTCCAGCCCGAGTTTATTGCTCGGGCCAGCGTAAAAGTAGTGTTCTTCGGAACGCGAAACACCGGGAAGCAGTTGTCCGGTGTAAGGCCACGTAGGAGGCATGGCCTCCGAAGGGCCGGATAACAACACTCCTCTCACCATGGCGTCGGTGGGAGGCACGGAGGGGGACTGGCGCTTACCGCCAGCCACGCCAACACCCCCCGCACCAGAAGCACCCGAAGCACCCGGATTACCTGGACTACCAAGACTACCGGCACTACCGGCGGCACCAGTATCTCCAGTTCCCTCCACGTCGGCGGAAGTTGTGCAGCAGAAACCAGCAGCAGCGGTACCCACCAACATGGCATGGAAGGAGGGCACCATCCAGAGAGTACTCAAGGGCGCGGCGTACTACGAATCCCTCAAGGACAAGTACGCAGAGTACGTGAAGGGAGCGGAAATCCTCCCGATACCCGAGACGCTGAGCGAGATCGAGCCCAGGATCCTCTCCCTGCTGACCAAGGACCTGAAAAGCCACAAACTCATCGGAGTCAGCAGGGACGCCATAGAGGAGGCCATCAAAGCCCTCAAAATCAACGGCAAGATGGTGGCTAGGCGCAGCTACGCCACGTGGGACGTCCTGCTCAGCACCGCCGACGAGGCCAGAAAACTGGCCGGCACCACCATGCAGACCAAGACCCTGCTACTGGAAACTGAGTACATGGGCACGCGCAGAACCAAGATCACCCTGCACGGAGTACCCATGGACATCTCATCAGACCATGTCGGGGTCTTTTTCACTCAGTACGGCAGGGTCGAGGAAGTAAAGGCGCTCACCTCGAAGCAGGGCTTTTTGACTGGCGACTTCATCCTGCAGGCGACGGTCGCTCGCGAAAAGTTGGCCAAAATCCCCAACATCATTAACTGCAGGGGGAGAAGAATCTACGTCGTCGTGGAGGGCAGGAAGCCCTTCTGCTGGGTCTGCGGAGACTCCAACCACGTGGCCAGGGAGTGCCCCACCAAGAATCCGGCACCCAAGACCCAACCTCCGCAGACGACCGCCGCCGCCGCCGCTACTACAGCAGAAAAGCCGGCAAAACCGGCACAACCAAAAAACGGCCCGGCGGAGCAAAAGGAGGGAGAATGGAAGACGGTTGGCAAAAGAGGAACCAAACCCAAGAGCCAACCGTCGGCGGAAAAACAACCCGCCAAAGCAGCAGCAGTGCCAGCGTCCCCTCCGGCGCCCTCTCCCAAGCCAAAGGAGTCGGCAACTCCTCCCAGGAAGAAGGCGACGACACCCTCGCCAACCAAGCAGGACGCCCTGCAGGCGAAACCCAAAAAACCCCCGACGGAGGAGCGGATGGAGGTCGGCTCAGCGGCACAACCAAGAGCCTCTTCCCTGAAAAGAAACAGAGAGGAGGAAGAACAGCAGCAGCAACACAGCATCAAGATGCAGCGGAGGAGCAGAAGCAGCGACAGGAAGACGCATGCAGCCGTCTCGCTACCCGGGTCTCCGGAGAGGCCAAAAGACACTTATGCCAAAAAGGCAAGCAGCCTCCCGTCTTCCCCCCTCAAAAAAATCAGCAAACATCTTTCTTTTTCCCAGTCCCCGGTCTTCAAGCTGACCCCACTTACACCAAGGAAAACTCTCTCCCCCACTCCCACCCCCTCTCCTACAACGTCCCAGCCCAGAAAGAAAAAGACTCTCCCGAGGGGCGAAGCCCTAATGAAAATAGACTCAAAGGACGTTGCTAGGGAGTGGAGTGCACAAAGGCGTGCACTTTTGAAGCCACTCCTTAAGCTCAAAGAGGTCAACGGCAAGTCGTCCGAAGACCCGTTCAACTTCCCCGACGCCCCGGGGGTAATTACCCTCATCAGGACTACAGGGGGCAACCTAAAAGTGTGGGATCACGTGGAGGCTGCCGAAAAACTTTATCCCAACATCGTCATGATGAGGAGTGGTACTCCTGAACTACGCAAAATGGCGAAAAATTGTGCAGGCCGACTCCCAGTTTTACTCCACCCCTCGTTATATAGGGTAGTAAAACTAACATACCCAACGGACGTTGGCGGCATTGTCCATGACGGACGGGTTACGTCCGATGTAGGAACTGGTTCCCTTGGACAGTCCGTCGGGGTCCTTTCCCCCAATGATTTTTACCCGGTATGCGCTCGTGTTTAAGTGTTTTCTCTTTTCAGATCTACTAGATGTCTATCAAGATAGCCAGCTTGAATGCGAGGGGCTTGAGGGATCGGGGTAAGGCGGCTCGCCTGCTTCGTGACCTCCTGTCCTTCGGCGTGGATGTCGCCGCGATCCAAGAGACCCACTTTGTTTGCGAAGTCGACTCGTGTGTGCTGTCCAACGACTTTGTCGTCTATTCAGCATACGGGAGCCGGCATGCCAGAGGAGTTTCTTTGCTGGTCAAGCGTACCCTGGACGCGAGGATCGACCTTGTCCATGTCGGTGCCGAGGGCCGGCTCATCGTGGCCGATATTGCAGTGAAAAGCAAGACGTTCCGGCTGATTGCGGTTTACGCGCCCAACGTTCAAGGTGAGCGAGTCTCTTTCTTTCGGCTGTTGGAGCCCTTCATGGTGAATCCAACACGGCTAATCTTAGTTGGGGACTGGAATGCCATCCTAACCCCCAAATGGGATAGAGGGAGGGGCGCTAGCGGGTGGAGTGGTGATCGCAGCCTGGTCGATCTGATCGGCGAATTTGGTCTCGTCGATAGATACCGGGTCGATCATCCGGATGGGAGCATGTGGACGTGGACGCATAGTTGGCCTTCTACCCGGGTATCAGCGTACCTGGATAGGATGTTAGTGAGAGAAGCCGACATAGACTTCTTAGAATGTCCAACGTTCCACTGGCTAGGCTACTCGGACCACAAACTCGTTTGTGCCCGGGTGGCGTTAGAATTTAGGCCTAGAATGGCTGGTTACTGGAAGTTCAATCAGTCCTTACTGGACAGGCGGGACTTTCGTGACCAGCTGACTAGAGTAGTTCAGCGGGCATTAATTGGGCGAGTCATTGGGAGTAAGTGGTGGGCTAGCCTTAAGGATAGCATTAGGTCTTTCGCCACCCAATACAGCCAACGGCTCAACCTAGATAAGGCTGCGAAGGCAAAGACACTTAGAGCTAATTTCGCCCGGGCGGAGGCTGGTGGGGATCCCCTAGAGATAGCCTTAGCCAGGGAGGCCCTGCAGCGCCCGACTAACGAGCGCTACATGGGTCAGGTAATTAGGGCTAAGTTAAGCAAGATGTCTTCCGAAGCTGTGAACATGGGCGCGGAACTGCGCAAGGAAGAAATTCGCCGTGCCGGCGACCGGTACATTCGAGAGGTGCGCGACCCGGAGGGACATCTCCTAAGGTCCACTGACGACATGTGCGAGGCTTTCCGGCAGCATTTCGAACACCGCTTTACCAAGGAACCTGGTCTCCGCGACGAGGAGTTTCGCAGCTATTTGGCTGACTTTCCCCGGCTTTTGCCGGCTGAAGCGGCTAGCTGTGAAGGGGAGATTACGGAGGACGAAATCTACGTGGCCTTGAAGAAGGTCGGCAGAGGCAAGTCGCCAGGTTTGGATGGTTTGCCCTATGAATTGTACTTGAGGATGTCGCACCTTTTTGTCCCGATCTTGGCTGTCGTGTTCAACCACTGGTTTCGGCAGGGGTCCATCCCCGGTCGGATCACCAGGGGCGTGATCACGCTGTTGAGAAAGGGCAAGAAGGTTGGGAGGGAATTAGACGATTACAGGCCCATAACTCTGCTAAACACAGAGTTAAAGATTCTGGCCAAGATCCTGACGAATCGCTTGCAGCTAGTTGCCGAGTCTCTGTTGGAACCGGATCAGACTTGTTCTGTGAAGGGGAGAACAATTCAGAGCAACCTGCACTTGATTCGCACGATCGTAGAGGGTGTAGAAGACGACGATGAGGCCGCGCTGATCAATTTGGATCAGTCCAAGGCATTTGATAGGATTGACCATGGCTACCTGGCTGCTGTCCTGCAGGCCGCCGGATTCAAACCCGACTTCAGCCGCTGGATTAGCCTCCTGTATCGCTCCCCCCAGGCTGTGGTGCAGGTGAACGGGAAGCTGTCGGGCGCTTTCGCGCTGTCTAGGTCGGTCCGACAGGGTTGTCCACTGTCGTCTCTCCTTTACGTCCTGGCGTTGGAGCCGCTACTTCGCCGGCTAAGGGACGAGACGCACAGTCCGGTCCTACGTGGAATCGCCGTCCCTGGTGGAGCTCGAGCCAGGGTTTCCGCGTACGCCGATGACGTAACGACCTTTGTGTCCTCCCGCAGGGACATAGAGGCGGTACAACAGGCGCTTGTACGGTACGAGAAGGTGACAGGGGCCAGAATTAACTGCGACAAGTCATCCGGCTTGCGGTTAGGTGCCTGGAAGGGTGTTTCCCTCCCGGGGCCCTTCGGCTGGACGGACGGGCCGGTCAAGCTCCTCGGAGTTTGGTTCGGTCCGGACTTACAGCTGGAGAAAAACTGGTCAGAAGTACTGGCAAAGGTCGGCGCGTCGGTCAAGATTTGGCGTCGACGGGGTCTCTCCGTGAAGGGCTTGGCGGAGGTGTGTAACACATACCTCTTTCCCATGATCCTTTACCGACTGTCAGTACTTCCCCTTTGCGATGATCATGAGAAGGCGCTCGAGCGTTTGCTATTCTCCTGCCTGTGGAGAGGACGCAAACACATGGTCAGCAAAGGAGCCTGCTACCTCCGTCCGTGTCAAGGGGGTCTGGGAATGCCACACTTGAGGAGCCACGTGCTCGCTTCGAGGTTGGCATTTCTCAGGCGCGCGTTGGAGGAAGATCGGTTGCTTGCGGGGGTAGTGAGGGACATGTTCCCTTGCCTTACCATCACCCCCCCGACCCTTTGGCTGACCGTCAGGCCTTGGGTGCGACCGAAATTCCTGCTCGAATGTCTGGCGGCCTTACAGGCCATTCCACGGTCCAGTGACCTTTCACAGCCTAGGAAAATCTTCTATCGGGGATTAGTGGAGGGTGCCGTGAAGGATAAGCTGTGCAGTAAGCTCGGCATGTCGAGAGTGGAGTACCGCTCTCATTGGTCTTGGGCGCCGGGTGCGGATTGGCTCAGCAACTCTGAGTTCTCTCTCACCTGGCGATTGGCTCGGAATGGCTTGTCGCTCAATGACAGGCGTTTCGCAATGGGCCTGGCGGATTTGCCAGATTGTGAACGTTGCAACCTTGGAATCAAGGAGACGTCTGCGCACGCCTTCTTCCATTGTTCGCGCGTTCGCCCGTTGTGGGAGCATGTCGGCGAGTTGACTGCTCGTATCGCGCCGCGAGAGCTCGTGCTCATTGATCGCGCATACGCTGTGGACAATGTGTCGCCCCCGTACTCTGGAGTGAAACGGATGGTGTTTCTGTCGCTGCTGGCCACGGCTAGAATGGTGATTTGGATGACGCGTCTGGAGGAAGTCTTGCGGGGAGGCCGTCTTTCGGATCAGGATCTAATCCGATATTTTGAGCACCAGCTCAAAATGAAGATTAGAACTGAACGGAAACGACTGCACCCGACAGTCTTCGGTGAAAGGTGGATAAATGCAGCGAGCCTGGTTCGCGTGACCGGGGCTAGCCTTGATTTTCTCTTCTAGATCTGCTAGGCGCATCGGGGTGGATTCCGTTGGAACCCCTCCCGTGGTTTAGGTAAGATGTTCTTTTGTGTACCTAGTTAATGTGAGTGAATGTATTTGTCCTAGCCTGTTCCCGGCTCCATTGCTTTTGTTATGATCCAGTTCGAGATTCCCACTGACCATTGTTATTTTGTCCCGTTTTATTCTCGGCTGGGTCAGCCTTATATATTCTCCAGTCCATTTATTTTGTACCCAGCTTCTCCATTCCCCTTAGAAAGAGAGCGGCTTGATTTTGTCTCTACAGGCAGAATACAGTGGCCTCTTTAATTACGAGGGTGTGTTTGGGTCTCATTAACATGATGTATATGCATTTATTTGAATTGTTTTATGTTTTGGGAACTTTTTGTTTGCTTCATACCCCTGCCCATCATGACATTCCATGGAAAAAATTTTTAAAGTTATTTTTGTAAACTATTGTAAAAATTTTTATATACACACTTGGGGCGTTTTGTAGGTCCTCGGTATGTTTGCGACTTTTTGGTGCATGATAAGTAAGAGTGGTGATGGACAAATTCTTATGGTGAATGAGAACCATTGTAACGCATGTATGGGTCGTGATTCTGATTAGCTAGGTATAGGATAGAGTACTGAAGACCAACCCGAGTTTTTCTTCCCCCTCCCACCTTTCGGCCTTGAGCCACAATTTGTATTTTACAAATAAATAAAACCAGCCATTTCCTACCCCAGGCCACTACGGATTGGAGGTCCCTTTCAAGTACGGCAGCGAGGTTCACCTTGTCGTCCACACCTGGATTTTGATCGATGCGAGAATAGATTGTTGTGTCATCGGCATACATGCCAACTTGGGATCTAATGGTGTCGGGGAGATCATTAATGTAGATCAGAAAGAGCGCGAGGTTGTAATTTCGTTATAGTCTACTGCGTTCGCTATGTAGTAATTACCATTTAGAAAAGCATGAATCTATTTCTATGCCTTCGTAAATTAGGAGAGGGACACATAACGCTGAGAAACCTGTTCCCGTACGCAAACCTCGAGCTTGTTTTGTACCTCGATGGGTGACCGTTTGGCGCATATCATGTGCAGTAAGCTTGGATGTGGGGTTGGTGCTATAAATAATGGCTCCAATTCCTGTTCGGTTCATTATATTCACTTACACGCAAATACACTTTCAAAAGGTATGAATCCACCTCTTCTCTCCCAGATATGGGTTAATTAGTAATGCTTGTATCGCTAAACCGACATTATCTCCAAAATAATTTCTTATAATCTAAAATATGTTTCCGGCCGTAAAGAATTTGCAAAGCGCTTATGAGCCGTAGAAAACGAATCACTCGATCAAAAGACCCGATTCGATTTGTATTTCAAACTTTTAGATTCTATTTTATTAATTGCGCGCGTAATAATTCTCCCATCTCGATGGTGTCCCTCTAGAAGCTAAAATAATCAACATCTGAATTTGGAGCTATTAAACCGTGCATAGAACTGGGTTAAGGTCATCACTCTGGGAACATTAAAATTGGGATATTCGGCTAAAAATATGTTGTTAACTAAAATGAGAGTAGAAAATTAGACTATGGCGGAAAATAAAAGCATCATGTGAATTCGGCGGAAACCATTTTTCGGTACAAACCGTATGAATGTTTTCAAAACAAAAGAATAGAGGAAAACGGATTCAAATCTTGCAAAATAGCTCTCCTTGATAACCTCCATTTTGGAAGCAGCTGAACTTCATAAAAATGTTAAGACTTACGAAGCACGTAGGTGACCAGCAGTTAAATAAAAGAAACAGACTAATATCCGTACGTCGGCATTATAATAACTATTTAATGTTAGAAATGCACCCGGAGTAGTGTATTGTTTCCACTCCTGGATTATATAAATCGGCTTAAAGTGTATTATTTCATATTTTGTCAACCCGACGATTATGTTATAGCTTAAAACAGTAGTGAATTTTGTTTAACATCTTAATATTACTACATTAATAATACTATTATTTTATGTTTTATTTGAGCCCTTGCAGATCTGAGCCTTCGGTTTGAGACTTACTTCCGCATCACGTTAAAAATCAGCTTCCCCTACAATTACTAAAGGTAATCAATGCCGAATTCGGTCAGTAAATGTTTGGAAATGTTAGATGCTGTATGTTTGGATGGCCGTGTGGCGCAAGTCTTTCTTATTTAATTGCAGAATTCAATAAGAAAAAAGGAGTTTTAGGAAAATTTCGCTAGAAACAAAGAAAGTGTAGTGGTTTGTTATGTGATGCCTGTTCTTCAGCATGGCAACGAATAATGGAAATATCTTCAAAGATGCAGGAAAAGATTGAAGCAACTGAAATTTAGTTATACAAAAGTACGCTGCGGATGCCATGGATCGAGCATGTGAGCAATGATGAAGTTCTGGAAAGGATGGAATCGAAAACCAAATTAATACAAAAATAAGACGATCTGATTAGATAATGTTTAACGCAAACAAAACTGACAAAAATGTAGTCTTTCTTCATATGTGATGCAACACTCTTCCAATTGAGAACTTATTTTTAACTAGATTTGAACGTAGGTTACTAGCATGTATAATAATTACAAATCTGTAGAAAGGAATAAATGCTTTTTTCACAGATCGTTTATTATATCGCAGTGATAAGCAAGAAATAAATTGGTGCAAGAAGATCGATTGGTCTTATTTTTTACGGGTTATCAAGCATTCGCAGTCTATTTAAAGCCAGCAAATATTTTTAGATTAAAGAATATTTTTAAATATAATAATGATACAAGTTCGACTAATTAATCCCAAATAATTAGCTGAAGGCATAATAGATGGATTTTTTTTCTCGACGGTATTTGTGCGTAAGCGAATATTATGAACCTGACTGGAATTGGAACTCGGCCCACCAATTCTAAACCGTTATTCATCACTCGACCCGCGCATCCAAGCGTAGAGCATCTGGTTTTCCCAAACTAGATACTAATCAGGCTTAATTTTGGTGGTCATATGGGATCCGATATTTTAATGTTATATAGCTGTAACCCTAGTGTAGGAAGTATGTGTTTCGCCATCTCGTCAATATTGAGGTGACCAACATTCAAAACATTCAGATCATGATTTTTTTAGCAAGTGTCTTGATATACACAAGACAACGATCAACGTAAGCAGTACTCTAGAATTTATTATATACAATTTTCCTTATTCCTGAAAAATAGAATAAAGAAAAAAATAATCGGGACAATTGTTGCTGCAGAAGTGGAAAAAACTTTGACTACATCTCTGTCTTAAATAACTGCATATGCAATTTTGTCTTTTAGTTAATTACCAATTCCAGTTCAAACTTGAGTCTGCCATCAAGTATGCCGTAGCATAAGCATAAATGTTTTATTTTTTACTTCGCTCAATAAAACGAAATGAAAAAAAATATCGTCACTAAAACTCTTTAGCAAACTAAGCAATGAAAAGTGAAAATACTATTTTTTTTTTTTCGTGTGTGGACTCTTCTTAATCAAATCGAATTGGTTGGACCTCTTATGTCAACAGCAATAGTTCTTGATTGATCAAAGACGTTTTCCCAGACATTCTTTGCTAATTCGCTCAGCTTGTGTAAAATTAGCCCAAATTGAACGAACCTTGCATCGACCGTTATTTCTCTGATCTCTAGATTTTATTCTTTTTAAACCGACTGAAGCCAGTGAATAAAAGAAAACGATAATCAAATGAAAAATTACGTACGATAAACAAGGTCCGCCTCTTAGACATAAATAAGAAAAATTAGAAAATATATCCCATGTTCGTACTTTTTTTGTACTAAATTCGATTGTTAAAGTTAAATATTTCACTTTTTAAAAAACAAAAACAAAAAAAAACATCCGTTGTTTTACACTTCGAAAGCGACCCACAAGAGATCATCCTGGAGGATGTTGTCTATTCCATCTGCCCTTAGGTTCTACCGATAATTGAAGAAATCAAAAGACTGATGATGGTGATAATGATAATAGAATATCATATTTTACGTTTTAATAAATGCCAAATGTTATAACAAAACTCCAATGCATCTCTTACAAAAATCAATGATGGTGTCCTGAGTATGGTAAAACATCTTGTGGGCGGGCATGAATCTTTTCTCACTACTATTATGCTTCGGAAGATGTCACGGCTTCGTCACGTCAAACGACAGAAAGACCTCTGAAAAACCATCACAGTAAAATCAGAGGCAAGCGGAGGCGGCAACGCAAGAGCTGACAACATCAAAGAGTACACGGATTTGACTATACCGGAACTCTTGAAAGCGACCACCAAGAGATCATCCTGGAGGATGTTGTCTATTCCATCTGCCCTTAGGTTCTACCGATAATTCCATCTGCCCTTAGGTTCTACCGATAATTCCATCTGCCCTTAGGTTCTACCGATAATTCCATCTGCCCTTAGGTTCTACCGATAATTCCATCTGCCCTTAGGTTCTACCGATAATTGAAGAAATCAAAAGACTGATGATGGTGATAATGATAATGAATTATTATTCCTATATATTTATAAATAAAAAATTGAGTTTCGTCAATTTAATAAAAAAACATTAAGACATTATTAAATTCACCAAAGCAGTTTATTCCGTGTAGAAATCATATTTGAATGAAATAAGCAGTAAAAAGATGTCATATCACTACTTTCACCAATATTTTTTATAACGACTAAAGCACAAGTATGAAGAATAAATCTACATCATTAACACTTACATAAACATTAATAAACACGCGATTGAGCTATTTATATTGTAACCACATGCAGTTTCAATATTTTGATATTTACTATTTTCATCATGATATTTACTATCTCTCCAGAGGCGGATGGTGCACAAGGTCAATTAAAGTGAGAATCGGAGCCCTTAATGTCGGCCAAAAATATCCCGTAGACTCTACTTAAATATCCCGTAGACTCTATTTTTTTTTTCTTGTCGGGCTCTTGTCTATTTTTTACCAAGACCAGACTCTGCCTTTCGGCGGAGCCTCGTCTGGGCTCTTCTCCGCCCAGAGATTGAGAGTCAGACATAGAGAGGATATGTTCAGCCTAATATTTTTTTATCGATACAATTATATACTACGAACAGAGCGTAAGACAACAAACGTCGAGCCTTAATCGATACGAGCTGAAGGAGGTTTAACTATTTGGCATTCAATATATATATATATATATATATATATATATATATATATATATATATAAACTTATTTATAAATGGAACTTTGTCACTGTGTGTGTATGTGTGTATGTGTCTGTGTGTGTGTCCGTTACCTATAGACTCCGAAACGGCTGAACCGATTTTCATGAAAATTTACACAGTTATACTATAAGCGTTAGCGAGTGTTCTTAGCTAGTTTTTGTGTCGTGGTACCCCCGATAAATATCGAAAATCGATAATCGAAAAAATAGGGTTATAGAAGGAGTGGTCCGATTTTAATCAAATTTGATACACTCATAGACAAAGACATAAGAAACGTTATTCATAAGTTTCAAGGTTGCAGTTCTTACAATAGTGCAGAAAATTGATAATATATATAAAAGGCAAGATGGTTGCGTGTGTGCCTGTTTATCTACCTGTATGTCTGTATTTTTTTCACCCCTTTTATTTTAGTTTTTGGCTCTAAGAAGTTATAATTGTAGTTCTTAGTTTCGGCCATGATACCTTTTACTCAGAGGACTTATTTAGCCTTCAAAATTCAATTTACGACGAAAAAAACTTATTTGATATCGATACCAGGAGACCAAAATTTTACTTACACCCATTCATTTTCTTTCAGTCTACGGTTTCGCTTTAACTGGAAAAAACTATTACTTTTAGTCTTTCGTGCCATGATTAGTTCTTAAGCTTTCATTACACTCGAGCAACGCCGGACTATACTGCAAGTATATATATATATATATATATATATATATAGGCATAATCCCGGTTATATTCAGTTTTCTATTGGTTTTGCAGTTGGTTTTATTGCTATATTTATTTATTCATTTTGTAAGTATCCCATATTGTATTTGCGTTAGAATTGTTAGCAAAGGATATATGTTACATGATCATAAATGGTTACCTACTGCAGAGAACTGTAACCTTAACTCATTTCTAATATATTTTCATTTTAATAAACTGTACCTTTTAACAAGAATCTGCTGTGTTGTTAAGTCGGAATGTAGCCTATCGGCCTCGATCACTTTCTCACTGCCTTAACGTAACGTCTCTCTGACTTTTCTATAAATTATTTTATGGCAATTGTTTCATCTATGGTACCTCGATTTCATGAATTTAACATGAGCAGCTATATTTAATCATTTTACTATTGAAGCTACTAATTTAAATTCGATTCTAATAGTTTCTTCTCTCTCACTTTTCGTCTATGGATCTCTCTTCATTTTATTGCTTTCCAGTGAAATGCAGTTATTAAGAACTTAAACGTAATGTCAATCATCATCCGATTTTTTTTTTCTAAGAATTTCACCTCAAGCAAAGGCTGAATCGCCACTGGTACGCAAGAAGCTACCTGAGTACAGGTAAATGGCAAAGGATAAATTGGATTTCAGAAGATAGAAGATGACAACTGACGTTGCATTTAAAATTTTGGAGAAACTCTTCGAGTAGAAATGGCGGTTACATTTAACTACTTCGACGGTAGAAAGGTGTGACCTAAATGTCATTCTAGTAGCTGCTTAAATTCATGTGGTTGGGGTATCAAGGAAAAATAACATTTTTTCTAATTCTCTTACTCACATTAACCTCTTGCTTCTTCATGATTTTACTAACTTTATGTGAAATAATTAAAGAAAAGAGAAAAAAATAATTAAAAAATAAGATTTATAAAGAAGAACGATGAATGGATTGAAAATATTGTTTTGTTTAAAGCGATTGGAGTAGATAGACTAAACAATCGCGCGGTTCACAATCCACCCACGTCTATTGAACAGATGAAGAGGCTCATCCCTTGTTTCCTGTTTAGGATGCGGTTTCCGGTTTTCTCTTTTCCAATCTTCTCACTTTTTTTTTTCAATTGGAGTAGATAGATCTATCTGTCGCCCGGTTCACACTCCACCCACGTCTATTGAACAGGTTAAGAGGCTTGTCCCGTGTTCCCTGTTTAGGATGTGTTTTCCGGCTTTCTCTTTTCCGATCTTTTCACTATTACGTAGTCCCCTGCACATCAATGGCATTACCGCCTTGCTCGGGGTGAGACGATTAAAAAAAAAACTTATTTGACTATATCTTGTAAATTAGATCTTCATATCCACCGAAATACTAATTGCTTAGTTCAGTAACATATGAAATGCTGGTGTATAAGGTGTTCCATTAAGATAGATCGAAGTTAATAATAAAGAAACGAGTACTATAGGTGAAATTTTATTTATTTCACAATCGGATCATGTCATTTGAGTCATGGCAATTATGGCCTAAATTAAACGCTATCAATATCGAAGAACAGCGCCAAATCGCATACAGCCAATACAACAATGGCTTTGTGGAATGAGAAGTTCCCAGGTCGCATCATCTCTCGAAACAGTGATATAAATTAGCCATCACGTTCGTCCGATACTACGTCTTTAGATTTTTTTTTCCTTTGGAGTCATCTCAAACGTAAGGTTTATGCCAACAAGACGAAAGCAACTCTAAAGTTGAAGGATGAGATAATAAAACATGTTGGTGATATCGAGAAGCAGCTATGTGAAGACATTATCAAAAATTTGGAACATTGAGTGGGGTGTCGCAGAAGCCTTGTTAGACATTGGGCGATATTATTTTTCATTGATAGTTGCCATGACACAAATACCAGGATGGAATAATGAAAACAATAACATTTTGTCATTAACACTCTTTTATTTACTGCTAGCTTTGATCCCTCTTAAATTGACCACCCTGTAAAAAGATGATTAGACCTGAGCTGTTCACCTTTGTGCCGCAACTGCATGAATTTAAGTGTGCCAACTACCGTTTTAGTACATTGAACTAAATGCAATATTCAGCCCTATTCTTATAATTTATTTCATAGCATTTATCGCTATTTGAAACTCCACTCTTATTTCTTGTTTTACTGGCGCCTACAATCTTCAAAAATTTAAATGCAACATCAACGAGAAGTGCAATAGAAGAAACTGTTAACATAGAATTTAGGGTCTCATTTAACCATTTCACTTATAAAATGATAAGACCTTGCCGCCAATCAAATCCATCGCTTGTATTCCTGGAGTTTGAAGTTTGAGTTTTGTTTAACGACATATCAACCTCTGTGGTTATTTAATGCCGTAAAGGTGGGATTTTAGATATTTTTTAATGTTCAGTTATAGTGAAAATATTGATTTAATCAGATTTTGAAAAATTTTTTTTAATCTGAAGATGTCTTCTAATTTTGTATTCAAAAATGTATTACTGGAAATATTTTTTCCTTCAAAAATTTATTGTTGGTAATGTTTTTCCTTCAAAAAAAAATATATATTTTTTATAAAAGTCTATTTTTATACTTTCATATTGTTTTGAGCCCAGTTTGGGGGGTAAATATTTGCCCATAGGTGGGACCCGATCAGATGCTACAACTCCGGGTGAGGGTGGATCTGGGAACAACAGCAATTAAGAAGTGGTTCCATGCTCCTCACAACCTCTCAATCAGAGGCCTTGCTGCCGGATGAAGTCTACTGTCATAACCAGGACCATTGTATTCCTGAAGTCTAATTACCATAGCATTTAAATTCTCCTATACAATTACAATGATACTATTTCTAGAAAATATGCAGGAAAATTACGTTACGGCGGTGCGAAAGTGAATGAAGTCGAGATTCCATATCAAGGTCAATAAAATTGTGGATCATTGTTTGATAAAATCTTTAAATAAAATATATATCGAGAGCACAGGAACAGATGTGGCAAGAATATTCAAAGCAATGATCAATGTTAATCTTATAAATACGAAAGATAGATTCTATCGAGAAAAATTGTCAAGCACGACATAGTGAACCAAAATTCTTAACCGCAGATTTAGCAGTTAATTCAATATACACTTTCCACTTTACGTAAACTGAAAACGTTAGTCCGAGACACTTTTTTTAAGGTTAGCATCAGCAATCCTGAAGGAAAATCAAAAGAGTTTTCTCAGACGATTAAAAGAGAGGGGTTTCGTTTTTGAGGCGTTAAAGTTAACAATTCACGCCTCGCACTATTTAGTAGCAAGTTCGAATTTTTAGTACAACTGTCAATTTGACCATGAAGAATATATTAAACGTTTAGGGCGGTATTATTCTAGCATTTTTTCTGCTCACGATAGTCATAGGGGCAGTCTGAGCGTAAACTGAAAACGTTAGTCCGAGACACTTTTTTTAAGGTGAGCATCAGCAATCCTGAAGGAAAATCAAAACAGTTTTCTCAGACGATTAAAAGAGATGGGTTTCGTTTTTGAGGCGTTAAAGTTAACAATTCACGCCTCGCACTATTTAGTAGCAAGTTCGAATTTTTAGTACAACTGTCAATTTGACCATGAAGAATATATTAAACGTTTAGGGCGGTATTATTCTAGCATTTTTTCT
Source organism: Ascarosepion bandense (assembly GCA_037127315.1). NCBI lineage: Eukaryota > Metazoa > Mollusca > Cephalopoda > Sepiida > Sepiidae > Ascarosepion > Ascarosepion bandense. Next base: position 450,167 of record JBBBDQ010001234.1, on the reverse strand, counting down.
GCTCACGATAGTCATAGGGGCAGTCTGAGCGTAAACTGAAAACGTTAGTCCGAGACACTTTTTTTAAGGTGAGCATCAGCAATCCTGAAGGAAAATCAAAACAGTTTTCTCAGACGATTAAAAGAGATGGGTTTCGTTTTTGAGGCGTTAAAGTTAACAATTCACGCCTCGCACTATTTAGTAGCAAGTTCGAATTTTTAGTACAACTGTCAATTTGACCATGAAGAATATATTAAACGTTTAGGGCGGTATTATTCTAGCATTTTTTCTGCTCACGATAGTCATAGGGGCAGTCTGAGCGTAAACTGAAAACGTTAGTCCGAGACACTTTTTTTAAGGTGAGCATCAGCAATCCTGAAGGAAAATCAAAACAGTTTTCTCAGACGATTAAAAGAGATGGGTTTCGTTTTTGAGGCGTTAAAGTTAACAATTCACGCCTCGCACTATTTAGTAGCAAGTTCGAATTTTTAGTACAACTGTCAATTTGACCATGAAGAATATATTAAACGTTTAAGGCGGTATTATTCTAGCATTTTTTCTGCTCACGATAGTCATAGGGGCAGTCTGAGCGTAAACTGAAAACGTTAGTCCGAGACACTTTTTTTAAGGTTAGCATCAGCAATCCTGAAGGAAAATCAAAAGAGTTTTCTCAGACGATTAAAAGAGAGGGGTTTCGTTTTTGAGGCGTTAAAGTTAACAATTCACGCCTCGCACTATTTAGTAGCAAGTTCGAATTTTTAGTACAACTGTCAATTTGACCATGAAGAATATATTAAACGTTTAGGGCGGTATTATTCTAGCATTTTTTCTGCTCACGATAGTCATAGGGGCAGTCTGAGCGTAAACTGAAAACGTTAGTCCGAGACACTTTTTTTAAGGTGAGCATCAGCAATCCTGAAGGAAAATCAAAACAGTTTTCTCAGACGATTAAAAGAGATGGGTTTCGTTTTTGAGGCGTTAAAGTTAACAATTCACGCCTCGCACTATTTAGTAGCAAGTTCGAATTTTTAGTACAACTGTCAATTTGACCATGAAGAATATATTAAACGTTTAGGGCGGTATTATTCTAGCATTTTTTCTGCTCACGATAGTCATAGGGGCAGTCTGAGCGTAAACTGAAAACGTTAGTCCGAGACACTTTTTTTAAGGTTAGCATCAGCAATCCTGAAGGAAAATCAAAACAGTTTTCTCAGACGATTAAAAGAGATGGGTTTCGTTTTTGAGGCGTTAAAGTTAACAATTCACGCCTCGCACTATTTAGTAGCAAGTTCGAATTTTTAGTACAACTGTCAATTTGACCATGAAGAATATATTAAACGTTTAGGGCGGTATTATTCTAGCATTTTTTCTGCTCACGATAGTCATAGGGGCAGTCTGAGCGAGAAAATTAAATGCAAATTGACAACTATTAATTACCTTACTGTGGATGGTAATATATATGTGCCTGTGATGAAATAATCTTTAATATTGACCAGAGTTTTAGAAGACGCTGAGCTGAAAATAGCCTGAAAAATGAATGTTTACTGTGCTAAAGTTTCAAATGAAAATCTACATAGAATATCAACATTCGAAAATTTACACAGAATATTGTTACCTGTTAAGTGTAACCAAAGAAAAAAAATTGATTAACCAAAACGTAGAGATTGTGGGGGATTTGGTATTTGCTGGGTTGTATGTTGATTATTTCCCCCACAAATACAACACTCTATTTTGCAATCGCGCAAAGTGAAGGAATAAATTACAACGGACATTCAACAACAAACAATTTATTATGTGACAAATAAAATGGTATGTAGAAACCAACAAAATACATGATTCGAAAATTGCCTTTTTGAGAAATATAAACTTGGCAAGAAGTTAATTTTTGTCCAAAAACGTGTACAAGTGTCTGTAAATAAGCCTTTCCTACTTACATTTGGTGCGTTTCAGTAGGCGGCAGCGTGTCGCGTTGCTGAAAGAAAGTTCGTCGGTTTATTCTTTTTAAGGTCCTTGGAGCGAGGTCACGAACTTTTGGTATGGAAGAAATGACATGGCCGGCAAAGTATACGGTGGCATGCGGACTTAATGGTCTGCTTGGTGACTGACCTTTTTTTTCTAACTGTGTGTATTATATACATTAATAGGGGATCAACTAATCTTCTTAACATTAGGGTGTGAAAACATTTACGGACCAATCAGATTTATTATTTTACTATTTTGTTTGGGGCCTAAATATTTTTGTGTTAATTTACTTCCAAGCCTATTTTTCTAGAATGTTCTTATTCTAAGTTTTTAGCTGATTGGTTGAGAAATATAAAAATGTAATCTAAATTCTACTGCTGTTTTGATTCAATTTCTCTAGAATGTTCTATTGTGTTTTCCTGTTGCTTATTTTAATAAAAAAAATATGTTTCCCATAAGATAAATCACAGACTAATATTTAATCCAAAAAATTTAATAAAAATATTTACAAATATACAGTTTTCGCATTAAATAAAACAACAGAGTTTACTACTGACAGGCTAAGTATTACGAAAGGGAAGGAAGGGTCAGTATGTTTACCAGTTAAGATAGCAAAGAAGCTCAAGTGCTATACTTTTCGGAAATCCTCAAAAGTGTATATAAAGAATAATTATTAGTTTGATCAATGAAAGAGTCAAAAATATCTATTTACCCATATCGTTCCATGTGGTTATCTTTCAGATTTTAGTTGGTCAGCGACTTTTCTTAGAGATTCTTTTCGCTGGATATAAATCCTTGAATGAAAACGTAGTTGATCATGTCAGCAAATCCTGTTAACAACTAACTACTCTCTTCCCAAAACCGCTTTTTATAGTGGCTAACACCTAATTTGCATATTCTAGAATCTTTTAAAATTCTCTCTGGAACATTCTGGCATCTTCCAAAACATTTGATTCCTTATTTCTCTATTTTTAGGACTACTTCACGAATTGCAACTTTTTTGTGATAACAAATAGGAATCAATAAAATCCCTTATTGCAACTTTTTTAGACATTATTATTATTATTATTATTATTATTATTATTATTATTATTATTATTATATATAAATGCATCCTCGTAACAATATCAACATTTGAAAATAATTGGGAAAATGAAAGTTTACTATGCTAATGATTCAAATGAAAATCTACTTAGAAAATCAGCACTGGATTTAAAAAAAAACTATTATCTAATACAAGCTTTGTTAACTATTAGAAAGTTAATATTAAAAGTTTTATGATGAATGAAACATTTTTAGTAGGAAGTGAATACGATGAGTCATACTTAACCCTGGAACACTAACCATCAATTAAATTACACCATTACTAGCCATGGGTATATCATACCCAAATTTAAAAATATCAAAAAAATATTAAATATAAATCTTTATTTGAAATATTTTACATGCAGGCACTTCAAACTTTGTACTTTGAGTTAATATTAATAGGAACTGAAAAACATTATTTAGGTAAGAAAATCAGGTACTGAAAATTGTAATTAAATTGTAATTAAAATGGCGTCATTTACACTGGGTACTATATACCCATGGTTAGTGTTCTCGGGTTAAGATTGCAATTAAAGCCTATCGTTAAGACGGTAAACTTGTATTGTCCAGGAGAAAGAAAACGCTCCAGCAGGAGTTTGTTCCACAAAGTATCAGTTATTGGGGGAATGTTGTTTTGTCGTCGGGATTTCGAGGATATAAGGTGGATCTGACTCCGTTAAAGTAGCATGACGAGTTGTGGATGTAAAGGTTTACATTGGAGCTCATCTGAACATCTATCATTGACACTCCGATGGAATAATGATAAGATTACTACATTGTGCCTCTAGGTAAAAATATTGCAAAATAGAAATTAAATATCCTCTTAAAAATCCTATCAAATATTTTGAAATCTTTCAAGGTTAATTAATTGAGGGTTGGACGGTTCCAGCCAAGATATAGTCTAGTGGAATTTGTTTAACGGAATATCAACCTAGATTGGTTATTTAGTGTCAAAATCTAAGTATTTTGCACTGAGTTTTATGCTGTTAACTACAGATATTTTGGAAATAATTTTCTACTTTCAGAGTAAGAGATATGTTTCTTTACACACACACACATTATTATATAGTGTATTGAATACTGCTGCCACATCTGGTCGGGTTCCCCTGCTATTCACCTCGGGGTTCTTGACAGAATCCAAAGAAGAATCAGCAATGTGAGCGATACCGACTTAGCAGCTCGGCTGCAGTCGCTCTCTCACCTGCGTGACAAGGCTTCGCTGTGCCTCTTCTATAAATACTTTCACGGTTTTTGCTCGAATGGAACTTAGATCACTGGTGCCCATTAGGTATGAAATTAAACGAGCTACTAGAAAAAGAAATCTATTTACCCATATAGTTCCATGAGAATCTCTTTCAGGTTTTAGTTTTTAGTTTTAGCGACTTTTCTTAGAGATTCATTCTGCTGGATATTTTTTTATTATGATGGTTCTAAGATTTCCGCTCACATGAGCCATCTTCAAAGCGTTAAAAGGAACGTTAACTTAAAGACATCCACTATCACAGATGATTTTATCTTGTATTGACATATAACATTGCTAAGCAACGATAACAGTCACTAAATAGCAGATGCAGTTCGTAAATTTGTTATGCGGTTCTATGACGTCACACCGCATGTGAGACCGAAATGTTAACGGACATTTATTTTTACCTGAAATTAAAGACAAAATATTTAGAACATAATAAACACACATTTTCTGTTTTATTTAACTGTATATGTTTAGAATATATATATATATATATATATATATTAGATTATAAAATCTATTGTTGGTAATTTTACTATAGAAATGTGTTTTTTTAGTGTTTTATTGATTTTCATTTTGCTATAAAAATATTTTTGTTCATTTTATCATAACAAATTCTGTTGGTGTTTGTTTGTGGGTTCGTTATTTTCCCGTAGCTTAGGCCCAGCGAGGTGCTACTAATCTCGCCCGCCAGGTTTAATCTGAAAACAACAACAGTTCCTTCCACAGTGCTGAAGACCTACAATCTTCTAATCAGAGACCTTGTTGTCAGAGCTAGATTATAGACATACCCAAGACGAGCAAGATATGGCAGCAAAATATATGTTTGTGATTCTTCTAACAATAAAACCTCGCAGAAAGAACCATGTACTCCTTGGAGCGATAGAATAAGTCAAGCATTTTTTGATTTTTAGCATTTTCGGCAATGGATCGCATGAGTTGCATTTGACATTTGGCTTGAACGTAACGCCCAATAGATGTTCATTGGTATGGCGCAGCATTGAGCATGAAATAGTTCATCAACACTAAAGAAAACCCCATTGTATGATTAATGATTATGAAAAGACACTAGATTAAAATAATGAGTTGAATTGAGCTCAAAATCTTAGAAATGGCACCAGTAAGAAATACGCAACTATCTTAGCCACATGTTCGGTCAGGTGAAAAATACAAACATACAGGCAGGTAAACAGACATAAAAACAAACATCTTGCCTTTTAGTGAACAGGTGTAGGGGCTCATCCCTTGTTCCCTGTTTAGGATGTGTTTTCCGGCTTTCTCTTTTCCAATCTTTTCACTTTTCTTTTTTTTCTTATTATTATTATGTTTTTTTATTTATTTTTTTTCTTTTCAATTGGAGTAGATAAACTAATCTATCGCCCGGTTCACACTGCACCCTCGTCTATTAAACAGGTGTAGAGGCTCATCCCTTGTTCCCTGTTTAGGATGTGGTTTCCGGCCTTCTCTTTTCTAAACTTTTCACTCTTACGTAGCTCTCTGTTCATCAGTGGCGTTACCTCCTTGCTCGGGGTGATATGATTATATATATATATATATATATATATATATATAATCGATTTTCTGCACTATTGTAAGAACTGCAACCTTGAGACTTCTGAATATCGTTTCTTATGTCTTTGTCTGTGAGTTTACCAAATTTGATTAAAATCGGACCAATCCTTCTATTACCCGATTTTTTAGATTTTTGATATTTATTGGTGGTACCTGGACAGAAAACCTAGCTAAGAACACTCGCAGACGCTTATAGTACAACTGTGTAAATTTCAAGAAAATCGGTTCAGCCGTTTCGGAGTCTATAGGTAACGGAGACACACACACAGACACACACACACATACACACAAACACACTGACAAAGTTCCATTTATAAATAAGTTTACATGTGACGTGGCTTGATCACGTGTCCGGGTTCATTTATACATAGAAAGTGTGATTCGATGGAAGGAGAAAGCTAGTCAGTGTGAGCTGAGGGCTACTGTTAACCTGCTTGTTACTTGCTAACTCAACCACCCATATTGTTGCGATCTACTACGAACTTTTAGACCAATAAGATATTATTTTATCATCTGTGTATTGTTTACCACCTCGAACATACAACGATAATAATTAATAAATCTAACTACATTGTCCTGTAATGAGCTTAGTGTTAATTTTTATTTACTAAGATCCCCCACGGGACAATAGCGTAGTTAGTTAAAGTATTGGTGACATAATAATTGTGAATTGAACATCTGAGCCGGTCATTGTGTAAAGGCAATCCGTGGCTACGAAAGAGTGGGACGAGACTATTCTAGTCGGCCTTTACTCGAGGCAGGCTGATTTTTACCGTTAGCACTTCCGAGTGCCTACTCTCGGGGAAAAAAAAATACCCAGAGACTTCGCATACGTGAGGATGGGCTCTCATCTATTTATCCCAGTTGAGACTCTACCTTTTGAAATAGCCTCGTTTGGGTTCCTCTTCGCACGAAGTCAGAGCGTCTGATATGAACAGTCCTCGCTATAGATTTAATAAAGGTTTCAGTGCTGATTTTTCTGTAGGTTACTGGAATTGACATACACCTCAACAAGGGCACAACGACCACAAATTTGGAATAAGAACAACAAAGATAAGGATAATAGTCTGCATGTAAATAGTGTAAATTATTACTAAATCTTCTCTAGCTCCCCCGTAAAGTTAAAGTGAAAATAATAGCAAGACTTTAGAGTTTGAGTAGACGGCTTAGCGGTATTAAAATTCAACATTTGGAAATCCGGATTTTTTTTCCAGGATTTTGAATTCCAACCAGTGACATTGAAGAAAAAAATTACACTGTTAGTTGAACTACGAAGGCCGTTTCCAAGGCATGTACTCACCAGGATTATCTGTAGTACATAAAACATATGGTAAATTTAATTCCTAGCATATTTATACGAAGAGAAGATCGGAATATTGTGTATTAAGCGGATGAATGCTCACATGCCTGCTTATGACAAACACAAGCTGTTTTATCTCACAGGCAAGGGTTGCGAAATCGATCGTTATTGGGTGCGCTACACTCGTAGATAGATATTAAACCTGATTAACCTGCCTAATCAGATACACGAATCTATCAATTTTTATATATTTCAAGCTCACTCTAACACTCTGTCTTATATATATATATATATATATATATATATATATGTGCGTGTGTGTGTGTGAATATGTGTGTGTGTGTGTGTGTGTGTGTGTGTGTGTGTGTGTGAGAGAGAGAGATAGAGAGAGAGAGAGAGAGAGCGAGAGAGTATACAGCGTGTATCAAAAATAGTTCTACAAACTTATATGACGGGTTCCTTACATGAAAACAAGTCCATAAAAACATATGCCCATAAAAACCTTCGTTTTTGAGCTATAAATTTAAAGAAATTTTACGCCCGTTGGCATTGTGTGTCTATGTATATTCGGCTACATTTGTCATATATATATATATATATATATATATATATATATAATAACTATAATAATTATAACAATATTAACAGAAACAAAAATAATTCTGGTAATACTAGTAATTGGCTCTTACTTAGATTTAGTAGTTGTATAATGTCTTGCTTGTGGCGATACGATTATAATATATATATATATATATATATATATATATATATATATATTATCGTATCGTATAATCGTATATATATATATATATATAATCGTATCGTATAATCATATATATATATATTATAATCGTATCGCCACAAGCAAGATATTATACTACGACTGTGGTGCAGTTGGTTGCATATGCGGAAAGTTATAAGAAAGTATACAGGAGGTGTCAGGAAGCGGGTAAGTGCAGGACGAGAATACTGAAGAAATGAGATGAGAGCATGAAAGAAGGGATGCAAGTTAGTGAGATGGGAGATGACTACTGACTTTAAATTTAAATTCTTGGAGATTGTAGCTGTCGGGGAAGCAAGTAAACCGAAGCGAATTCCACAGGCGGGAAGTGCGAGAAAGAAGCCGAGGGAGTAGAATTGGGGTTTACATCTTATTGGTTTTACAGTAAAAGGGTGGGACCTAGTTGCTAATCTTGAGTATCGAGTAAATTCGTATATAGGGGGCAGCAGTGAGCTAAGTTCATCGGAGCAGAAGCCGTGAAACTACTTGTAGAAGAGACACAGGGAAGCGACACTGCGCCGGTGAGAAAGTGACTGTATCCGAGCTGGCAAGTCGGGATCGATCATATTGCAGATTATTCGTTGAATTTTGTTAAGGACATATATATATATATATATATATATATATATATATATATATATATATATATATATACATTTGTATCGAGCACTCTTTATAAAAGTAAATGCATGAACAAAAGTTTATAAAACCTACGAGTTCTACAACTTAGTTACAATATATATGTATTTTATATATATATATATATATATATATGTGTGTGTGTGTGTGTGTGTGTGTGTGCGCGCGTTTGTGTGTGTGTGTGTGTGTACTTGTGTATGCATTTAAACTGAAAAACTCAGTTTTATTGTTAATACTGAAAATTAATATACACAATACGACAAGTTTTACGTCTTTATATATTTAATATAATATTTTCATAAGCGAATTAATTTCGGATATTATATGCTAATTAGTTATAATTGCTTTTCTGGTTAATTATTTTCAGCTAGACAAATATAGTACCTAATATAATCGTTACTATTTTTACTGATACGTTGTTATGCTTATTGATTTACATTTAATGATATGACAAAACAAACGGACGAGAGAAAACGAAGAGTTTTTTTGTCTTTTTGACAAGAAAAGAAAAAGTAGCAGAAAATGAAGTGAAACTTTTTATCCAGATATCAAACCCTAACCAACTACCATCAAATGTATAACGTCATTCTTACAGTAGAATAAAATTTTCTATTGGTGTCAAAAGAAAAAGAAAATACAAAGAAGGAATATTTCAGTTAAGATAAATGAAGAAAAATCCTCAAAAAAAAGAGACAACAAAAAACAAATAAGAAAGAAAGAAGAATGAAAGATCTTATTAAAATTAAAGCGCAAATTGTACCTACGCGAAAGAATGATTTTAAGATTATCGAGGAAATTTAAGAAAATATTGCAAAGAAAATGATTACAGCGAAGTTTATAAGATGGAACATTTGAAGAATGACTGCCTGAAAGCCATTCTGGCAGTTTCAGATGTATAACTCTTGAGTAATGTTTACTCAACATTTATACATCTGAAACTGCCATAAAAGCTAGACGAAAAATTTGCTTAATGGGCGGGGTACTGATACAAATATCAGTGAAAAGTGAACAAAGAGACAATTTTAAAGTTAAATAACTAAGTAGTATTTTGACAGACAACAAAAATGCGTGACAATGTTTATCATGGTGGAAAATAGCAAGTCATCCTGTTCACCAAAGCCGGAGAGTAGTAAGGCATTGTTTACTCGATTATATATATATATATATATATATATATATATATATATATATATGTGTGTGTGCGTGTGTGTGTGTGTGTGCGTGTGTGTGTGTGTGTGAAGAGGCTCATCCCTTGTTTCCTGGTTAGGATGCGGTTTCCGGTTTTCTCTTTTCCAATCTTCTCACTTTTTTTTCAATTGGAGTATATAGACTAAACTATCGCCCGGTTCACACTGCACCCTCGTCTATTGAACAGGTGAAGAGGCTCATCCCTTGTTTCCTGTTTAGGATGCAGTTTCCGGTTTTCTCTTTTCCAATCTTTTCACTCCTATGTAGCCCCCTGCACATCAGTGGCGTTACCGCCTTGCTCGGGGTGTTATGATTAATATATATATATATATATATATATATATATATATATATATATATATATATATAAAGTCTGTCTGCCCCCGTCTACCGAGCGCCTATTGCTCAGAAGTAGAATCGCTGACTGACGCCAATTCGGTCGGTTTTCAATCCTAGATAAAAAGCAATCGGATGTCTAACCGTAGCAATACTGTATTAACCGCACTGATGAGCCGTGATACAGCGAAACAGATCTGTCTGCGGATGACTCCATATATATGTATATATATTTATTGATTATAAATTGTATTTTAGAACATGTGCATAACTTCTCTATATATAATCGCCTCGAGGGCGCAATCGTTTCAGCACTGGAGTAGCAGTGCTTCGTCAGGCGATGTTGAAGTTACCGGACATCCTTTACCTTTATATTTATTTAGTTTTGTTATGGGTGTTGGCTGGGTTTGATATTTCGTTGACAGTTGTAATTTCTCAGTGGTTATGGGTGTTGGTGTGTGCTATCAAGATAGTGGAGTCAGTCTGTGACCGTTGGAATTATTATTTGGAGTATTCCTAAATTGATAAATGGGAGTCTTTGGTCCTACGCCTTTGTAGCTTGCAATTTTCAGTTTATTGGCCTATATCTTAATGGGTTTCTTAGATGTGCCGATAATGGCTGGCGTGGATATTTTTTGTTTATTTTTATTTTAGCGGAGTCTTTAAAATCGGTGTAAGTTTGCATGCTTAATCTTAAACTTTGGGTTTAGGGAATGTGTTTTTTGTCTTACATTTTAAACTTTTGATTATTTATTTAGATCATTGTTTGGAAATCGTTTTATCTATCAAAGTTTTAATTTTAAATCTTTGATTTTTAATTAGATCATTTTTTTGGAAATCCTTTTCACTATTAAATTTGTAAGTTTTTATTTTTCTATTCTTATATAAAATTCTATTCTCGTGTCTAGTCAATATATGATTCGTTCGACTTTCCTTCTATTGTCGTTTCTATTTGTTTTTGTGTCCCTTTAATAAAAAGAGCCAACGAATGTCCTATGAATAAGCGTTGGCCGAAAGATATCTTAGGTCTATAACTAAAAGTAAAAAAAAAAAACATAGGACGTCCTGTTTGTTTAATGCTATTGTTCGTTTCTGTGGGTACAAGTCTTCATATATATATATATATATATATATATAGAGAGAGAGAGAGAGAGAGAGAGAGTGAGAGAGAGCGAGTTGAAGATAGATATCGTTTTCATATATGAGTGTGACTAAAGTGACAGTCTTTTTCTCTTATTAACTTTTAATAAAAAACAAACAGCACTAGTTTAAGAAAATTTATAAGTATTGTAGCATCAATGCATCAATGCAACATGTGATGATTTACAAAATATTTAGCATGTTCAAAATGATTCCCTCATGTTCAACGAAACCCTGAATCCTACAGGGTGTTCCAGACACGCCCCATAAACTAATTTTTAATTTTTCTCTGTTTCAGATCTGATCTAGTATGGGTGAGAAACTAACAGTACAAAAAAAGAGTTAAATTGTTTTTTTTGTTTAGAAGATTTGTGTCAACATACCTCTTTGTAGCTCAAGAATTCAACTGCAATTTTCCTGTGCGAAAAAAACTTTGATCCATACTATTGTCTGTCGTTTGATCAAACACTTCCAAGAAACTGGATCAGTTGCTGACCGTGGGTGATGTGGTCGACGAAAGAGTGCAACTGATGAGAAACATCCACCATGGTTCTGGCGAATGTTGCTAGAAGCCCCGTGAAATCAGTAAGGAAAATAAGCCACCAGCTAACGATTAGCAAATCTTTTAAGAATACATCGTATTTTTAAAAGACAGAAAGAGAATTAATGCATGTGTTACAGGTCCGTCCTTCAATATGGCAGTGAATGCTGGACAATACCATCAAAGATGAAAGAAAAATTTGAATCAGCTGAAATGTGGTTCTACAGAAGGATGCTGAGAATATCATGGAACGAGCATGTGGGCAATGATGAGGTCTTGTAAATGATGGAAATAAAACGGAAATTAATGAGCATCAGGAAGAGACAGCTGAAGTTCCTGGGAAATGCAATGAGGAAGAAGGGCTTGGAGAATCTGATACTAACAGGCCAGATAGAAGGAAAAAGAGACAGGGGAAAGCAACGGATAACATATTTGAAGGACTTAATCAGGTGGGTGACGGAACGAGGATTGCGTGGTTTAACAGTAGAAGGCGTGCTCAGAAACACCAGGGATAGGAAAAGTGGAAGGGACAAGGCACATAGAAGAAGAAGAATGTATAGGGTGAACAATTATAGCATCTGTTATGATTATGATCAATAAAATTTATATTCATATGCATTTTTCTAAAAGTATGGATGCTTCGCGACTTCTGAGACACGCTGTATTTCTACAAACCATTTGACACATTTCTCCATTAGTTTCAGAAAATTTATCATAAATTCCTTTTTTGTTTATTCAGGAATTACAGTCGGATTGAATATGCCACGAAGTTTTCCTCCATATTTGACACTAACTTAATACTTCCCTTCATGTATTATCTTGTCATTTTTACCAATCCACTTTTCCTTACACATTTTTTCCATTTTCTTTCATTTTCTTCTCGTTTTTATCGCCAGTAATGATTTCACTTTGAAGGACAAACGAACTGAATATTTATCATAGACTAAAAATGAAAAAAAGGAAATCAATTCTGTCAGGAATTTTGGTTTCTTGTTATCAGCTACAACACAGGTCAGGTCTTAGTTACAAGGTTAACGTCATTCAAAATACCTTTCTTCTGAGTAAGAGGTTGAAATCGATCGTTCAGTTTATCGATCGAATCAATATAGACAAACATTATTATTTTAGTACCTATTATGAAGGGAGCTAACTCATGTCTGATCAAGATTATATCATTATGAAACTAATATAAATTATCACTCAGTTTAGTTTTCGGTATTCTTAGCTAGGACAAATATATTATCTCGCCTTACCTTCTGTTTATGTTTATAGATTGTGGCCATAGTTGGAAATTTTATTGTTGATGGAACAAACAATCAAAGGAAAAATCTAAGACCCAAACTGGAAATTTGTTCAGTTATGCTATGTATAAGAGCCAGCGAATGGGATTGAACTGTTGTATACTTAACACACGACCCCCAACTACCCGATCCCTAATGAGGACGGAACTCATTACTCTCATCGGGGATATCGACTTGGTGTAATGGTCAGCAAGCTTAGCTGACTAGAACCTGTTACAACTGAATAGTGAATTCGATCCTCACTGGGTACCCCATACATTCTACCTTGCGCACATCTTACTTGAAATCCGTGAAGATATTAATTTATGTGTAGCGTGTCCTGTGCAAATAGATCTGTCAGAGCCAGACACTCTACAGGCCAGAAAGAGCTTGCCTTTAGTCACGGACACGTGGATGGTTTTTACATAGAAATAACAGTTTACCCTGCCCGTTTATTTCAGTCTACGTAGCCCTCCGCACAGCGATGCCGTACCCCTATTGCACTGGCTGCATGCATAGTTATGGAGTGCAGCCTACCGTATTGTACTAAATGGATTCTATTTTCTAGAAACTTATCAACCCTTTGACAGGTCATTCCCATTAATTCTATACCAGAGGAAGTGCTTTTTTGAACAGCTTTGAATTTATACTACTACTACAAATACCGTAAATACCAGTGTATTAGTCTACTTCATGTATATTGCAACTCCAGATATTCCTTCTTTTTTTTTGTAGGAAGTCTGTTTTTTTTATATAGCTTGTTTTGCATGCGACCCCGGCTTCTGAGAAGGCCGACCGTAGACGAATATTGCAATACTTTGCATCATCCTGGACATATTTTATAGCAAATAAATGTTCTTTGTTCCTTTTGCTGCAAAGTTATCCTAAAATGGTGAGAAAAAAAAACTTACCGTAAAATATCTGATACAAACATTTAAATAACGTACTTTTCTTTGACTGACGGTTACTGAAATCCAAACCTAATGAACATTGAAAAAAAAGTTACAATAATCTTGTAAAATATAACAAAAATTTAAACCATTATTTGGAGCCCTATTATTCTAACAAAACCGCCTATACTACCTTGAACTCTATCAATGGTGTTAATGGTTGGCAGGACAAAAACACTGATCGCTGGGGGTAGTAGCATCTGTTAGGGTCCCAGCTATAGGCAAATAGATAACCATTAAAACTGGAGTTAAATCTCTATAAAAATAGATTTTTATAATAAAATTGCCAACAATACATCTTTTGCAAAATATAAAATAAAATAAAATAAAATAAAACGAATGTTACTAACAATATATTTAACTCTTGACAAAAATCTTTTTTGCAAAACTACTTCAATGAAACCTGATCTACAACTTGATTTCTACAAAAATACATATTCTATTCATACGAACCTATTCTAAAAATCTTGGCGGCATTCCGTCAGTTAAGTGCCATAAGTAAAACACACTTGGGCGATCATGTCTCGAAAGAGACATAAATGACTGGGCAGGAGATTATCCCGCACTAGTTTGCCATTGCTTTCTGCGGTATAGTGGTTCCCAGCCAAGGATATAGAACCCAATTTGTCCTGTTATTTAACACATAACTGGAAGGAAGAGACGGATTAATATCTTTTTCCAATGGTATTTCCGCGTAAGTGAATGCAATGAATTCAACTGGAATTCGAACTCAGTTCCCCGATTTCTCGTTCCGAGCCGATATCCACTGCACCACAACGCATTGATATACTCTAAAAAGAAATAAACCAGACAGATGATTGGTAAAGGTTTAAGTTATTTAGAACAAGATAGAATAAACTGCGGTGAGCCATGATCTTCTCCGTTCTAAAATACAGAACATATGAAGAACACAAAAAGTTACACGGTCGACTGGTTCGCACCAATAAGGAATGATATTTCGAATTTCGTTCGAGAATCGTATTTTATATCTGATCAATGGAAACAGACAACTGATTAAATTGTTGTAAATTGTCAAAATAAATAGATAAACATAATTGTTATAATCATTCATTCATTTAGTCAGTCAGTCATGAATTCATTCATTTATTGAATTCTGTGTAAAATTTACGGCTTTGAATGCAGTGAAGGGTATTATGAACACGTGACCACAAAGCAGAAGAAAACGCCAGAAAATAGAGAAGTGAAAATCCAGTGGGATATTTCGGTACGGACACTGGCAAATTTAGAGCACAATACGCCAGATGTAGTCCTGCTGGACCAAAAGAGAAAATGTGCTTCCTGATAGATGTCTCCTGTTCATTTGACATGAGAATTGAAAGCAAAGAATAAGAGAAGACCGACAGCTATAATGAGTTAAAGTGTGATGCTCTGAGAGTTGGAGAAGCACAAGTAAAGTAATTACAGTAACGGTAATCATTGCACCCTAGGGGGTTTGTACAAAAGAACACAGAGAAAAATGGCAATGGTATTGGAGTGGGACTTGTAAATAGAAACATTGCACAAAGCTTCAACAGCAAGAATAATCTCTGAAATGAAAAAAATTACCGGTTTATTTTCTTAAGTCTGGAAATGCGACCTGAAAATAAACTTATATTCCGTGCGTAGTAATAATAATAATAATATTAGTAGCAGTAGTAGTAGTAGTAGTAGTAATATTATTAGCAGTAGTAGTAGTAGTATTAATAATAGTATTAGTAGCAGTAGTAGTAGTAATAGAATTAGTAGCAGTAGTAGTAATAATAGTATTAGTAGCAGTAGTAGTAGTAATAATAATAGAATTACTTGCAGTAGTAGTAGTAATAATAATAGTATTAGTAGCAGTAGTAGTAGTAATAATAGTATCAATAATAATAATAGCAATAATAATATTATCATTGCGCTTGTCCCTCCATTCATTAGTTAGCACGACCATCAAGCCCTGACAATACCTAATAAATAAAGTACTGCGTTGATTGAGTGGAAGGAGGGTAAAAGACACTACTTGATTACAGTGAGGAAGTTACAGACAGATAGAAAGAAAGAAAGAAAGAAAGAAAGAAAGAAAGAAAGAAAGAAAGAAGTGTTTAACATCTCCTGGCAAAAGGTAAACTATTCCGTTTTGATCGCTGGGAAAGAGGGGAAAATACACAACTTGGTTTCATTGAGTGAATGAAAGAAGAGAGAAAGAAAGAAAGAAAGAAAGAAAGAAAGAAAGAAAGAAACAAACAAACAAACAAACAAACAAAGGAAAAATAGATTTGTTCAGCACCTGTTTTAGTGAAATAGAGTAAAGTTTTCAATTTCAAATCGTTTCATTTGTACGCAATTCTTAGGTTAACTACTGGCATTCATATTTATAATTGTCAGTTGGTAAGCTCCAATATTTAACAATGCGGTTTCTACGGGTATTTCATTGTCAAAAAATATGCCATGAGCTTACTCAATGATTAACTTAAAAATTAAAATTGGTCATAGTATTAAAATAGGAATACCATGAAATTTTCACGGGTTAAAACTAGTAATAATAATAACTACTGGAAAGATTTGTGAAAATTAGACGGATTTACTATTAAATTTGTATTGATGCTACTTTTCAACCCATAACAATTCCCAGAAATTTTGTTTTTTATAATCGTTTCACCCCAAACAAGGCAACACCGCCATTGGTTCACGGTAGGTTACAGTAAGAGAAGAAAATGCAAAAGAAAAACAAGAAAGAAAACATAAGTAACACGTTTTCGAGGATAAAGAGGAAAGAATAAAAAAAAGTTGGGAATCGAGATAATAGAAAATGGCAAATAGACGTTGAAGTTAAATTTTTGGAGATTGTAGTTATCGGAGAAGCAAGTATATTGAAATGAGTTCTATAGGCAGAGAGTGCGAGAAAAAAGTAAAAGTGACGGTTATATTTTCTATTTCGACGGTAAGATAGTGGGACCTAGTTGACAATCTAGTAGCACGTGTAAATTCATGTGGCTGGAGCACCAGGAAAAGAAGCTCGAGAAGAAGCCGTGACAATATTTGTAGAAAAGACTAAAAAATATATTTGTAGAGGGAACCCACAGGTCAAGCTGCTATATAGGGATAGATTACATTGCAGATCCTTCTTTGTCAGGAAACCCGAAATGAATAGTAAATCCCTCGACTAGATAAAACATCAGAATTTAATGCACCGATATATGGCATATTTACAAATATGAAAGATGGATTCTGGCAAAAAAAAATCTTCTGGTCCGACACAGTGAACCAAAATTCTTAGCAATCAATGCAACGATTGATTCAATGTAGACGTGCCATTTGGAGTTAGCCGAGGGAGTAAGTCGCAGTGTGTTGCTTTCTGGAAGACTAGAGGGAAAAGTTACATATTCGTTCGTAGTGTCTCTTCAGGTTGTTGGCAATAATGGCTCTCCAAACTATTTTGTCCTTTGTATCTCCGACTAAATTTTGGCATTTTTTTTTATCTCTGTTAAAACATGTTTTGCTAACAATCTACACAAGGTTGTCACGTAAGTTTATACGCTGATTTCTTGTCCCTCTTACCGTCAATATATTCTGAGAGTGTCAAAATGTCGAAGCTATCTTCCCTCACAAATTCTGGAAATTATACATATTTCTAATGTTAAACATAATTGTCATTTTTTATTCTATTTTCTCTAAAATTTCATCGTTGCTTTTAAGGTTAAGTATTCTCAACATGGATGTGCATCGTGGTGCAGTAGATATCGGCTCCAAACGAGAAACCGGGGAGCCGAGTTCGAATTCCAGTCGTATTCCTTGCATTCACTTACTCGCAAATACCCTTGGGAAAGGTATTAATCTGTCTCTTCTCTCTAGTTATGGGTTAACTAACAGAACAGATTTGGTTCTGTTGCCTTGGTCGGCAGCCAGTCTACCGCAGAAAGCAATGGCAACTTTCTGCGGGAAAGTCTTCTGCTCAGTCAGTCATGTCTCTTTCGAGACATGATCGGCCAAGCGTGTATCACGTATGGCAATTAACTGACTGATTCTCAACATCCTTCTGGTAGAACCGCATTTTTATTGCTTCAAGTCTATTCAGTGACGGATGTGCATTGTGGTGCAGTGGCTGTCTGCTTGGAAAGAGAAATTGGTGAGCCGAGTTCGAATTCCAGTTGAGTACCCTGCATTCACTTAAGCACTGACACCGTTGAGAAAGGTATTAATCTGTCACTTCCCTCCAGTTATGGATTAAATAACAGGATGGGCCTGGAGGCAACCCATCCAGTGTTGGTGTCACAATAAAAAACACCCTTGGTAGTCCTGGCAAAGCATCAAGTATTTGACAAATTTATGAATTTCGCTATAAAATGCGCCAGGGTTCCAAATGTACAGGGAATACTGGAGGGGTGTAGTGTGTTCTATCTCGTCCAAGGCCGCAGGACGACGCTATTCTTTCTCTGCTTTCGATATCTCGATGCGCCCTCAAATTTCAAATCTCTCTTAAAAGTACTGAAATGCCAACAGACCCTAGCCACAAACAACCGTCTTGACCTAAGAGAAACCCAGTCCTATTAGTCTCTATGTCGGACTCCATTTTGGCCTCCCTACGCTTCTCTCACTATCTCTTTTTGTTTTATTCTTTATGTACCGGTGTCGTTCTCTTTCTCTCTGGGACACTCAGCACGGTTAGTTTTTTTTAAATAACAAACTATTTTTATTATATCAGAAGAAGGTGATACTTATTAAGGAAAGATTTTGATTTCAAATTGTAAGTTCATGGGTGGAGGTGACTTTTATTCAAGAAGCCTAGAGGCCACGAAACATGATTTGATCCGACACTAAAACCAACTGCCTATAACTTAGATAGGTACCTCTACTCCATTTTAGAGAACTAAGTTTTGAATTAAATTTTAAAAAATAAAAACTTTTTCTTGAAACTTTAATTTTAGCTTAATTGAAAGTTAAATAATTAAATTTACTATTTTCACTAAGCAAAATACTCGGGTGTAATTCAAACAGAAATTATATTCATAGGAATCTAAAATTTAGAATTTTTTTTAAATTTTAAATTTTAAATTTTTCGGCCGTTTTTTCGGCCGTTTCTTTTTGAGCGATCGACACATTGGTAAACAAAAGTTAATTCTCGGTTTTAAAAACCTTGCAAAAATATAATATAACATCTTTCACTCTTTATGTTTAGAAAATTATCAAATTTAAAGTTAAAATAATCTGATTTGAAACAAGTGTTACTTGTTTATGGCATGCAATTTAGAATACAAGTATTTCTTTGTCTGGCTCGCTGACCTATTAAGTAGGCAATGACAGCGCCTATCAAACAATCTGGAAGAATATATATAGAGAATATATAGAGAATATATATAGAGAATATATAGAGAATATATATAGAGAATATATAGAGAATATATATAGAGAATATATAGAGAATATATAGAGAATATATATAGAGAATATATAGAGAATATATAGAGAATATATATAGAGAATATATAGAGAATACATAGAGAATATATAGAGAGAATATATAGAGAATAATAAAACAGATTTATGCAATAAACGATTATTACTGTGAAAAAAAGAAACTTATTCAAATTAATACAAGTAAACCTTAATCGAAATGTCTCATCATTTCAATCGAGTTATCAAATAATAAATAACTTACTAGTCTCGAGAATAAAACACGCGTTTTGTTTCGCTGTCGTAACTGCTGAAATACCTCAGCTAATCGGGGAAGTACGGCTAAATCCCAGTGAAACACCGGTTCACTTACAACCACCGAAATTAAGCAATAAAAAGCTTGGTAAGAGCCCAGACTTCTTCTTCTTCTTCTTCTTCTATGTGCCCTATCCCTTCAGGACGTAGGCGATCATGACTCTCCACGTCTCCCTATCCCATGTGGCTCTTAGTATGTTTGCTCCTGTTGCTCCTGGCAACCCCCGTTCCGTCATCCACCTGATCAGACCCTGCAAATATGTTATCCGCTGCCTTCCTCTATCTCTCCTTCCTTCTATCTGACCAATCAGTATTAGGTTCTCCAGGCTCTCTTTTCTCATTGCATGTACCAGGAACTTCAGTTGTCTCTTCCTGATGCTCAGTATCAGTTTCCTTTTTGTTACCATTCTTCTAACACCTCGTCGTTGCTTGTATGCTCAGTCCATGATATGCATAGCATCCTTCTGTAGAACCACATTTCGGCCGCTTCCAGTTTTGTCCTCACTTTCGATGATATTGTCCAGTATTCACTGGCGTATTGAAGAACTGACATCACGTAGCAGTCTAACACTCTTTTCTTCGTTTCTATTGAAATTTTCCTGTGTGTTAGTATTTCGCTCATCTTCTGGATTGCGTCCTTTGCTATGACAATTCCCCTTCGGATTTCCGTGTCGCACTTTCCATCTCCTGTTAGAACACTTTCTAGGTACTTAAATTCTTGTACTTGTTTGATTCTGTTATCCTCCACCTGTATTTGGCATTTTGGGTTGTATCTTTTGCTGATGACCATGCACTCAGTTCCGAAAACAGTCAAAAGAACTCTGCAAAAATGTCGAATATGCAACTTCTTTCTTGTGACTACTGGTAACGTATGCTGATCGTAATTACTGCTGACAGGTTCTTATAATTTCGGCTAGTTAAAGAAAATGTTCGTTTAATTCATGTTGTGTATATATTATTACATACATTTTCTTTCAGAGGGATTTTATTTTGTTTTTTTTTTTTTGTCTCTAGCATATACAAATCTACCATCCGCCCGTGTATTGAATATTGCTGCCATATCTGGTCGGGTGCCCCTGCTGCTCTCCTTGGGCTTCTTGACAAAATACAAAGGAGGATCTGTAACGTGGTTGATACTGACTTGGCAGACAGGCTGCAACCACTCTCTCACCGGCGTGATGTGGCTTCCCTGTGCCTCTTCTACATGTACTTTCATGGCTTCTGCTCCGATGAGCTTAGATCACTGGTGCCGCCTAAGCACGAATTTACACGAGATACTAGATTAGCAACTAGGTCCCACCCTTTTACAGTTAAACAAATAAGATGTAACCGTAAATTCTACTCCAACAGCTTCTTTTCTCGCGCTTCCCGCCTGTGGAACTCCCTTCCACAAGTCTGCTTTCCCGACAGCTACAATCTCCAGGTGTTTAAATGTAGGGTCAGTAGACACCTCCTATCACACTACCTCCCAATTATTCTCAGAACACTCTCATCTACCCAACCCTCATTCTCGGTATCCTTACCCGCCTCTCACCCACCCTCTGACATTTCCTATGTTTAACCATTCTCGGTATCCCTACCCGCCTATCACCCACCCTCTGACATTTCCTATATTTAATCATCCCTTCTACACTCTATGTCGCCCCCTGCGCAGTAGTGGCAGTGACATGCCTTGCTCGGGGTGAAACGCTTATAACAAAAAAACAAAAAAAAACGCTACAATAAGAATAGGATTACATTGAATTTAAAATGAACGTTTTTTTCTCTCACCCTCCTAAGTCTAAAAAAAAAAAAGAAGTTAGCTTGTGACTACCAAGTGCATAAACCTGAATATGCGGGTGGATTAATGGTTAATAGGTAGCGATTGTTAATCAGAGAAACGAATTCCATTTGAGTTCATTATTTTCAATTACGCGCAATACACTCTTGGAAAAACTATAATTCTGGCTATTTCACTCCCCAGCTATGGATTTCTTTTTTCATATTACCCCAAGCAAGGCATTCCACTGCCACTAAAGTCCAGTGGGTTACATAGAGCGATTGGGTATAGGAAATGTCAGAAGGAGGGTGATAGACGAGTAAGGAGGTACATAGGAAGAGTGTTGGAGAGAATAAGTGCGAGTTAGTGTGTTGGGAGTGTTTATTGACCTTACATTTAAACTCCTGGAGGATATAGCCGTCGGGGAAGCAAGCATGCGGAAGGCAATTCCACAGGCGGGAAGTGCGAGAAAAGAAGCTGTTGGAGTAGAAATTGCGGTTTTCATTTCATCGGTTTCAATGTAAAAGGGTGAGACCTAGTTGCTAATCTAGTCTCTCGTGCAAATTGACACCAAGGAGGCATCAGTGATTTAAGTTCAACAGAGCAGAAGCCATGAAAGTATTTATAGGAGAGGCACAGGGAAGCCACGTCACGCAGGTGAGAGAGTGACTGCAGGCGGTCAGCTAAGTTGTTATCGATCACATTACAGATTCTCCGCTGTATTTTGTCAAGAACCCCGAAGAGAATAGCAGGGGCACCCGACCAGATGTGGCAGCAGTATTCAATACACGGGCGGACGGTGGAAAACTTGTATCGCTAAATAATGATTCGTAAAACAAACAAATATTCTTATTATCTAAAAATATTTTAAAATAACCCACAATGGGTTGACAAACCGCCAGAAACGAATCAATAAATCAATCATCAATGAGTTTTTCAACTGTTCATCGACTCCTTCACCTCATCTTTTTCATAAATAAACGAAAAAGTGTTAAATATCCCACATTTTATAACAGGAAGCATTAATATACGGAATGAGATAAGTAAATTATCGCCATTTTAATTTAGCGCATGCGCGTTGTTTGTTTTTGATTTTCTCGACTGCACAGTATCTTAGGGTCAGTTGGGCAGTGTTTGTGAGAAAAAGAGCACCTATAACGCAATTCGTTCTACTAGGAATTCGGTTTCGATGTAGAGGTAGATCTTCTTTCATGTGCTATGTCCTTTCGGGACGTAAGCAATCATGGCTTTCCACATCTTCCTGCTCCTGGTGGCTCTTAGCATGCTTTCTCCTGTTGCACCAGGCAACCCTCGTTCCGCCATCTACCTTATTAGACCCTTCAAATATGTTATATATTGCGTTTCTCTGTTTTTTCCTCTATCTAGCATTTTAGTAACAGGTTCTCCAAGCTGTCCATCCTCATTGCATGTCCCAGGAACCTTAATGGTCTGTTCCTGATACTGAGTATTAATTTCCTTTTCGTCTCCATCCTTTCCAAAACCTCGACATTGCTCACATGCTCAGGCCATGATATCCGCAGCATCCCCTCTGTAGAACAACAATTCAGCTGCTTCAAGTTTTTTCCTTCCTCTTCGAAGATATTGTCCAACATTCACTACCATATCAATGTGAAAATGACCACTTTAAAATTCATACTAACCTCTACATCAAAACCAAGAATTTTGAAGATTTCCTTGATGTATCCTTCACTCTTCTTTTATCTGCACCACCATTAATCTGCAATCACTGTATAAGCGACGATCATTTATATTTACTGTTTTATTTGTGAAATCGAGGCCCATAAATTCATATACTCTTGCACTGTCAAATGAACCCTGGGGGACATCAAATTCCCGTTTATTTGTTATTATTCTTGCCATGTATCATTGTTGTGAAAGAGAATTGATTTTCTAAAATATAAAATAATTTCTACTTGCTCAGGGATTACATTAATGAACTCCTTTGCAAATTTTGTTGTTTAAAGCAGCCCCTGTTCACATATGGAGGGATAGAATTTTTTCTAGGATATTTAATAAACACATGCTTTTCATTTTTTATTTATCTATTCAAGAAATACATTCTCCTGTGCCTTGCCACGGGTTAGCTTTTGTTGGTATCTATAGTAACTCACATAATTCTTGTAAGTTTTTTTGGCTTACTTTTCCAATTTCATTTTGTTAGGTTAATTAGGTAAAATAATTGATTTAAACATCCTTGAGGTTATTTACATTAGAAAATTTGCATTCGACAGACGTAGTTAGTGGAACCTGTCATCTATATTCATTCGGGACGTGATATTTGTGACTCCACACTTATTTTTTCATTATACCGATTCTTTGCTTCTCTTTTTATAAATATTGATGATCGCTTCAGTTATTTTTTTATACACCTACGGGCTCATGTAGACGTTTTTTCTAATTTTATCGCCTTTAAATAAAATTTTCAAGATTATTTTTTCACATTATCCGTCAAGCGTTTTTGATAGATGTTATTTACTTTTCTGAACTTAATTTTATCAATTATACCAAGTATATCTTTTTCCATGTGCGTTGTGGTGCATTGGATATCGGCTCGGAACGAGAAATCGGGGAGCCGAGTTCGAATTCTAGTTGAATTCATTGCATTCACTTACGCGCAAATACCCTTGGGAAAGGTATTAATCCGTCTCTTCCTTCCAGTTATGGGTTAAATAACAGGACAGATTGGATTCTATAGCCTTGGCTGTCAACCAGTCTACCGCAGAAAGCAATGGCAACCTACTGCGGGATAATATTCTGCTCAGTCAGTCATGTTTCTTTTGAGACATGATCGCCCAAGAGTGTTTCACGTATGGCACTTAACCGACTGATTGATATGTTTTTCAAAGCCAGTCAACTCACCTATCACTGGTGTAAATGTATTCTGAGATTTTAAATTGAGATTTTTCAATCTCATCTTTGTCGCTAAAATACTTATGCCATCTTATTATCGCAAAGTGATGTTCAGTTTTGGGCAATAATGTCAGGTAAAAGGATATTCTTTAAAGGGTAAACTAATTTCAACGCTTGCGTAATATTTCTTTCCATTATTTATTCAACCATTGTTGTGTGTAAATATTATGTACACACATCGATACGGATACATATAATAAAAAATACAGTTTGACCGTTTATATGACGTTATCTTTAGTCACTTGAAATTGGTTTCATCCAACGTGAGAATGCTGGAATAAAAAACACGATTGCCTAAATATAACAGAACAATCAGTCTGTAGTGTGATTGGCTAGCTAATAATAATTAGCATAGCCATACCCCCATATATATATATCTAAGATAATGGACAGATATAGACTCGTGAGATTAAGTTCGAATGAGCACTTATCAACATCATAACAAAATGGCGTCGCCGAACGAAACTATGTTGGATTTTGAAAACCCTGAGGCAGTTACAATTTGGCTGAAGTGTTTCGAGGCAATGGCCAGGATAAAAAAAATGAAGGACGATTAAAATCAAAAACAAATCACGGATTTATTTTAGCTACCGCGGGGTGTAGAGTCGTTAAACAAGTGTCGTTAATGAATTACCCTGAGAAAATTGAAACCTTAGACCTTAAAAAGATGAAGGAAAGAATTTTAAGGTCTATCCAACAACAAAAAACGTTTAGTCATTGCCGAAAGGAACAACATTCTGGCATTAAGACAAGAGTCTGGAGAACCTATTAGGAAATATCTCAGTAGACTAAGAGATACTGGTGAATTTAATGAACTGGGAGGAAAAGAAATGGCAATAGAGCACGAATTAATTCAGCTTTGACTCGTCGAAGGTTTCGTTTATACTGCACAGAGAAATAAAACTTTGGAAAGATTACATTTACAAAACATGAGTTTGGAAGCCATATTGAATTTATATATCAGAGTGAGTTGATTGAAGAGTATAAGGCACAAAAAAACTAACAAGAAGAAATGATGGAAGTATATGCTATTAAAAGGAAAATAAAGTCAAAATGCAAGAATTGCGATTATAAATATGAACCAAAAAGAGAAAAATGTCACACATGGGGAAAGATATGTAACCCGTTCAAAACAAATGATGAAACAATCGAAAGTAGTAAAGAAGAAAATAGTATAAACCCAAGACATATATAATATTCGGACTACTGTCATCATCTTCGTTGCCATTTGTACGACGTTTCAACCCTTGTACTCTCCGGCTCTCTTCAGGTGCTAGGGATTTCGAACTAAACCCTTTATTACAATCACAGGGTTATATCATTCCCATCCCTTTTCTAATAGTGCCTTTATTGAAAGTCATGAGTTATCTCCCTCTAACACTGTAAGATACTTTTTCAGCACGACTGTAGCATGGTATTGAACTCACAACTCTTTGGGTCAAGTCATAGGAACTAACCAACGTCTATATGCAGAATCATCGTACAAATGGCAACAAAGATGAGGACAATATTCTGATTAATGTAAATATTGTAAATATTACCTCATCCCAGAAATATAGAGAAAAAATTGTCAAATTGAACGATAACAGAAAACACATTAAAAAATTTGAAAGATAAAATTAAAAACATGATGAATGTTAGTTGCCCATATTATTTAACCATACATGTTAGACAAAATTAGTTAATTCAAAATACACTATATATATTTATAGTTTATAAAGGAAAACTCAACACGTCATATTAATTGTAAACTCTAGTTCATTTCAATGAGCTTAAACAGCCCATTTCCTCAGACCCTTTTACAATATTCCTCCATCTGGCATAAAATTTCTGCCGGAATGAGCTTTTTTTTAAAAATGAAGAGGGAATATAATAAAAATAATGATAATAAACATAAACTTACAAACAAATAAATAAATGACTATTTTTGAGGGGAAGGAAGAAAGAAATGAAGGAACGGGAGGGAAGGGCAGAAAGAGATATAGTCCAGTTCCAAATATGGGTAGTATCCGTTTGAAGTTATTTGACTGTCTTAGATGGTATGACCTCTGAAAAAAAAAAACAATCCCCTGACTTTAGGCGTATCTTTGACCCCATCAGGTCAACCCACTTATATTAACTTAAATCCACACATACCTATGTATATATTCGCACATATACTTACCCTGTGATTTTGTTTAATTTTACATATCCACTGATTTCTTTTCTTTATCTTTTTAGGTTTTAACGTTTTCATACTCATACATATATACTCTTCATAAGCACAAGGCTTCCGTGCACCCCCGTAGTGCGGTGTATATACGCATTCACATATCACGTTACCTAAATTGTCGTATTCTCAATCTCGCATATATTTATATACACGAGATATATACGAGATAATTAAGTACATATTTAAGCCCACATATCCAAACACAACTACATATACATATATATATATATATGCATCTATATATGTGCATACGTACACCAACATGGCCACATATGCACGCACACACCCATCTACATAACTTATAACTTATACAAGTTCACTAGTAGTTTACTATGTCCTCATATATAATGACCCCGTATAATGTCCCAGTGCGTTTGTGTACGTTTAATTTCTAAATGAATTGGTAATTTTCTTTTTTTCTTTTTTTAATTCCTAATATTACGAATTATATATATATATATATATATAATTTGTAATATTACGATATATATATATATATCTATATCTATATATATATATATATATATATATATATATATATATATAATTTGACTATTAAAGAGTGGATATAAAAACAAATCGTCTTATATTTATCATTAAAGATATATTTCTTTTTAACATGGATGTTCTTTTGTCGAATCATCATGTCTGTATGATAAAAGTATTTCTTTCTGTGTTTTCTCATTTTCATTATGTTTTCTCATTTTCATTATGTTAACAGTATGGAAGTTGGTCGTAATTACACAAAAATAAAGCAAATCATAACATAATTCCATTATTAACGCATTCGTTTATTTTCTTGCCATTTGCAAATTATGGCGTAAATTTCGTTAGTTTACGTGCCCATCTATATTTTTCCTGCTGCAATTGTAAGCAGACTAATATAAAAGATTAAATAAGTAGATCTTATTACAAGAGGGGAAATTCAAATTAATCAAATTAATGACAGTAACATCGTAAAGACAATCCAGAGTAATTTAATTTCCAGAAGCAATAAATGAAGCCAAAATATTTTTCGTTGATGGAAGTCCAGAATATATTCTAAATCATTATAACATGAAAATAACCATACGCGACAGGGCTTTCAAAGATTAAATCAAATAAGAAACAGTAAGGCTTTTGTTAGATGCTGAGCAATGGTTAACGAGCACATCTCAAACTACATTTCTACGTCTGTGTGTTCATGCTATACTCGTTATCGTATAAAACCTGCACAATTCCCTGAAGAATGCAGTAGCATGCTAATCTTTATTATAATTTCTCGTGCAAGAGTTCGAGCTTTCTTTTTCTTCTCTGTGCCATACCCCTTCAGGACGTAGGCGATCATGGTCTTCCACGTCTCCCTATCTATGGTGGTTCTTAGCACGCTTTCTCCTGTTACCCCACCCAAACACTGCTCTGTCACCCACCTGCTCAGGCCCTTCAAATATATTATCCGCTGCTTTCCTCTGTCTTTCTTTTCCCCTCTATCTAACCTGTGAGTATCAGATTTTCCAAGCCTTCATTCCTCATCACACGTCCCAAGAACTTCAGCTGCCTCTTTCTGATGCTCAGTATTAATTTCCTTTTCGTTTCCATCCTTTCTAAAACCTCGTCATTTCTGACATGTTCGATCCATGATATTTGCCACATCCTTCTGTAGGTAGATCCACATTTCAGTTGCTTCAAGTTTTTCCTTTTGATGATATTGTCCAGTATTCAATGCCATGTTGAAAAACAGATATCACATAGCAATCTGGTACTCTTTTCTTTGTTTCTGGCGAAATCTTCCTGTCTCTTAATACTCTGCTCAGCTTCTCTAATGAGTCCATGGTCATCCCACATCGCCTTAGGATCGCACTTTCCGTTTTCGTTAGAAAACTTTCCCAGTACTTAAATTTTTGTACTTGCTTGATTTTAATCCCCATCCTGTAATTGACATTTTAGGCTCCTCTGTTTGCGGATGATCATACATTCAGTTTTCTTGTAGTTTATTTGTAGTCCTTTTTTTGAAAACTTTCTTCGTCTATCTATTTTAAGAGGTCTTGTGGTTTTCTCTGTCAGATGGATTTACTCATACTGCTAGATTGGCATTAGGATTCCATTCTTTTAACGTAAAGTAAAATGTAGGATGTAACAACACTTCTACTATAATAGTTTCTTTTTTCGCACTTCCAATTTGTGGAACTCTCTTCCATTTGCTTGTTTTCCTGATAGCTACAGTCTCCAAAAATTTAAATGCAACGGCAGTTGCTATCTTATATCTCCTTGATTCCATTTTTCTTCGAAATCCCTCGTACCTTTTGTTTTCTCTCCCTGTAACCCCCTGCACACCATTGGCAGCTATGCCTTGCTTGTGGTGAAATGATTATACCCCCATACAAAAACACCTCAAAACCATGGTTAATACCAACACTACCGGCCATAATTATTGCGCAACCCCGCTGTTTTATCAAAATGAGGTATTTCATGCTATTTTTTAGTATTTATTGTTAAGTGAATTATTGTAAGTGAAAATAAAATGGTTCTTTTATTAATATTGTACAAAAATATGTGCATCAAATGAATTTATAAATATCTAATAATTAACTATTTTGTTTCATCAATGAAATAATGAAAAAGATTTAGAGTGATTCTGACGAGTTCATTTTTACTTCCTTGCTTTGTAATAATTTGCAAAGTAATAACAAAAGAACCATTCTATTTCATTTAGAATTATCCACTTAGCAATAAATACTAAAAATAGTATGATATACATCGTTTCTTCTAAAAAAAAAAAACTAGGGTAGCTTAATAATTATGGCCGGTAGTGTAGATTTCTGAACTCTCGGGAAAAGCAGTTGTGTGTGTTGTAATGAATAACGAAAAGAGTCAGAATTGAAAATTTGATAATCAGTGATTCAATTCCAGTCGAATTCGATATATACGCGCATAAAACTAAACAAAGGTATGAATTCATTATTCTCCTACAATCTATAGGTTAATTGGTAGGATTTGTATCAGTAAATAAAAAATAAACTTTTACAATTAACAATATTTTATGGCTTTAATAACCAGCAAAATTTGGATAAAACGTAAAAACCAATCAACCAACCAATAAAAGCTTGGGTTGTGTCGCCGAGGTGGCAGTACGATACCAGATGATGTATGCTGAAGTATCTACAGCACAATATTAGTGCTAATGGATATTAATCACAAATAAGACATACACCGATAAAACAAAACAACAATAATCAAGGAGAGGAGAAGTTGAGTTATTAGAGTCGCAGGGAGCACCGTTTGATAATAATCGTCAACGACATTTCGAATTCCTGACTGCTACTAATTTTTATTTATATACCTCTTTCGGATCACAGATCATTCCATCTTTGAGAGCGCTGGAGAGGTGTGAGCTGCTCTACCACATTTTGGTTATAAAGATTTGCTTGGTCTTTCCCAATTAAGCTTTGTAAATATCACAAAGGTAATAAAGGCGAAAAAGAAAAAAATACGACAGTACTAAAAGTTAAATTAAAAGCTAATATACATTGTTCTGTCGCTGGCAGCTGCTATACGCAGTCTGTGTCCGCTAATGTTTATCTAACCGGTAAATTGATACAAACTGACATTTAAACGGCCAGTACTATACTATCCTCAAACCAAAAAAAAATTTGCATAACCAATATTCTATCCTTGAACCAAGACAATGTTTTTAAACGCAAAGTTAAATGACCAACATTCTCCTATTCTAAAGACAAGCGAATGCTTATCGATTCAAATTTAAATGGCCACTATTTTATGCTTAAAGGAAATAGATAGTCACAAACCCAAATTGAAATGACTAATAATTTCCTATCCTCAAACAAATGAATGTTTAAAGACTTAAACTTTAAACGGTCAGTATTCTGCTACCATTGAACCTTATAGCTTCAAGACTCAAATATTAACGGGCAATATTTGGCTATAACCAAATCAAGCAAATAGACTCAAATATAAATGACCATTATTATTATCTCTGAACCAAAGAAATGCTTACAGACTATTATGTATAATTAAGCAGTGTTTATTTATTCTCTCACAAAAAAAATGCATATAGACACAAATATAAACGACCTTTATTATTTTTTCTGACCCAACGAAATATCTAAAGACCATTATGTATAATTGAGCAATGTTTAGTCTATAACCAAACAAAAATGCAGATAGACTCAAATATAAACAACCTTTATCATTTTCTTTGACCCAACGATATATCTACACTCCATTATGTATAATTGAGCAAATGTTTATTTAGTCTCTAACCAAATAAATGCATATAGACTCAAATGTAAACACCACATATTACCCTAATCTGTTTTGTTCATTTCCCACTGATGCTCTTGGAAAAGTGATGAATAATTAGTCTATAGTTAGTTGGACATTTTTGTACATATATACTGTGCTGACACCAATGACACAACCCATTTTATAGTTCACCAATAGAAGGCTTAACCAATCAGGAAGCTCGAAATATTCAATGCGACGTGTATAATAGGTGGTCATATTTTTTCGAGTATTGGAGATCAAATCCGATACAGTAGAGAGTCTGATTCAGGTAGTGATAATCTTTGACGTTGTTCAATTGAACAGATTACGTTCTGCGAGGACACTCTACATCAGTATACGATGACGGACATGGTCAACAAATGTCAAGGGGATACTCTATATCTAGGAGCGTTGTCAACATTACCTTCAATCCTTTACTTTGTAAACATGATGGACTGTTGTTGCTATATAATATACATTCGGGAGATTGATTCTCTATTATAATCGATACATAAACTGATCCCTTACTTTGTGACCATCATGGACTGTTGTTGCTATATAATATACATTCGGGAGATTGATTCTCTATTATAATCGATACATAAACTGATCCCTTAGTTTGTGACCATCATGGACTGTTGTTGCTATATAATATACATTCGGGAGATTGATTCTCAATTATAATGAATACATAAACTGATCCCTTACTTTGTGACCATCATGGACTGTTGTTGCTAAATAATATACATTCGGGAGATTGATTCTCTATTATAATAAATACATAAACTGATCCCTTACTTTGTGACCATCATGGACTGTTGTTGCTAAATAATATACATTCGGGAGATTGATTCTCTATTATAATCGATACATAAACTGATCCCTTAGTTTGTGACCATCATGGACTGTTGTTGCTAAATAATATACATTCGGGAGATTGATTCTCTATTATAATCGATACATAAACTGATCCCTTACTTTGTAACCATCATGGACTGTTGTTGCTAAATAATATACATTCGGGAGATTGATTCTCTATTATAATCGATACATAAACTGATCCCTTAGTTTGTGACCATCATGGACTGTTGTTGCTAAATAATATACATTCGGGAGATTGATTCTCTATTATAATGAATACATAAACTGATCCCTTACTTTGTGACCATCATGGACTGTTGTTGCTAAATAATATACATTCGGGAGATTGATTCTCTATTATAATAAATACATAAACTGATCCCTTACTTTGTGACCATCATGGACTGTTGTTGCTAAATAATATACATTCGGGAGATTGATTCTCTATTATAATCAATACATAAACTGATCCCTTACTTTGTGACCATCATGGACTGTTGTTGCTATATAATATACATTCGGGAGATTGATTCTCTATTATAATCAATACATAAACTGATCCCTTAGTTTGTGACCATCATGGACTGTTGTTGCTATATAATATACATTCGGGAGATTAATTCTCTATTATAATGAATACATAAACTGATCCCTTAGTTTGTGACCATCATGGACTGTTGTTGCTATATAATATACATTCGGGAGATTAATTCTCTATTATAATGAATACATAAACTGATCCCTTAGTTTGTGACCATCATGGACTGTTGTTGCTAAATAATATACATTCGGGAGATTGATTCTCTATTATAATCAATACATAAACTGATCCCTTACTTTGTGACCATGATGGACTGTTGTTGCTAAATAATATACATGCGGGAGATTGATTCTCTATTATAATCAATACATAAACTGATCCCTGACTTTTTGACCATCATGGACTGTTGTTGCTATATAATATACATTCGAGAGATTGATTCTCTATTATAATGAATACATAAACTGGTATCCCTTTACTTTGTGACCATCATGGACTGTTGTTGCTAAATAATATACATTCGGGAGATTGATTCTCTATTATAATCAATACGAGCAAACTGATCCCTTACTTTGTGACCATCATGGACTGTTGTTGCTATATAATATACATTCGGGAGATTGATTCTCTATTATAATCAATAGATAAACTGATCCCTTACTTTGTGACCATCATGGACTGTTGTTGCTATATAATATATATTCGGGAGATTGATTCTCTATTATAATCAATACATAAACTGATCCCTTACTTTGTGACCATCATGGACTGTTGTTGCTATATAATATACATTCGGGAGATTGATTCTCTATTATAATCAATACATAAACTGATCCCTTACTTTTTGATCATCATGGACTGTTGTTGCTATATAATATACATTCGGGAGATTGATTCTCTATTATAATCAATACATAAACTGATCCCTTACTTTGTGACCATCATGGACTGTTGTTGCTAAATAATATACATTCGGGAGATTGATTCTCTATTATAATCAATACATAAACTGATCCCTTACTTTGTGACCATCATGGACTGTTGTTGCTATATAATATACATTCGGGAGATTACCCTCTATTATAATCAATACATAAACTGATCCCTTACTTTGTGACCATCATGGACTGTTGTTGTGCTATATAATATACATCTGGGAGATTGATTCTCTATTATAATCATATAAACTGATCCCTTACTGTGACCATCATGGACTGTTGTTGCTAAATAATATACATTCGGGAGATTGATTCTCTATTATAATGAATACATAAACTGATCCCTTACTTTGTGACCATCATGGACTGTTGTTGCTAAATAATATACATTCGGGAGATTGATTCTCTATTATAATCAATACATAAACTGATCCCTTACTTTGTGACCATCATGGACTGTTGTTGCAATATAATATACATTCGGGAGATTGATTCTCTATTATAATCAATAAGCATAAACTGATCCCTTACTTTGTGACCATCATGGACTGTTGTTGCTATATAATATACATTCGGGAGATTGATTCTCTATTATAATCAATACATAAACTGATCCCTACTTTGTGACCATCATGGACTGTTGTTGCTAAATAATATACATTCGGGAGATTGATTCTCTATTATAATAAATACATAAACTGATCCCTTACTTTGTGACCACTGCGGACTGTTGTTGCTAAATAATATACATTCGGGAGATTGATTCTCTATTATAATCAATACATAAACTGATCCCTTTACTTTGTGACCATCATGGACTGTTGTTGCTATATAATATACATTCGGTGGATTGATTCTCTATTATAATCAATGTATAAACTGATCCCTTACTCTGTGACCATCATGGACTGTTGTTGCTAAATAATATACATTCGGGAGATTGATTCTCTATTATAGTCAAATACATAAACTGATCCCTTACTCTGTGACCATCATGGACTGTTGTTGCTAAATAATATACATTCGGAGATTGATTCTCTATTATAATCAATGTATAAACTGATCCCTTACTTCTGTGACCATCATGTGACTGTTGTTGCTAAATAATATACATTCGGGAGATTGATTCTCTATTATAATCAATACATAAACTGATCCCTACTCTGTGACCATCATGGACTGTTGTTGCTAAATAATATACATTCGGGAGATTGATTCTCTATTATAATAAATACATAAACTGATCCCTTACTTTGTGACCATCATGGACTGTTGTTGCTAAATAATATACATTCGGGAGATTGATTCTCTCTATTATAATCAATACATAAACTGATCCCTTACTCTGTGACCATCATGGACTGTTGTTGCTATATAATATATATTCGGGAGATTAATTCTCTATTATAATCAATGTATAAACTGATCCCTGCGCTTTATCCATAAAATATGGAGAATTTTACCAACATAGCTGACTGTGATCATTTTATTAAAGGCAGCAACCACTCTAGAAGAAGGCCAAATCTGAATCCAAAACCATATGGACTCAAATGTCAACCATATTAACTCACATGTAAACGACACACTGTCTTGTTTATTTCACGCTAATGGCCTTGGAAGATTGGTTAATCTTCCTTTAGCTATGGGTTAAAAAAATGAACAAACTGGACTCTCTTACCTAAAGGCAAAAACCGTCTAGCAGAAGGATAAATCAGAATTTCCTTATCTAAATTAACGATCTCCTTCATCTTCTTTTCTCGCACATCCTGCCTGTGGAATTCCTCTTTTGCATACTTGCATTCCTGACAGTTACAATCTTCAAGAATTGAAATGTAAAGTCAACAGTCATCTCCTGTCTCACTAAGTTACATCCTCTCTCCCATGCTTTTCTACATCCACCCCACTCTCATCAGTACTCTCTTAATTCTCCTACACTCTTCCTGACACCCCCTGCAACCTCTCATTCCTCATAACATTCCTCCTCGTCCACCCAACTCTCATCAGTAATCTCTTCCCTCTTCTACTCTCTTCCTGATACCCACTCCAACCTCTGAGTTATCAACATTCAACATATATATATATATATATATATATATATATATATGTTGAATGTATGTATATATATATATATATATATATATATATATATATATATATAGGCAGACACGTTATTTCATGGTAAATCAAGGGGTATAGGTCGAACCATCATCAGCTTCTGTTTTTATTGTACAGAAGATTTTACAGAAGATTTTAGATTTCGTGTAAAATATTCTGTACAATAAAGACTAAAGCTGATGATGGTTCGCCTGAAATAGGCTTAAACTTCTGATTTACCATGAAATAACGTGTCTGCCTAAATTTTTTTCTTATATTTGCTCTATATGTATTTTATTGATATATATTTAGGGCTGTCTTTTGTTTTTGTAAGGCTTCGGTGAGAAGCCCTGATAAGACTTTTTGAACCATCAAAACTTGAAAAAAAAAAAGAAACTTGAAATCTCCGATTGGAGTGAACAAGCATTAATCTCAAGCTAAAATTTTCTCTTCGTTGTAAGAATAGGAATTCGACGAATGTTGTACGCTATTTCTGTTTGTTGTTTCTTTTGTATATAAAGACTGTTCCGCAACTTATCCAGGTGTCATCGAATTTCCTTTTTTTTTTTTTTTTTTGGTGCCGTATTTTTTATTAACTCAAGTGTGTATGCGCGTCCGGCCTGGTTCGACGTGCCTTCCTTGAGATAAAAATTCACATCGTGGGCAAGGAAGAACACTGTTGTAATAGACAACTTTAGACCAGCTACTTTGTCGAAGCCATCACGACGAACGACCCGAGAGCGTCGTCACACTGGATTGTTATGTGATGTCTGTCCTTCACTATTGTAGCGGATGCTGGACAATCTCATCAAAGATGAAGGAAAGGTGTTTCTACAGAAGGATACTGAAGATAGCATGGACCAAACAAGTTAGTAATTTGATACTCACAGATCAGGGAAAACAGGCAGGAGGAAACAACAGTGACATTATTGATGAGTATGAGCAAATAGATGATAGAGCATAGTTTGTTAGAAGTTACAACAGAAAGGGTATTAAGAGCTATAAGAGATAAAGTGACGCGGAAGGCCATGATAGTGTACGTCCTGCAGGGACATGGCATATATAAGAAGAAAATTAGAACATAGCAGAAAATGTCAAGTAGTTTCAGGAATGGTTGATAGAGAAAGCAACGCGAGACATACTTGATAGGCTTGAGTAAGTGGATAGCGAAGTGGGGTTTGGGAGAGATACCAAGAGGGAAAGTGTTAAAAGCAACATGGAGGTCCATTATCGCCTACACCTGAAGAAGAAGCAATCGACTATTTGTATAATATTTTTAGTGATCGTTCGTTAGTGATACTAGGTCCCAGTAGGCCTCCAAGGCAATCTTCCTCGTTGAGTGAACATAGGTTCATCGCGATAGGCAAAAATTCAGGATCTGCTCGGTAAAGATGGAGATAACAACAGAGATTTATGAGCTCAGGTCGGCAATGCCTAATTGTTTCTGACTGATTCTGTCTTGTAAAGACCGAATTATATTCACATCTGATTGCTACAGAAAAGTTTCCATTAAAAAAAGAGATATATTGATGTAATCACTAAAATGAAAACAAGGAACAACTGATTACTATTATAAAGGTGAGCCAAATGCAAACGACAATACCACTCCTGGAGCTTTTTCTCTCGCACTTCCCGCCTTTGGAACTCGCTCCCATATTCTTGCATTCCTGACGGCTACTACCTTCAGGAATTTAAATGCAATATCAATACTCATCTATTAACCACTTGACTCTAGTTCTTTCTCCACCCCGTATATCCTTTCCTTTCTCTCCACCTTTGAAACTGTCATCACACCTGAATTCTTATCCTTCTATTGCTCCTTTCCAAATGGTTCGTCTTCCTATTCACTGTCTTCTAATTAATCTTTTTACACTTCTGTAGCCCCACTGCACATCAGTGGCATTACCGCCTTGCTCGAGGTGATACGATTAAATAAAAAATTTAAAATAATTACTGAAGTATAAATTTATTGACTCCGTACCAAGAAAAATGGAACGAAAAAAAAAAAAAAGGAAGGTAGTGTTAATAATTTCAGCTCGGTTGCTTTAACGACGACCAGGTATATTTTATGGACCTATTCGCAGATAGATACAGTTAAATAAGAATCGAGATTCCTGAAAAGAATTTCCGAATAACAAATTTAGATATTTTGCTGGAAGATTATGTTGATTATGTTGAGGATGACGGTCTTCGCATTTTTTTTTAAAAACTTACTAATTACACGCAACATACAAAGCAAATGCGTTTGCGGACAGTTCGTCGAAATACAATCCGCATGAAAGGACAATTGGTCGACGTTTCAAGTGAAAAATGTATTCCCAAAAAAGAAAATGGCACCTTAGACATTTTAACTGTTGGGAAGTTTTTTTTTTTTATATATATATAAGCATTTCACCCCGAGCAAGGCATGTCACTGCCACTACTGTGCAGGGGGCTACGTAGAGTGGAGAAAGGCTGGTTAAATATAGGAAATAGCAGAGGGTGGGTGATAGGCGGGTGAGGATACCGAGAATGAGGGTTGGGTAGATGAGAGTGTTGTGAGAATAGTTGGGAGTTAGTGTGATAGGAGGTGTCTATTGACCCTACATTTAAACACCTGGAGATTGTAACTGTCGGGAAAGCAGACTTGTGGAAGGGAGTTCCACGGGCGGGAAGCGCAAGAAAAGAAGCTGTTGGAGTAGAATTTACGGTTACATCTTATTTGTTTAACTGTAAAAGGGTGGGACCTAGTTGCTAATCTAGTATCTCGTGTAAATTCGTGCTTGGACGGCACCAGTGATCTAAGCTCATCGGAGCAGAAGCCATGAAAGTACTTGTAGAAGAGGCACAGGGAAGCTACATCACGCCGGTGTGAGAGCGGCTGCAGCCGGTCTGCCAAGTCAGTATCAACCACGTTACAGATCCTCCTTTGTATTTTGTCAAGAAGCCCAAGGAGAGCAGCAGGGGCACCCGACCAGATATGGCAGCAATATTCAATACACGGGCGGATGGTAGATTTGTATATGTGCAGAATAGTTTCAGGTGGGAAAAATTTCCGGGCCCTGCACAGAGAGCCGACTTTCATAGCAGCAGATTTGGCAATGGATTCAATATAGTCATTCCATTTGAGGTCCGCCGAGAGTGTAAGGCCAAGTATTCTCGACTGTTCGCTGACAAAAATATCAACCTAGCCGGTTTATATGCAGAAAAGTCTGAATTTGGCTGCCGCTTTAATCACTGTATGGATTGATGCCTCTAACCGATTGTAACACGACCCACGTGACATATATCCACCAAAGGGAGATAAGTACCTTCTATAACCTTACAGAATGAACTTCTAAATCCTGGTAACAGCATTTTTTAGAACATTCTAACCCCTCCATCGTCATGATGGAGTATTTCAAGAGAGATCGAAGAGGTTGAAAACTTATATTTGAGGAATACGCCTATATTGTTGACAAAACTAAAGAATTTATAAGTTACTGGAGGTGTGAACAACGAAAACTGTGCAAAAATCAATGATGTAATTAGAGGAACGCCTTCTAAACACTCGCATTCACCTCGACGATTTTCTTAACAAATATGAGGAATGGTAGACATTTAAAAAATAGTAGCTACTCATGCGTCTAAGCATCGTTCATTCAGTAATGAATTTGAACACTCTCGGCTACTGGCGTGTCTTTACATTGTATGTAACACGCTAAAGTCTCCCTTTATCTACAAAACGGCCATGGGTAGAATCGGCGACTGATGTCAATTCGGTCGGGTTTCAATCCTGGCTAGAAGTAATTGGTTGTCTAACCGTGCTGATGAGCTGTGGTACAGCAAAACAAACTCTATCTGCGGATGACTATATATATATATATATATATATATATATATATATATATATATATATATATATGCATGTATGTATGTATGAATGAGGGCATGAACTTGAAATGGTTTAACGCGTCGACCAATTATTCTGTCTCAAAATTGTCTGTCGTTGACTTGTCCATTCGCAAATTGTCTTTCGGCGAATTGTCCGGCTACTAGCTCATGACTCCCTTGAGTATTTGATTCCTTATTACGGCTTATCAACCCATTAGAGAGTATTTAAAGCCGGAAAATATTTTTGATTTTAAGAAATTTTTTTCCATAGTTCTGAGATGAGATATTTTAACTTTTTACATTGTTTGGACTGTTGTCCACATTTTTATCTAGTAAATAAAAGCATTGGTTGGATCCAGGGAACACCCAAAGTGGTATGAGTTCAATACCTGGCTAATGCAGGAATAAACAAAAAACTGAAAGAGTTTAGGTAAAAAGGAGATAACTAAGATATTCGTAAGTTGCACAAGAACAACCTACTCTGGTGATAGGAATAAAGGTTTCAATTCAAATTTACAGCCACCTGAAAAGTTTAGAGCGTACAACGGCCGAAACGTCGTGAATATGGGAATTAAGATGACGTTAGCAGTTCAAACTATAGAAATAAGAATTAGTAAACATTTGAATCGAATTTATTTAAAATCAATGTCAAGGAGACAACGGGTTACTAGGCGAGGAAGAGTTAGAAACTGGAACAATTACAAGGGATCGAGAAAAAAGGAATGCAATAAAAAGGACAGTAGATAGCGATTAATATTGCATTTAAATTTTTGCAGATTAAATTTGACTAGAAAGCACTGAGCCAGAAGAGAGTTACATAACGAAATCATTCTGTGATACAATTACTTTTAAACCTAAAGATGATGAGATTTGAGTGTAGGTGAAAATAACGAAAACAATTAGAACTTGCATTCGGCACTCCAGTTAAGAATTCCGAATCATTATCCATTACACCAGGTGCAAATGCAACCTTACATCACCTGGTATTCCCAAGCGTTCACCCATCAAGGTATTAACCACACACGACGTTTATTAATGTCACTGATCGTACGATCGCTGAATTATTATTCTGTAAGTAAGAATTATGCATATGTTTAAAGATTTAATTTTTTTTTTTTACATTGCTCATCTTTATTGCATTGTTTACAACGTTTCGGCCGTTGTACGTTCCGGCATTCTTCAGGTGCTAGGAATATCGAACCGAATGATTTATTTCGATCACTGGAGTATATTCTTCTTATACCATGTGAGATACCACTTCCTTTAACTCAACTCTCTTTTTTTCACCAACGCTATAGCCAGTAACTCTTAAAGAGTCATGAATTCATTGAAGATGAGGATGACACGCCGAACAATGTAAATACTACCTCATATCAGAATTATAGACAAATACTGAAAGATATATTTATTTAATGAAGCTGATTTCAATTCGTTTCTGATGTCATCTAATATAACTTTCCTTTAAAATGTATGCGCTCAGTGCTGAACAGTTTCATAATTGATTCTGAAAGCAACTATCTTATCTTTACTGAAAGTTTTATACCCATGATACTGATTATTTAATAAGTAAAATATGAAAGGTTTTTTGTTGTTCCTGATTGGTTCTACTTTAATGTATTTTCCCGTTCATTAATCGACGAATTTTAAAACATATGTTTCAACCAATGGTAAAAAATTAAAGGTAGCTCCCCAACCAAAACTTTTTTAGTTAATACAGAAAGATTGTAACAGTTTTAATCCAATTTGACCACTCTTTTTCGTCGGTATTATTTAGAAATTCATTTTGTTGTTCTATAGAAGGTACGTATCTCTCTTTGGTGGAGATAAGTCACGTGGGTCGTATTACAGTCGGTTAGTGGCGTCAATCTATACAGTGATGAAAGTGGCAGCCAAATTCAATTTTTTTCTGTAAATAAATGGCATGGTTGATATTTTTATCACCCAACACCCGAGAATAAATTTGCTTCCCCAACAGCAAAAAATCTAAGTTTCCATTTTCTTTTTGGGAACTCTTATTTCCCATAGAAATCCCAGCTCGAAGTCCTCAATTTGGGAAAACCTGAAACTCGCGATTTTCGAGCTCATGGAATATGTCTCCGCCTGTTATAGATGAATTCTGCTTGTTTGAAACTGGAGTTCTAAACCTTGCTTCACCCGATACAGGTGTATTTCCATGTTATATACAAGACACGTCTTTTTGTTTTATATATACTTTGCTTTGCTGTAGATATATGTGATGTGTAAATGTATGTATATAGTTTTGTGTATGTATAGTAGCATAAGATTTTCTCTGATGAAGCATATTTACCAGACTTCTTTTTAGTCATTCAGTCCCATCCGTGAATTACATATTATTACACAGATACAATAATATACATAGCGGGAGAAATGCAAATAGAAAAATAAATCTTTCTTTCAACGCTCGTTCCATTACAATTCATTTCTCTTCGATTTTATTTTATGATGTTTCAGGTGATGTAGTCGGAGGCGTTCTTCAGGTGTCTGTTTTATTTACAAAGCTACCAGATGTTAAAAAAAATGACTACCGATTGCTTCTCGTTGTTCTTCATATGCTCCAAATAAGTGTAATCAAAATAGGAATAATTTCAGTTGACTCTTAAGGCTCCCCTATATTGTATTATACAGATATTTTTCCCTCCTCCAACCATCTCCTCATTTTGTATCTATTTCTCCCAGATATTGACAAAGGATTTGTGTGAGGTATGAAAAAGGGTTTTAAATCTAATATACTTGCAATTTTGAGTGAATGCATTCTCACTTATATATCAAGCAGAGTATTAAACAATTAAATTGGTATATCACATTTATTAAAAAAATAAATAAAGTATGGTTTTATTTAATCAATAATATACATTCCCCATTAATTGCAATTACGTTTTTCTCTTTGACAAGCACGAATTTTATGGATACTGAACCCCTCCCTCCTGTCAGTTTAATTAAGATAATCATAAATTAAATCTCCCAGCCCCTCACACATCAGAGAATAAAATATTTTGCATACTGACCAGCGGTAGAAGCATAGTTGCCACATGCTTTGAGCAAAATCATATATCTAAACTTATTTATAAATGGAACATTGTGTGTGTGTGTGTCCGTTACCTATAGACTCTGAAACGGCTGAACCGATTCTCTTGAAAATTTATACAGTTGTACTATAAGCGTCTGCGAGTGTTCTTAGCTAGGTTTTGTGTCGAGGTACCCCTGATAAATATCGAAAATCGATAATAGAAAAAAACGTGTTATAGAAGGAGTGGTCCGATTTTAATCAGATTTGATACACTTATACACAAAGACATAAGAAACGATATTCAGAAGTTTCAAGGTTGCAGTTCTTACAATAGTGCAGTGAATCGATAACACACACACACACACACATATATATATATATATATATATATATATATATATATGGCAAGATGTTTGCGTGTGTGTCTGTTTATCTGTCTGTATGTCCTTTATACAAATCCACAATTTTTATCCGATTCTTACCAATCTTCACACAAATATCCTGCGTCTGAGCTTCAGAACCATGGATTAGTTTTAAAGCTTT
This sequence comes from Ascarosepion bandense, assembly GCA_037127315.1. NCBI lineage: Eukaryota > Metazoa > Mollusca > Cephalopoda > Sepiida > Sepiidae > Ascarosepion > Ascarosepion bandense. The sequence continues at coordinate 407,457 of JBBBDQ010001234.1, read as the reverse complement.
CATTGCACCCGAGCAACGCCGGACTATACTGCTAATATATATATATGTGTAAGGCAAGATGTTTGTGTGTGTGTGTCTGTTTATCTACATGTATGTCAGTATTCTTTTCAGCCCTTTTGGCTCTAAGTAGGTATAATTGTAGTTCTTAGTCTCAGCCATGATACCATTTACTCAGAGGACTTATTTAGCCTTCCAAATTCAGTTTACGACGAAAACACTTATTTGATATCGGTACCAGGAAATAAAAATTTGACTTACATCCATTCATTTTTCTTTCAGTGTAGGGTTTCGCTTTAACTGGAAACAACCTATTGCTTTTTAGTCTTTCGTCTAAAAGGCTCTGAGCTCCGGGACCATAGATTAGTTTTAAAGCTTTCATTACACCTGAGCGACGCCGGACTATACTGCTAGTCACAGTATATTTCTGAAATATGTGACAGTGGCTTATTGGTTCGTTTTCAATTTAAAGAGAGATATGGATTTAACGTTTGCCTTATTGTTTTTTGTTTTGTTTTGTTTTTAGATAATCGTTGTGTGAGTGAAACGCATGTTACTAATTAACAGATCACTGGGGATGAAAAAGAGGTGCATTCATTTTTTTACCATGGGTACTTAGCGCATAAGTGAATATAACGACCCAACTAGAAATGGAACTCGGCTGTCCGATTGAGAAGGCTATTATCCATTACACCATCCGCACATCCAACCTTAGCGCACATGGCATTCACGCCTGATTGTGAAATTGAACTCCTGAACTAAAATTTATTCACTCGTTTATAATCTCAAATATTATATATATATATATATATATATATATATATATATATATATGAAATGATTTATTTGAACAATATTTTTGATCGATACGCGTATTTAAGTAGATATTCTGCTTATAATCAAACAGTATTATGTATTTATTTCTACCGGCCTGATTATTTACAATACATTTTTGTTAATCTTTAATTTTTAAAATTTTTAATTTAATTTAATTTTTGTTAATTTGATAATCAGGCCGGTAGAAATAAATATATAATACTTTTTGATTATAAACCGAATATATACTTAAATACGGGTATCGATCAAAAATATTATTCAAACAAACCATTTCAAATAGTCGTTTGTTTATAACCAGTTTTGTTAATCTTCGTTAATTTTCGTTATATATATATATATATATATATATATACATTAAACGCAAAATTAAGCTACGCGCGAGCTGTCTAGGGTTGAAAAGAAACAATCTTGCTAATTCTGGAAGATCACCAACTAAATTACGAGTAGAAGCGAAGCGGCCGTGCCCATTCTTATAAATCGCCCTGAAGTCATATACTATAATGCAGACAAGGGCAAGTTCTTCACAACGATCTTCGCTCTAACCTCAATGTTAGATAACAAAAGCCTTCCTTCCCCAACTTCTCACTAAGCACAATTTCAGTAATATACACATTTCAGTAAAAGTCTCTACATTTATTAAAAGCCTCGACTCCCAGCCACTCACCCAAAAGCCACTGGTCCAGAAAAACTTCCAAAATATCAGCCCAAAATTATCCCCGAATCTAGCAAAATTATTTAACTGCTCCTTAAAGGATAAATCTTTCCCAAGCATGAAGAAGTTGGCAAGCGTACGTCCGGTCTTCAAGAACGTCGGAAACCGACCCTGCCCTCCTAGTACAGACTCATCAATACATTTTGAGGCCATTATCAACATGAATGTTGTCGGACACCTAGATAGTAACAAATACTTGTACGGATTTAGATCAACCCGATCCACTGTTGACGTCATGACTAACATTAGAGATAGAATTAGGGAGGCCCTTGACGACACTCATACCGCAAGGTGTGGCCTTCAACAAGGTGTAGCAAAATGGTTTACTAGATAAACTCTCCCACTCTTAGAGTCACTGGAATATTTTTTTCCATCATAAAATCCTCTTTAGTAGGTAGATCATTGAAGGTATTTATTAAAGGCCGAAGCTCCGATACCTTAGTTGACAACACAGGCATTCTCTTGGGTTCACTTCCCAGGCCAACAGTCTTTCTGATTTGCATAAATGATCTACCTAAGATTATACCTTGATCATTTGTTTGTTTGTTTGTTTTTTGTTTTTTTTTGTTTTTTTTTAATCATTTCACCCCGATCAAGGCAGAAACGCCACTGATGTGCAGGGGGTTACATAAATGTAAAACGATTAATTAGAAAAGAGTGAGGAGTACAAGCTAGTTAGAAAGGTACAATAGAAAGCTGAGAAAGCAGGTGCGATGACAGATACATAGGTAGAGAGAAAGTGAAGGTTATACAGGGGAGGGGAGAGAGCTAGAGGCCAGTGGTTAGTAGATGAGTATTAACTTTGCATTTAAATTTCTGGAGGTTGTAGCCGTCAGGAAAGCAAGAATACGGGAGTGAGTTCCACAGGCGGGAAGTGCGAGAGAGGAAGCTGCAGGAGTAGAATTGTCGTCTGCATTTGGCTAACCTGACTGTGAACGGGTGGGACCCAGTTGCCAGTCTGGTTGTACGGGTAAACACCTGTTGAGGAGGCATCAGTGACTTAAGCTCATCCGAGCAGAAGCCATGAAAGTATTTATAGAAGTGACAGAGGGAGGCCACATTTCGACGATGGGAAAGTGGCTGCAGTCGAGTCGCCAGATCAGTACCTATCACATTACAGACTCTCCTTTGGAGCTTGTCAAGAACACTGAGGAGAACGGCAGGAGCACTTGACCATAAATGGCAGCAGTACTCCATGCACGGACGGATGGTTGACTTGTATATATGCAGGATGGATTCAGGTGGAAAAAACATCCTGGATCGACATAGTGACCCAATCTTCTTAGCAGTAGATTTTTTTGTGGATTATACAGCGATATTTTATAATGCTTTCACTTTCTTTAGTGTTGTTGATATGTAATTTTCATACTTGTCCCAGATATTCAAGTTAAGCATTATTAGCACTTTGTTTTTTTCAAATGTTTTTTTGATTACACTGTCTAACCTAGGATGGAACATGTGAGCAAGAACGACGTTTTAGGAAACTTATACTTAACGTTGTGAATAAACAACTGAAACTTGTAATTGAGATAATGAGGAAATATGATTTGGAAATTCTGAAAAGATTGAAGGCAACAGGAATAAAAGAAAAAAGAACCCATAACTTACCTAAGAATATTTACATTATTCGGACTATTGTCCTCATCATTGTTGCCTTAAGAACACGTGGCCTATGGATATGGAAGTTGGTTAGTTCCTGACGTGTCTCTTAGAGTTGTAAATTCAATACCAGGCTACAGCAGTGGCGAACAAGTAACTTGCAGGGTTACTCATGACTTCTAATCGTGGCATTACTACTACGCAAGGAATGAGAATTATACACCCCAGTGATTGTAATAAAGGGTTCGGTTCGAAATTTCTAGAACCTGAAGAAAACCGGAGCGTACAACGACCGAAATGTCGTACAAATGGAAACAAAGATGAGGACAATAGTCCGAATAGTGTAAATACTGTAAATATTACCTCATCTCAGAAATTTAAACAAATAGAAAATTACATGGGGAGCTTGAGTAAATGGATGGCACAGCAAACTTTAGAAGTGACAAAAAATGAAAACTGTGGAGAGGCATGATCACCAAAGTCTTGAAAAGACACAGCACATAGTAAATGACGACCTGAGTTTTGAACTCATATTTTCCAGGGGAAAACGTAACATATTTACTCCTTAAGTAACGGTATTTAGAACCTTAGAGCCTGGAGAACCTGATACTGACTGGTCAGATAGAAGGAAGGAGAGATAGAGGAAGGCAGCGGATAACATATTTGCAGGGTTTGATCAGGTGGATGACGGAACGGGTGTTGCCAGGAGCAACAGGAGCAAACATACTAAGAGCCACAAGGGATAGGGAGACGTGGAGAGCCAAAATCGCCCGCATTCTGAAGGGACAGGGCACATAGAAGAAGAAGAAGAAGAAGAAGTCTGTTCTTGCTTCGTAGTAATGTTTCTAATTCTTCGCCACCATGTAACACCTTATGTTTTTGTGGTTTTACTACCTTGTTTAACGTGAACTCATTAAAAAATTATATTTCTTTTTATGTAGTTTTTAAAAGACGCTATTATATATTAGCAGGGCCTACATTCTTCTTCTTCCTCCTCATGTGCGGTGTCTCTCCAAAACGTAGGCGATCATGGACTTCCACTTGCCCATGTCGCTTGTCGCTTTCATTATTTTTTCTCTTGGTATCTCTTCAAAACTCCGCTCCGTCATACATTTTCTCAAGCCCATTTCTCGTACTGTCTCTCTTTCTATGCGTCCAGTGAATAGATTCTCCAGATACTCCTTCCTAATTACGTGACCCAGGAACCTGTTTCTGTTGTTAAGTATAAGTTTTCTTATCATTTTCATAATCACCAACACCTCGTCGTTGCTCACGTGCTTGATCCATGATATTCTCAGCATTTCCGGTTCCTTGAGCCTTTCCTTTATACTTCATAGCCCAACATTCACTGCTATACAGAAAGACATATATCAAATAGCAGTCCGGAACTACTTTCCTTGTTTCCGATGAGATTTTCCTGCCTCTCAGTAGTCTGGCTAGCTTTTGAAATCCATCCTTGGGCATGCCAATGCGTCTTCTGATATCTTCAGTATCGCACTTTCCATAATGTTTACGGCTATATCGTGTTGAATGCACCGGTCCCCGTCCGATCACCGAAGTTAAGCAACATCGAGCTTGGTCAGTACTTAAATAGGTGACCATTTGGGAATACCAGGTGCTGTAAACGAAAGAACCAAGAATGGTCTACCGGTCCTCCAAGTTTGGGGGTTGGGCGCAGGGCTAACAACCCTGCCCCGTAAAAAACAATTTGTTACAGAAACATCAACAAAAAAAAGTTTCTGCCCTATGCACCATTGGGTGTGATGGAAAAATGATGATGAATGACGTTCCATCCTCTATCAGAACTCTTCCTAGGTATTTAAATTTCTTTATGTGTTACATTAGGGTGCCTATAAAAATAAATCGGTTTTATTGTGAATTCACAAGTTTAGATAGTGCAGAAATATACACTACCGGTCATAATTATTAGGTAACCCTAGTTTAAAAAAATGATGTATTCATACTATTTTTAGTATTTAAATGAAAGTAGAATGGATCTTTTGTTATTATTACTTTGCAAAATTTTACAAGGTATCCAAGAAACCTTTGCCAGCCAATAATAAGAAGTGACTAGCATGTGGAAGAGAGCACAAAAACTGGACACCAGAACAGTCCATTTGATGCACATCTTATCGTGCAGTATTAAAAAAAGAACCATTTTATTTTCATTTAGGATTATCCACTGAGCAATGAAAACTAAAAATAGTGTTAAAAACATCCTTTTTTTTTAAAAACTGGGGTGGCCTAATACTTTTGGCCAGTAATGTATATTTTTTCAGTTCAAAAAATGAGATGAATGACAGGTATGCTTATTGATATTATTTAATAAGGAAACTGGACATATACGTTATAGAAGAGCTGGTCGAATGCGCTTAATATTATAAGCCATAAAATACCTACTTTAGATGTTTTAGAGTTCCTCTCACATTTTTAAGTGAGTTCGATCCTCACTTAGTGTCCCATATCTTCGGCCATTTGTATCTTATTAAAAATTCACCTCTTACATATTTAATCTACTTGCCCATGACCTTAGTCTTATGACATTCCTCTGTAACACTTACTGATCGGAAATTTTAAAATCTAGCTGCCTTCCGCCATTCCTACATACAGCACCAAAGAAAAATGGCTCTCTCAGATCTAGCATTAAAATTAAAATTTAAATTCTTAAATATTTTACCATTCATGAACATTAAGCTCAAGTTTTTAATCCAAACGGTTCTCAAATCATATTGAGTAAATAATTACGAAGTTTGGAATTTTTCATATATATCTTTTACAGCATACAATCGAGGAAAGGTCGCACTTTTTTTTCACAAAAAAAAAAATTAGGTTGCAACCTTTCCACTCGACATTTATAGAGTTTCCGAAATAGATTGGATCAGTAATCAAGGTGAGTAACCTTGGCACTAGCATAAGCGAGAGTTAGGGAGAAAATGATTTTTTCCTGACATTTTAATTATACGCAGTCGCCTTTTCCAACACGACCGCGTCACACATCGAATAAAAAAAAGAGCTCGAACTGTACTATATATTTCCGATTTATTATCTGATTTACGACAGAAGACTATGAGTTCCAAGTGATTTCAACCTTGAAGCGATTATCGGTATCCAAATTTTCGTCTAAACAGAGCAGCTACCCATACGATAGCTAAATACCACGCAACTACAACCAATCATTTTTCTTATGTTTTGATATATGTAAGCAAAGTTTTTATATAAAGGCGAATATTTGAAAATATTTAACAAATATTAGTTATATTTACATTAAAAAAGAGCAATTAACTCCTCAGATTATAAAGCAAACCACTGACTAGTCAACCACAAATATTCACTTTGGCAACCCCAAACTAAGGGCACGAATTATGTTCTGATGCGACCTATACACGAGTATATACGTTAGTCAGTCAGTTAGGTGCCATAGGTTATACACGCTTGGGTGATCATGTCTCGAAAGAGACATGACTGACTGGGCAGAAAATTATCCCACAGTAGGTTGCCATTACTTTCTGCGGTTGACTAATTGCCAAGCCAAGGCTATAGAACCCAATCTGTCCTGTTATTTAACCCATAACTTGAGAGAATTGACGGATTAATATCTTTCCCAAGGGTATTTCCGCATAAGTAAATGCAAGGAATTCAACTGGAATTCGAACTCGGCCTCCCGATTGCTCGTCCCGAATCGATATCCACTGCACCCCCCCACATATATATATATATATATATATATATATATATATATATATATATATATTTGTACCGCGGGCTCGGATGGAATTTGAACTTGGTATGACAATTTGATAACAGCTCAGTTATGCGTATATTCAAATGGTAGTATCGGTGAATGAAAATATGCCTTCAAAAGAATCTGAATTGAGCATTTACATGATTGAGGGAAAAGAAAGTAAAGTATTTTTGTTTTATCTTTAAGTTGGAATATATTTCTTCAACCAAAAATCAGTTTTCAATTTCAATGATTTAAAAAAATAAAAGTATTCCCCAAAAAAGAACGTAGTCAAAATGAAAACAGAATAAAACATCTTATCTAACGTATCGAAATGTTTTTGATGCCGTAGACAACCGCCTGACTTATTCACCGAAAGATCATTCCTTTTAGAACTTCAGACAGTCTTACGATCAACACATTTAGGGAGATGGAGAAAGCAGAGTAGAAATGTTCTCTTGTTCATAAAAGATTTTTGAAAAATAGATATTTCTGTGGATCTCAAGTATTTGGTCTTGGTATGAATCTACATTGTTCCCGGAATTCAAGTTTCTTTCCGACCTTCTAAAATTATTTTAAAAAATACGCTGAAAAAAATAAAAAAAGAAGAAAATTGATGTGTGCATGCTAGATTTCTTGATTTTGCAAGTGATGTTTTGAGAAGCAATCAAAACATATTTCGTGGGTCTTGAAACTTTTAAATTTAAAAAAAGCCTCTCCTGAGGGCTACTCTGATAAATCAGGAAAGAGCGTTTTTGAGACGATCATTTTCAGGAGAAAACTTCTTCCACCATTAGGGTATCGACCCACATGCTTTGTTGCTATTATCTTCATTTTAGAGCAGAGTAGGCGAATATATTAAGCGTATCCCATTCATATCTACGCTTTACCCATTTCGCTCCTCTTGGCATCCTTGTAGAATTGGAACGATTATTCATTCTACGTACGGACAATATATGGAATGGTATCAATTCGACAGGAGAGTAATTTTACCTTATTCTGCTCTTTTATAATGAGGCCATGAATGGAGATTTTTATAGTAGAATTTTTTAGATGCTAGCGGATATAACTTTACAGTAAGCACACAGACACACACCTGTGTGTGTGTCTGTGTTAGTGAATGTGTATATAATTGCTTGTGAGTGTACTAGAGACGCTCACGATTCCGCCACCAGCAGACTATTTACATACGAGTGTACCCCCTGCCGTTAAAAGAAAGCAAAATATTTGAGAGGATTAATTAACTGTTTCTTCACAGGTCATTGCCCCTGAGAAGTAAAAAGATGGAATATGTATGTATGTATGTATGTATGTATGTATGTATGTATGTATGTATCTATCTATCTATCTATCTATCTATCTATCTATCTATCTATGTGTGTGAGTAGTTATGAAAATACATACACATACGTCTTTATTATAATAGAGAATATGTTTTAATAACATAAAGACAAGAGGAAAACTGTGTTTAAATCGCCTACGCGTTTCGTCCTGTGATGGACTCTATCAAGGCAAAAAGACGAAATGATCTTTATTCTAAATTACGTATCTACAAACAAACAGTGTTGGCAACTATAAAAACGCTCACAAATCATTTAAAAAGATTAACAGAGTATTTTAGTTATAGAATTCATTCATGTGTAGTGCAAAGTCACGAGATCTTAAAATGAAGGGAATTCAACCGTTTTCTTTGAACTTTTTATTATGTATGTTAGTCGGTTGTAGTATAAATTCCATAAGTAAAGGTGAAATTGGGACAAATCCGGGGCGCAAAATGATATTTTGTTAGTACTGGACAACGGCGCTCTCGAGAACTTTTCTTCTGAATAAATTGCTTACTCTTTTTATTAGTGTGGCATTTTTAAAATCGAAATTGTGGTTGAATTTACTAATGTATTTGTTAGATTATTATTAGTGATGTCTCTTTTATGTTCATATATACGTTTCTTTAGATTTCTACTTGTTTCTCCAATGTAAAAATAAAGTCCATCACAGGACGAAACGCGTAGCGATTTAAATACAATTTTCCTCTTGTCTTTATTTTATTTAACCATCCTGTCCTTAATCTCAGATCATAACTGAGTATATTTTTACAATAGAGAATATATATATATAGTACAGTATTTACATTATTCAGAATATTCTAATCATCTTTGTTGCCATTTATACGACGTTTAGGTCGTTGTCCGCTCCGACGTTCTTCAGATGCTAGAAATTTTGAGCCAAACCTTTTATTACAATCACTGGGATATATCATCTCCATTCCTTGTGTAGAGCACCTTCTGGTAGTCATGAGTTATCTCCCTCTAACCCTGTAGGTTACTTGTTCATCACTGCTGTAGCCTGGTATTAAAATCACAATGCTTTGGGTCAAGTCACAGGTATTAACCAACGTCTATATCCACTGGGCCATGTGTCCTTAAGGATCTTATATTAAGATGATATTCCCCAGGGATTGGAGTAACGGGTTGTGTATACGATAGTGGTGTAGTATGAAAATGAAGACGTTGCTTGAGTTTTCCCCGTCCTCCTCAGAAAATTTCGGACTTCTAACTGTCCCTCCATTTTCAAAGTTTCACAATCGCTACTGCTACTAACATAATCTTCTCTCCATTTTTAAAACTCCTCCTACTACTGTTCTTTCTTATTTCTTTCCTATTCCTTCTTTTTAATTAACTTCCGGTTTATGGGATTTCCTTTTGAAATTTTCCATAATAAACGGTCGCTGAGGAAACGAATTTACTGCGCACAAACGATAATACGACACATGTGATTTTTGAAGTTTTATTTGAGAAAAATATACATATTTGGCTTTTAAAATAGATCATATCTTTTATATCAAGCATCTGGCTGGATCAGTTTCATTTCTATGTTTTGCAATGTACAATTGATACATAACTATATTAAGCTCTATAATACTCATTATATTGAGCACTGTCTATAATAAAATAAATGTTAGAGCACTCAACATATAAAAAAAGCCTTAAGTCCTCTTCACCTGAAATTATATATACATATATATTATGGACTCTCTCGTTGATTTCGACTTATGTGTGTCTAAGTCAGACTGCCACACATTATTAACGGATGTGCGTTGTGGTGCGGTGTATATCGGGTTGGAAAGGGAAATCTGTGAGCCGAGTTCCAATTCCTGTCGAATACTCTGCATTCACTTACGCACTGGTACCCTTGGGAAAGGTATCTATCCTTCTCTTCCCGCCAGTTATGGGTTAAAAAAACTGAGGTTTGCTGTTCATGCTATCTGTGGCGAACTTCTGCACCGTTTGTTTGTTATCAGCCGTTCAAAATGTGTGGATGGTGCTACACAAGCCTTCACCACTCTAAGCGATCCTTTGTGTGACAATATATATATATATATATATATATATATCTCCGTTATCCACATACAAGCCTGTTTCGCTTTATCATAGCTCATCAGTGTGAATAGACAACCATTTACTTCTGCCCGGGATCGAAACTCGACCGATTTGGTTTCACTGTATTTCGTGTTGTTACATTTTCTTGCGCCAAGGTTATTTTTTCGTTAGTTTTACTGATTAAATATATTTTGGAAATCATTTATGTCATCGTACAGTGCTAAACATGGAACGCTGATAGTTATAGCGCAAATAATTTGTCACATTATTTCAGCAGGTTCTTGCCAACTTCGAAATTTCTTAAGATCAAAATCGTGATGTTTTCCCTCATCAAGGCTTTATTTCATTCGTTTTTTGTTTTGTTTTGTTTTTGCACTCTTGATTTCCATTTCTCTTTCCTAATTTTAAGGAGTCTAGTGTAATTTGATATTTTATGGGAGCGGTTTCATTAGTGCTTGGTTGATTTTCTTTTTCTTTATTTTTATTTTGCAGGTGTTTGTTTTCTTTTAATATTTTTTTGATTGCTTTTAATGTACGCCTGAATGAGTGTCCGCTTAACTTTTTGTATTGAATAGGTGCCTGCTTAATTGATATTTTTTTGGTTGGCACGTGCTTGTCGTTTCGATTGAACACTTTTATTTTTTAAATATTTTTCTAACCGTGCTGACGTGTAGGACCGCTTAAGGTTTCCTTTCTTCCCCCACTCTCTCTCTCTCTCTCTCTCTCTCTCTCTCTCTGTCACACACACACACACACACATATATATATATATATATTATATAGGGGCAATGAAAAACTTCGGGAAAATTACTTGATCTTTTCCAATTTCTGTCACGATGTTTGAAAGCGGTTAGTGGAGGAAATTAAACAGATTCTCACTGACTTTACAACAGACTCGGGAATGTGACGGTTATATGTTAGTCCATTTAAGGACATAAACATTGGAAGATCGTCTGTACAAACGTCATCGAACCAATCTTCAGAAACACCAGCGTACAGATTCACTACTCTAGATTCAGCACGAAATTCAAACAAATGCCACCTGAAGCAGGCCAAAGCGTACAACTGTCGAAACGTTGTGAATACAATACCTTATCGCAACAATTTAGACAGATATAATTTCTATATTTATAATTTATATTTTTACTAAATATATACTCCTTGACACACTTTGAAAAAGAAATGAATACATTTTTCCCTTATTCTTATATATAACAAAGACCATTATTGAATTCTTTTCAACAGAGGAGAAGGACAACTTCGAATTCACAATCGTGGAGTAGTCTGCTGAAATTCACTATAGTATCTGATCACAAAAGTAATGATAAATCCGAGATAATGATAAAGTAAACAAAAAATCGGAGAGTAATGATCTATTTTTTAAGTAATGATCTATTTTTTAAGTAATGATCTATTTTTTTAAGTAATGATCTATTTTTTAAGTAAACGATGGTATTAAAAACGAACAAACAAACAAACAAACAATATGTTTGTCAATTTATGGGTAGCATAGGGGTATCAGTGCGTTTTAAGTGAGTCCAACACATTCCCTTTGCATTAATATCCTTGAGAAATACCTTACACTGCCAATTTTCCCGTGTGTTTCTATGGGTAATTTTTTTTTCAAATCATCTCATCCCAAGCAAGGCATTCTACTGCCACTGTTGAGCAGGGGGATACATACGGGAAATTGATGAGAACGAGGGGTTAGCTATAGGAAATGTCAGGAGGAGGGTAATAGACGGATAAGAATACCGTGGATGGTGGTGGGGGTAGATGAATAAAGAGCTTGAGAGAATGCATGCCAGTTAGTGAGATAAGAGATGTCTATTGACCTTACATTTAAATTCCTGGAGAGTGTAGCTGTCGGGGAAGCAAGTCATGGAAGGGAATTCTACAAGCGGGAGGTGCGGTTACATTTTATCGGTTTCACTGTAAAAGGGTGGGACCTGGTTGCTAATCTAGTAGCTTATGTAAATTCATACCTAGGATACACCAGTGATCTAAGTACATTGGAGCAGAAGCCGTGAAAGTATTTATAGAAGAGGCACAGGAAAGCCACGTCACACCGGTGAGAGATCGACTGAAGCCGAGCTGCTAATTTGGTATCTATCACATTCAATATTCTACGTTGGATTCTGTTAAGAACCCTGAGGTGAATAGTAGGGGTACCCGACCAGATGTGGCATCAGTATTCAATACACGATGAGATGGTAGATTTATATATATGCAGGATGGACTCAGACGGGAAAAACTTCCTGGCCCTGCACAGTGAACCGACCTTCTTAGCAGCGGATTTAGCAAGGGATTCGATGTAGTCGTTCTACTTGAGGTCTGCTGAGATAATAGCAGAGCACAATCGATCTCAAGCCGTGAGTTGTATTCAGTATGCGTAAAGACAACTCTAAATTCGAAGTTTAAGCCGCCGAGAAGTCATATTTTCCAATAAGTCGTAGAAACGTCTAGATATTAAAAGAAAATCGTGAGATGTCAAACAAAACTTTATCGAATGTGAAAATCATAGCTACCTACGTATGTTCTTCATGTACCCTGTCCCCTCATAGCATAACCGATCATATACCTCCACTTGGCTCTGTCTCTTATTGTTCACAATATATTTTCTTGCTATAATTTCTAAGCCCCGTTCCGAAATCCATTTGCTCAGGCCTATCTCGCACCACATTCCTCTGTCTGTCTCTTCTTCCCTATATCCAATCTGTGGGTATTAAATTCTCCAGGCACTCCTTCCTCATTACGTGTCGCAGAAACTTCATTTGTCTCTTCCTGATATTTAGTATGAGTTTTCTTATCATTTGCTTCTTTTCCAACACCTCATTGTTGCTCCATCTATGGTATTCTCAGTATCCTTTTGTAAATCCCTATTTTTGCTACCTCGTGCCCCTTCATCATACTTGATGAGATCATCCAACATTTACTTCCATACAAAAGGACAGATATAACATAGCAATCCAGCACTCGTTTCAAATGTGATTTTCTTGTCTTTCAGTTTGTCTTCTGAAATCCGTTTTTGGTCGTGCCAATGCGTCTTTGAATCTATAGCTCGGTTCACTCTCCACCCACATCTATTGAACAGGTGAAGAGGCTCATCCCTTGTTTCCTGTTTAGGATGCGGTTTCCGGTTTTCGCTTTTCCAATCTTCTCACTTTTCTTTTCTTTTTTTTTCAATTGGAGTAGATAGACTAAACTATCGCCCGGTTCACACTCCACCCTCGTCTATTGAACAGGTGAAGAGGCTCATCCCTTGTTTCCTGTTTACGATGCGGTTTCCGGTTTTCGCTTTTCCAATCTTCTCACTTTTCTTTTCTTTTTTTTTCAATTGGAGTAGATAGACTAAACTATCGCCCGGTTCACACTCCACCCTCGTCTATTGAACAGGTGAAGAGGCTCATCCCTTGTTTCCTGTTTACGATGCGGTTTCCGGTTTTCGCTTTTCCAATCTTCTCACTTTTCTTTTCTTTTTTTTTTCAATTGGAGTAGATAGACTAAACTATCGCCCGGTTCACACTCCACCCTCGTCTATTGAACAGGTGAAGAGGCTCATCTTTTGTTTCCTGTTTAGGATGCGGGTTCCGGTTTTCTCTTTTTCAATCTTTTCACTCCTATGTAGCCCCCTGCACATCAATGGCGTTACCGTCATGCTCGTGGTGATATGATTAAAAAAAAAAGTCACACTTTCCATATTCTGTCAAATCACTTCCCAGGTATTTGAATTTCGTTACTTGTTTTATTTCAGTTTCTCCAACATGTAGCTGGCATATTGGACACTTCTTTTTTGCTGATGAACTATACATTGTTTTCTTTAAGTTTACAAACGCATTTGAGTGGGTAAAAATGTTTGTCCCTCGTGTAATTGGTTGTAGTCGAGTCTCTAAAAAGGAAAATAAAATAAAATAAAGCTTTCTATCAGTTGAAAACATGCCGGTTATTTTCCCTGTCACTCTTTATGAATCTGCAATTTTTTCTATTTTTGTTTTGTTTTTTGTTTGGTTTTATTTAGAATTCAGCCAACCAAAATTGCTTTTTCAGTTTCTGCGGTCTTCGTTTATCTATTTGATGTAGTTGAAATTTTCCCGACGCGTTCAGTATCATTTTTAAAAAAAATTAAATTCCAAAAATAATTTCTAAGAAAAGAACAAATGAAAAATTGCATAATCCTACCTTAACTTGTGTGACAGCCAGAGTTTTTGGTAAAAGTTCACAAATTTGGACTTACCTGAGAAAAAAAAGAACAAAACAGTTTAATTATATTGTGATCATAAATTGTATTTTTCGTTATTAGGAAGGAATAATACTAAAACTAATAATAATAATAATAATAATAATAATAAACACGCACTTAAAAATTGTGTTACCACCGAAATTTACATTCTGTGATAAACATTCAAAAAGAAATTTACCATTTTGCATCACGTTGCACGGTATTGGCACCAACTGAATATAAAAACCAGCATGGAAAATCTGCAACTATTATGGAAAGGAAAGTTCAAGAAACTAATAAAAACACTGCCCAGACCCGGTTAGTGACATTGTACCTGCAACAATTTTTATGGGACTTTACAATACAAAATGAGAGTACAATCAAATATAATCGCCCAGACATCGTAATCAGAGACCACAAAAACAAAACGTGTTTTCTTATTGACAGGACTATTACTGCAGACTGTAACGTATCTCTGAAGATCTTAAAAAATCTAAATACAAGGATCTTGGAAGCGAGATCTTGCAAATCTGGCAAGTAAACATATCAACAATTTGTAGTTGTAGCCGTTGGATTTCGATAGACTCATTGATGGAAGTCCTGGAAGTACTTCCCACACCTAGTGTGATTTTATTTGTGTGACATTAGGAGTTTTATAAATAAAAAAAGTTTTAAATAAAAAAAAGTGCTCACTGGCAAATATCATTATGCCATATCTGATCTTATGTCTCTAGTTGAGACCCAGAAAGAAATGAGAATTTGCTTCAACTTTTTTTACACCATCTACACAGATAGAAAAGTTGAAACAAATAGGCCGGACATTATTGTTAAAAACCAAAAAGAAAAAAACTTTCTTATTAATTGATATGGATTGTCCAGCCGATTGTAACATAGCAACCAAGGAATTCGAAAAACTGTCAAAATATAAAGATCTGGAAATTGAAATAGAAAAAAAATGTGGAAATTGAAAACAAGTATCGTACCAGTACACTTGGAATGATATATTTTGACAGTTTTTCGAATTCCTGGTTGCTATGTTATAATCCGCTGTACAAGCCATATCAAATAATAAGCACGTTTCCTTCTTTTTAGTTTTTAACAATAATGTCCATCCTATTTCGTTCATTTTTCTGTTTGTGTAGATAATATAATCCCATAGAATGGTGACGTCTTTTATTTCTATAACCAGTGCTGGGTAATGTTCATACCAGTGTAAATTTTGACTTACTCTATCGTGAGGAATTTTATATGCAAGTACAGAACATCCTGAGATTAGTTGGTCTAGTGTTTCTTGGTATTTATTACAGAACCTGCATTTTGAATCCACATTATGTATAATATTTGCGTCAAAGTTCCCAGTGAAAAGACTTCGGTCTTTGGCAACAAGAATAAAGCCTTCAGTTTCAGGCTTTAATCCAGATGCACGTAACCATCGATGAGTACTAACTTTATCAACATTGGGTATCTTAGCACGTTCTGGATATTGGCCATGCAGAGGTTTGTCTTGCCAGCGTTGTTTCGTCTGTTCAAGAGATTATTATTATTATTATTATTATTATTATTATTAACAACGAAAATAACAACATGGCAGTCCATGCAGAATGTAATGTATCTTGGAAGATCTTTAAAAAAAAGTAAAAAACTCAAAGTATACTAGAATCTAGAAGGATATTTAAAACCGATGTGGCACATGAGGACATCGTTAATTCCAGTTGGATTGACTAGAAAAGGCTTCGATAGACTCAATGAAGGATTTCCTTGGAGCCCATGTCTTAAAGAAATACAAAACATTGTACTCAGAAGTACAGCACACATATTACGAAGAGCTTTATTTTAAGTTATTGTTTTTTACAAAAAATGATGTGTAGAAAATGTCATGAACCTTTCTGATCTTAAGACTCTGCTTTGGACCCGGAAGTAAATGTGTATACGACAGAAATCAAAGGAAATAATAATAATAATAATAATAATAATAATAATAATAATAATAATAATAATAATAATAATATTGAAAGAATCCCTGGAAACCCCAGCTTAAGAGATATACAAAAAATTGTCTTATTAAGTACAGCCCACACACTAAGGAAAATTTATCTATGTAATGCTAGGGATGATAGGGAAGATAGAAAAACATGAAATGGAGCCATAAAAACACACCACGACCTGCCTTAGGTCTCCCCGCAGACTTAGTTGGTAGTGAGACCAAAGCAGAAATCAAAATATGATGAAAAATAACATAATAATAATAATAATAATAATAATAATAATGTACTCAGTTATATGAACAAAAATTAATTAGTTTATTTACTACGTACAACGGCCACTTAAAAAAGAAAAAGTTTACCACAATGTATTCAAAGATTATTTTATATCACTTCTTTGGCGTGATGTGTTTTCACTTTTATTTTCATGTTGAATTTGGCTAAAAGGAATTAGAAGCTGATTTGATGTTTAATCTATTTAAGAAAAAAACGTCTTTTCCAGATTGGCATATGTTAGAAGAAAACAGGAAAAGGAAATGGTAACGTTATCTGCGAAAGATGTAATTCTGCAGGATTAACAATAATTATTATTACTCGAAAACTTTTTTCAGTTTTGAGGAACTAAAGAAAAGAAACACACATAGGAAAATGAAATGACATAGCAATGCAGTCGCATTAAAAGCCGATTCCAGGGATTAATTAGACGGCGAAGCGAAATCAAATGTAATATTGAACAAACTATAAGCAATGAATTTTAAATCGATGAACTGCTTTGAGAATGAAAACTACGAATAGATTTTCTGCGGCTGTTTTTCTTAAGATCTGTATAAATTTGTTAGATGCTTATGTAGAATTATTTCGTCTTTGGACTGATGCGTATATTCGCGACTTAATTTTATCATGAAAAATTTCCCAGGGCTCATTGGAAGGATTGTAAATGACGGAACTGCTTACACACTTTCATTAATACTACGGTAAAACTTATAAACTTTTATTTCATATATATATATATATATATATATATATATATATACGCTCTCACACCCTGATTGAGCACTCTGGAGGAATGGTAGAATTTGAAAAACAGTAGCTACTCTGGTATGTATGCATCGCTCATTCAGTAAAATGAATTAGATCACTCTGGCTATTGAGCGCGTATAATGATAATATACACGCTAAAAAGTCTGCTTTCTTCTACTGAACACCCATAAACGATAGGTAGAATCGCCGACTGGCGCCAATTCGGTCGGGTTTCAATCCTGGGTTAAAAAGCAATCGGAGTCTAACCGTACTGATGAGCTGTGATACAGCGAAACAGATCTGTCTGCAGATATATATATTTACACTCTCACACCCTGATTGAGCGCTCTGGAGGAATGGTAGACTTTGAAAAAACAGTAGATACTCTAGCAAATACGCATCGCTCATTCAGTAATGAATTAGAGCGCTTTAACTACTATCGTATGATACATCATACACTAAACGGTCTATCTCCTTCTACCGAGTGCCCATAGCTCAGAGGTAGAATCGCCGACTGACGCCAATTCGGTCGGGTTTCAATTCTGGGTAAAAGCAATCGGATGTCTAACTAATCTGTCTGCGGATGACTATATATATATATATATATATATATATATATATATATATATGAATTTTAACTGATTCATGAAAATAGCAGTGTCTTTCATAGCTGAATACAATTTTCAGGCCTGAAGGTATCGTGAAACAGTTTTGTCGGTTGTTGTTGACACTAGTGTCCATTTTATATTTACATTATCTCCATCTCTGATATTGAGCACTTATCCAATGTTATCCACAAATAGGGCATACCATATATATATATATATATATATATATATTGTGTGTGATTTGTAAATTGTTGCCATTTTATATATTTTTATTTCCGTTCATGCCCGTTGCTTTTTCTTTAATTTTTGCCCGTTGTTGTTTTATAATTTTGTAAATTATAGTAAGGTCAGTTGGATAAGGTCTGTGAGAGAAAAAAGCACCATGACGCAACACAATTCATTAGAAATTTTAAAAAGTATGCTGTACTGTTTGACATATGCGCCGTAATCTTCAATACGAATATTTCAGAGTGGCTGGGTGTCAATCTAAGGACCGGATGGAGAATTGGGCAAGAAATGGATGATGTATATTGTCACTATGATGGTGTTCTGAGTGATCACTAATAATGGAAACTTTGTGCCTCCATTTATCTTTTCTCAGGCTCAACACGAAGACATACATGTAGGAAGTAGTGATACCCTGGGCCAAAAGGGTAGCTTCTCGAAGACCCTATGTACCACAGGACATAACAAGAGCAATAGGACCTTGCACCATGCCACACAAGCAGGAGAACCAAGTCATGGGGGTGAGACAATTTCTGCAGCCACATCATCCCTTACATCCGCCCGC
Organism: Ascarosepion bandense; assembly: GCA_037127315.1. Taxonomy (NCBI): domain Eukaryota; kingdom Metazoa; phylum Mollusca; class Cephalopoda; order Sepiida; family Sepiidae; genus Ascarosepion; species Ascarosepion bandense. The sequence goes on along the minus strand of JBBBDQ010001234.1, from coordinate 388,595 downwards.
TTAACCCATACATCAACGCACTTGATTATTATGTGTGGGGCACAGTTGAGCGAGAAAATAACAAAACGTTTTTTAACCCGAAAGATAAACTAAAGGCAAGAATTATGGAAGCATTCCTTAACTTAAATAATGAAACATTCCTTAAGGGTTTCAAAAGATTCCGAAGTAGTTTGGAGGCTGTGTTTGAAGCCAATGGTGATCTTATTGGAAAAAATAAACTCTTTTTGTAATTTCGGTCAATATATGTTAAAATGAGAGGTCAGTGTTATTTCTATTTTTGCGTAATTTAGACGAAAATTCATCTTTCGTGAATTTTTTTCGCTAAATATTTCATACAGAACATCAACTGTCTGTAATTCGTGTGGCATTAATGTAACTTTTCATCTAAAATTAAATATCTACATTTTTACATATTCTTAGAAAATTTCTGAACTGAGAGCGTAATAGTTTTTATATTTCTAATTGCAGTAAAAAAAAATAATTTTTATTTTTATGTTAAATTCATTTAGTCAACAAAAAATGTAAATATTTTCCCCCATTTTTGAAGCCCCCCCCCAAAAAAAAACGCAATGTTGTTTACATTGCGATCCATGTAATTTGGCAGCCATCTACATTTAAAACAGGTAAACTTCTATCTTATTTATTACTAAACCTCACTTCCTGTAAATGTTTTCTATTCATTTCCAGATCAAAGAACCCCCACCCACCTTAGAAGGTGACAAAAGTATGACCGGCGCTAAAACTACACTTTATACTCCGTTCGAATTCTACAGCATCATGCATTCAATGCATTCTTCTTAATGCTGAAAATGGTTACTAACAGCCTCAGCTTTCCTTTCCAACTTTCAATGAATTATTTCCATTTACTCCTCTCATTGACATCTTCTCCTACTACTAAAATGTTTTGAGTTGCACGGGCAACGCCGGGCTATGATGCTAGTTTATTTATATACGCAAAAAAATAACGTCCCGAAAAAAAAAAACGCTAGTATTCAAATTTAAGGTTCTAAAAGTTTAGAATATCTATCGACGTTATGCTGGACAATATCATCGAAAATGAGGACAAAACTGGAAGCGGCCGAAATGTGGTTCTACAGAAGGATGCTACGGATATCGTGGACTGAGCATACAAGCAACGACGAAGTGTTAGAAAGAATGGCAACAAAAAGGAAATTGATGCTGAGCATCAGGAAGAGACAACTGAAGTTCCTGGGACATGCAATGAGGAAGGAGAGCCTGGAGAACCTTGATACTGACTGGACAGATAGAAGGGAGGAGAGACAGAGGAAGGCAGCGGATAACATATTTGCAGGGTCTGATCAGGTGGATGACGGAACGGGGGTTGCCAGGAGCAACAGGAGCAAACATACTAAGAGCCACAATGGATAGGGAGACGTGGAGATCCATGATCGCCTACGTCCTGAAGGGACAGGGCACATAGAAGAAGAAGAAGATCGACGTTAAGTAGAAGAAAGTAACCAATGAAGAATTCATAGTACGTTTTTATCTTATCTTGTTATTTTATTTATTAATATTTAATTATGTTTCATAATCCAGAAAGTGTTGTAATGGTTACTATTTTGTAGTTGTAGCTTACGAAAAAAAAAAAATTCTTACATTTATCAAACATTCAGATGTAACGGTAATATAAATTATGGCTAATTAATCGAGAAATATTTTGTATTCATGTTTATTTTCATATAATTGTTTATTAACTTACTCATATTTAAATAATAATTTTAAAAATTATGTAACTTCGCATCTTCAATAGTTTTTCTTGCCTGTAAACAGTAAGGTTTTCGTATCTATTGGACCTTTCTCAAATTCAAACTTTGACTGACTCACGTTATTTTACTTTTATCCGCTTGTTTTCTTTTATATAAACACTCAGTAAAAACTCAATACTGTTGCCTTGACAAAGTTCATCTAGAAACGAAACTCGTTGAGCAAATGTTTTTCTTGATAGATTTTCTTATTTATATTCTCTTTACAGATTTAGACACATCCTAATTTAACACACATGCGAATCAAGAGACACACACACGCAGACATGATATGTATAATCCTGGCTAGAAGCAATCGGATGTTTAACCGTACTGATAAGCTGTGATACAGTGAAACGGATCTGTCTGTGGATTACTATATATATATATATATATATATATATATATATATATATAAATGCAAGCTTATCACTATACTCGTTTCGCAAAACCCTCCGCGTACATACGAGAAATTAAAAAAAATTTGTAAAAAAAGAAAGAGCTAAGCACATGAACATCAGCCAAATCGATTTGGACCGAGCCAGTATGTAGCCCGAAGAAAAAACCCGAGACGAGTAATCAATAACAAAAAACCCTCAATACGTAAGCAGTGCAGAGTAGGTTTGTTGGCTCGCTAGCTTAATTTATATATATATATATATATATATATATATATATATATATATATACATATATATATATATATATATATATATATATATATATATCATTCAGCAATGAATTAGAACATTCTCAGCTATTGGGCGTGTAAAATGATAATATACGCGCTAAAATCTCTGCCTTCTTTTACCGAGGTTAGAATCGCCTACGTTAAAAGCAATCAGAATCTAACCGTACTGATGAACTGTGATACAGCGAAACAGATCTGTCTGCGGATGACTATTTACGCTCTCACACCCCGATTGAGAACTCTGGAAGAATGGTAGACTTTGTAAAACAGAAGCTACTTTGGCATATACGCATCGTTCATTCAGCAATGAATTATAACACTCTCAGCTACTGGGCGTGTATAATGATAATATACGCGCTAAAAAGTCTGCCTTCTGCTACCGAGCGCCCATAGCTCAGAGGTAGAATCGCCTGGGTTAAAAGCAATCGGAGTCTAACCGTACTGATGAGCTGTGATACTGCGAAACAGATCTGTCTGTGGATGACTATATATATATATATATATATGTGTGTGTGTGTGTGTGTGTGTGTGTGTGTGTGTGTGTGTGTGGACAGATTACATTCATACAATAAAACACAATGATAAAATAACAGTACTGAGGATTAATTAAAATTTGTAAATATAAGATTTGTGAACGACAGATACAATTCTCTTTCTACGACAGCTGCTATACTTAAATAAAAACAATATCTCGAAAACTTAAAAACTTATAAAAATTACTGAAAGTACTTTTTAGTGCAAATTCACAATTTGTGCAAATGTCGTCCATACACATAAGAATTCAGACTTCAAAAGATAAACGCCCGCAGGCCAGTGTTTCTGGTTTATTTAAAAATAGATGGATTAAAAGCAAGCGACATACTAAATCTACAAGAGATACAAAGAATTCGAATGAATAAGTGAATCGAATGTCTGCAGGAGAAAAACACAAGATCAAATTTTATAAACTAATTTGTAAAATTTCAAAATAATTTCTGGAAATAGAACACTTCCAAACGTCGTAAAGGGCAACAAGAACTTGCCGAAACCATTTCTGAATAACTTTCACGATGTAACAGTCTGCGGTCGCAGCTACAGTTAATTGAAAATAATCTTTCAAGAAAGTAACGAATATTCATAAACAAAAATTTATCAAAAAGTACTGACATATCTCCCTTGTAAGAATTTTAGACAGTGAATTAATCAAAAACTAAAATAGATACACATGGCTTAGAAAAAGAATACCATCACCACGACGTTATTGGCATAGATAAAGACAACTGTAAGCAGTAAATTATGGATTGATGTTAAATACGATTAAAGAGTGGTTTCCAAATAAATTGAAAAGATTAAAAACAACCGGATGTGGTTTGGGAATTAATGAAGCTACAGAATCTGAATATTGAAATAATTCTTAAAGTAACGTGAGAATTTTGAACACCGTCTTTATAATGATATTCACCTTCTACAAGACCCCAACAGGGATTTGTAGAGGGGCTAAGAAGTCCCTCAGACAAATAATAAAAAGAAAAATGCACTACAAATAAAGTAAAATAAACTTTTGTTTCTTTTCGTAAAAAAAATAAACGAATTATTTTTTTTGTGCAAAATATGAGATTGTCCGTACAGCTGTAGAAAAAAGAGAAAGAAAGGAACTGGGAATGTGAGAGGGAAAGGTAGGACGATGTGTTGCGAGCGAGATGATTAGAAAGAGAGGGTGAAAGAATGTTCACTGATACGGATTCTGCCTGTTGTGTGAACTGCTGGATTCTCTCTGTGTGTATGCTCGAATCTGTCCGCGTGTTCTTTGATGTCAGCTTGTCACTGGTCCTCCTCTGGTTTGTTGAGAGTTTCTCCCTTCCTTATATCTGAATGGTGAGGCTCCGGGGAGATTAAAAAATAGGTTTCTTATGTAGAGCCCTGATTGGTCAATAAATCATATTTTTGACCACGTGGTTGTGCTTTCCACTACGTCCGAACTTTTGGGTGCGCCGTCCTTGTTTTTGACCCCACAGGGTATGGTAAGGAGTGAATTCCCGCGCAATTGTATTTTTTTGAGATACACGTGTGTGAATTAATTTTTATTGCGTGTGTGTGTGCGTGGAAAATAAAATAAGAAACAGCACAGATTCAAGGTAGGATATACAGGCAGTACCATGAGCAAGGAGAAAAAGCCGGAAGTGAAAGAGAAGAAAAAAGCTTTAGGAAGACCAGGAACCAGAGGATTGACCTCGTTTTGTTCGTATCTATCTATCTATCTATCTATCTATCTATCTATCTATCTATCTATCTATCTATCTCTCTCGCTCTCTCTCTATCTATCTATCTATCTATCTATCTATCTATCTATCTATCTATCTACCTATGTATCAATCTATCTAGCTATCTACCTATCTATCGATTTAACTATTTCTATCTATCTATCTATCTATCTATCTATCTATCTATCTATCTGTCGTCTGTCTGTATATATATATATATATATATATATATATATATATATATATATATTCTGTGACTTATCGTCGCATAGCAATGTTTTGTGTAAATACAAATTAATATCATCTTTGATGGTGGATGTCTTTATGTTAACGTACCCATAACCTAATCTAAAGAAGGCACATGTGAGCCGAAAGCTTCAAACCAGCATAATAAAATAATATCAAAATGTTGGACAATTTTTGTCTTTATTATCACCTGAAATTAAAGCCAAAATACAATGTTTAGAACGGCTCATGATTAAAAATAGTAGACAGTTATTGTCTTTTATATTTAACAATATATGTCCAGAAAATGCTCTGCTGGCTCGATACACTATATATGTATATATATATATATATATATATATATATATATATATACATGAATTGTTTGAATATAATTTTTTATCGATACTCGTATTTAAGTAGATATTCTGTTTTTTAATTAAACAGGATTATATATTTATATCTAGTGGCCTGATTATTTACGATAAATTTTTGTTACGAAAATGTGTGCCATTCGGAAGGATTCGAACCTGCGACCCCTATCTACATAGGGGAAGCTACCATTTGATCTGGTAACGTCTGAGACCGCTAGACCACGAATGGCCTCCAGTCTAAACGAGTTTTTAATCAAGCATATATAACGAAATTTTCGATTCATCGTAACAACCATATCTGCTCTAAAATGTATCGTAATGTCAACAAATGTAAACATGTTACGGAAATTATGGAGTTTTAACGAAACCTGGTTATAAACAACCGACAATTTGAAATGAATTGTTTGAACATTATTTTTTTATCGATACTCGTATTTAAGTAGATATTCTGTTTTTTTTTAATTAAACAGTATTATATATTTATATCTATCGGCCTGATTATTTACGCTAAATTGTTATTACGAAAGTGTGTGCCATTCAAACAATTCATTTCAAATTGTCAGTTGTTTATAACCAAGTTTCGTTAAAATTCGTTAATTTCCGTAATATATATATATATATATATATATATATATATATGCGTGTGTTGGGCGTGTGTATGTCTCTCACTCTCTCTCTCTCTTTCTATGTGTGTGTGTGTGATATAAGAGGATGGTGATGTAAGCAAAGAGTCAAAATAATACAAGCAAAAAGTAATAATTATATAACAAATCATGGAATAACCATGAGTTTGCATAATTTGAAAAGTAGCAAAGAAACACCTTTGCCCGTACGATGGTTACTATATATATAGTGTGTGTGCGCACGCGCGTGTGTGTGTGCGCATATCTAAGGCGCGACTCGGAGTTTCATGCGTTATGAATCATGAGTTGCATATTTAGGCGTAGGATAATATACATGTTTATTAATACACACACACACACACACACACACACACACACACATATATATATATATATATATATATATATATATATATATACGAGTACAATGCTCACCACTTCATCATTAAAATTAAAGAAATAAAAAAAAATATTAAACAACCATCCCTTATTTTAATCAAACTTGTTTGGGTTTGGTTGAATGCTTGCTGTCTACATATAGCCTATTCATATGTTTCTATCTATCTATCTATCTATCTATCTATCTATCTATCTATCTATCTATCTATACACAAATGAATAAGAACGAAGAAAATACTTTCAACGTTCAAATCATCAATTTAAAGAGTGTTCTATATAAAAAAATAAAGCAATGAATATTTATTATAAATTATACTTTAGAACATGTACAAACTGTAGTCTACTACAAAACTGTACATTTTGTTTCGTCAGTGAAAGAACAATGTTTCATCAGGTAGTTAACGATGATGGTAATGTTAGTACCATCATTATTATCTACTTAATGAGACACTGTTCTTTCAATGTCAAAATAAAATGTACAATTTTGTAGTAGTGTGTCTATGTGCGAAAGTATAATTAATAATATATATTTATATATATTAAAGTACGAAATGTCCACCACTTACTTGCTACCAAAGATTCAACTATATTTATCTCATCAAGCTGTGAATGCAAATCGCATTTCTTAACGTTTATTCATTATACACACGCCGGTGGAATTCATTCCCACCGAAGGGTATAAACAAGAGTGAAAGTAATTTGACGTGAATGTAAGACATATATACCCTTAACTTAGTTCGTACAACACCAAGACATGCATCCCATCATTGGGTCAGACCATTTATTCAATTAATTCCCTGGTCTGGCTATTTTACCCTGTTTATTTTCCTGGCACAGTTTGCAGACATTATCCTTTATAGTGTAAAGCGGAACTTTCTTTAATATACACCTTTTTACATTGGAGCTTCTATTGTTATTTTTCTTTTAATTCTTACATGTGGCTGGCGACTCTAATACAATTCCCGTACTTTTCTAACAAGCCTTTTAAAATTTCTCTTCGGACATCTCACATAAACCTTATTCTATCCACTGAAATCTTCCACTCCCGTTTTATACACCACTCCCGTTTTATACACCACTCCCGTTTTATACACCACTCCCGTTTTATACACCACTCCTTCCGTTTAACAAGATCCATTCAGCGGATATTTACGTTTGTCTCTGCAGTTACACTAATTACTATGATTTTGTATTTTAGCCTTGAAAGTTTTCCGTTTTATTTTTCTTTATAGCATTTTGCAAGTTTTCCGTTACAGCTATATTTTAATTTTGAATTTTTGCCTAAATATACAGAATATCTGCTCCGATGAACTTAGATCACTGGTGCTCCCTAGGTACGAATTTGCACGAGATTTTTTTTTTAGACTGGTTGCCAACCAAGGTTATAAAATCCAATCTGTTCCTGTTATTTAACCCACAGTTAGAGAGAGAGAGAGAGAGAGAGAGAGAGAGAGAGAGAGAGAGAGAACAGACAAATGAATACCTTTCTTAAAGGTATTTGAGTGTAAGTAAAAACAACGAATTCAACTGTTATTCGAACACAGCTCTCCGATTTCTCATTCTGAGCTGATATATTTTTTTTATAAGCGTTTCACCGCGAGCAAGGCATGTCACTGCCACTACTGCGCAGGGAGAGTAGAGAAAGGATGATTAAATATAGGAACTGTCAGAGGGTGGGTGATAGGCGGGTAGGGATACCGAGAATGGTTAAATATAGGAAATGTCAGAGGGTGGGTGATAGGCGGGTAAGGATACCGAGAATGAGGGTTGAGATTAGCAAATACGTCCCACACTTTTACAGTGAAACCGAAAAAATTTTACTGCAATTTCTACTCCAACTGTTTCTTTTCTCGCACTTCTCGCTTGTGGAACTCCCTTCCGCATACTTCCTTCCCCGACAGCTACAATCTCCAGGAGTTTAAATGTAAGGTTAATAGACACCTCCTAACATACTAACACGCATCCATCCTTACCCGTCTATCACCCTCCTTCCGACATTTCCTATATCTAACCACTCTTTCTCGCCACATTTCCCTATATAACCCCCTGCGCAATAGTGGCAATGGAATGTCTTGCTTGGGGTGAAATGATTAATATATATATATATAGCGATGTAAATTAATAAATGTATATATGAGGAGAGTGTACATATGTATAATATTATTCAGGTGTTAATTAAAATGTGCTCAGTGCATGAACAAAGCTGCATTATACATATATTAATAAACATGTATACTATCCTACGTCTAAATATGCAACTCATTATTGCATAACGCATGAAACTCCGATTCACGACTTAGATATGCACACACACACACACACACACACACACACACACACATATATATATATTTAGAATTTATAAGATAATATGTTATATCACTACAAAATTGTGATTAGCCACTGCAACTATATGTATAGACGTGCATGTAGATACAGGCAGGTATAGGTGATGGTGCTGATACGTAGGGTTATATGGAGCCTATGAGTGAGCGTATAATGTATTTATGGTTATTGACTGAAGAGGTGATTCCTCCCTGAGCCGTCTAGACATACCCAATTGAGATAGTGCCAAGATCTTTGATATTTTTCTATTTCTTTTTTTTTTTTTAGAGGAATGTTTATTTCTGGGAAAGAAGTTAATGCGGGATGGAACGGAAATAGTGTGGTTCTATGAAATAGGCTAATTTAGCTCATAAAATGAATTAATATTAATTAATTAATAGCCAGTCTAAAAGATGTGTAGAGTCTTTTTTTTTTAATTAATCTATTACTTTAGATAACATCCATGGAGCTCACTGTATAAATATGGCATTTAGCATTTTATATCAAGTAGGTTTAATTGGACTATCTTCGCCATTTGCGTATTACATTTGGTCAATATTGTATATACATACAATTATATAAACTAACCTCTATTGTACTCAAATGCCCATAATAAATGACTATTTGTGTTTATGCTGATATTCTTCAGAAAGGAGATTGCTTTGTTTTGATTGGTCCATCCTGTCTTTGTAACAACACCTCCCTGATTAAGAAGGGTTTAGCTAATCTTTTAAACTTTTTAAACACTTAAACTAGTAATTCAATTCATCACTTGATAAGACACGGATAGTGTCGAAACAAAATTACTACCTTTGTAGTGATATTATAATACATTTATATTAGACATTCTAAATAAATGTTAGTAGCTCTACGTTGCATTGACCACTTTTTAAAGAATATTATCCTACGTTCATGGTCGTACAATAGACGTAAGATAATATATATATATATATATATATATATATATATATATATTATCTTACGTCTATTGTTCTAATTGTTCTGATGAGCTGTGATACAGCGAAACAGATCTGTTTGCGGATGAGTATATATATATATATATATATACTCATCCGCAAACAGATCTGTTTCGCTGTATCACAGCTCATTAGAACAATTTTTCCAGCCGATTGCTTTTTACTTGTCATGACTCGGGGTTTCATGCGTTATGCAATCATCAGGTGCATATTTTAAACTAACGGTTTTTATAGATTTGAATTTAACTCACAGTTCATGGGAATTAAATATTTTAAAGTACAATTACTGCTTTTTTTTTAATAAAAAAGATTAATAATTTAAATATTCTACGGTTACTTGTAGTTAAAAAGTTAAAATATAAATTTTAAATTTTAAATTAAAATTAAAAAATTAAAGATTAAAAAATAATAAAATCTAGGGAGAAGAAATCAAAGGGGCGTAAGTCATGAGTCTTAAAAATGTAAATATTCAAATATAACATGTACATAAAAATGTATAGAATATATATATATATATATATATATATATATATATATATATATATATAAGAAAAATTAAGACAGACGCGTTATTTCATGGTAATTCGGAAGTGTGAGCCTATTTCAGGCGAGCCCTCTTCAGCTTCCGTCTTTATTCAACGAAGGATTCTACATGAATTCCTTTGGATTCTTCTATGCCCACAAGGTATGCTGATATATATATATATATATATATATATATATATATATATATATACTGTGTATATTTAGGTATATACAGAATATATGTATATATATTGTGCATATTTAGGGACATATATATATATATATACATATATATATATATATATAGAGAGAGAGAGAGAGAGAGAGGTAGAGGGTAGAGAGAAATGAAAATAAGTTGGACGTTTTTTATAAATCCATTAGTAATAGCTTTTTCCATGAGCTGTTACAGATCATGCAACAATGATAGGGTTAGATTTATCAAAACAAAAAGTATCATGGGAGATAAAAAGAATTTGAGTGAGGATGTTAGATTTACAATGTTAGTTATTATTGGCGTCTGTATTTTGTCCCCGATGCTAAGATGGCCTTGGCTTAAAAATAAAAAATGAAATCGGGATGAGGATGTTAGATTTGAAGTTTGTATAGTTTTATTTTGTGATAGTTGTTACTGGGGTCTGTATATTTTGGTCAGATTTACAGTGATACTTGTACACTATATATATATATATATATATATATATATATATATATATATATATATTTACGCTGTCACACCCTGAGTGAGCACTCTGGAAGAATGGGAGACTTTGAAAAGCAGTAGCTACCTTGGCATGTAAGCATTGCTCATTTACTAATGAATTAGAGAAATCTGTCTATTGGGCGGGTATAATGACAATATACATGCTAATAGGTCTGCCTTCTGCTACCGTGCGCCCATGGCCCAGAGGTAGAACCGCCGACTGACGCCACTTCGGTCGGGTTTAAATCCTGGGTTAAAAGCAATCGGAGTTTAACCGTACGGAGGAAGCTGTGATACAGCGAAACAGATCTGTCTGCGAATGACTATATATATTGTGTATGTTTACGCAACGCAGCAGGTGTTCTGTTAATAAAAACGGTAATCATTTTCCGTCGCTTATCTTTAATAATCGACTTTTCCATGTTACAAATAATGCTTTTAGACAAAGAAGACATTCTATATAAAATTGCCCGAAGTTAAGTTCGGAAGATAAATACAGGAAATATTGTCCAAGCTTTAGACTTTCGGCCCTGATGGTGTCTTAAGAGAGGGAAAATTTTATTTACAAATCTTATCTATGATCACATAGCTGAGGGAGATGGATTCCTACATTTGGCAATGCCATTTACTCACTCTGCTTTTCGATTTCTTTATTCCGTGTCACCGTCCATTATCCGCACAAACAAAATTTAATACGTAACAATAATCTATATGTCGAACGACCAAACACACGGCAATTTATCTTGTCTGGCCTTATTAACGCGGAAGGCGATAATTTAAAAAAAAAGAACCATTTCTAATCTTAATTTGATCTAAAAAAAAAAAACGAAACTACGTATCAAATATTCGCGAGGAAAAAGATTTCACCGATCATGTTATAATATCGACAGTACGAAATATCCTTTTAAAGTTCTTCCCTGTAAATGAAATAATTACTCGTTAATCTTCCGTATTTTAAAGAGCCGGATAATTAAAAGCCATTGTTTCTGTCAGTAGTAGAAGCAATATACTGAATTTTATATCTAGGAAAATTTTTAAAAAAAAACTAGATTAATATACACAAAACACAGGTTTACCTTCGAGCGATATCGAAACTGGTTGAGTATCGCTTGGCAACATCACGTAATAGAAGGAACCTCCTACAACTCAAAAAATGACGCAGTGTTTACTAATCAACCAAGCTTCCATAACATGTTAGTCCAGAATGATAACAAGAAAATATATATATATAACAAGAAAATATATATATATATATATATATATATATATAGTATGTTAAAAAATTCCGAAATTTACATTCGTTGAATGGCCATTTTAGCGAGAAAATTCTCGCGTCATCAGTAACGATCAAAAACCAAAAATTATTAATTCAAATATGGTACATAATTTCTACACCGGAAGAAGCCCCAAAACATATCCATACACAGGAAGTTAAATAAAAACCAAATTAATTATGAAAGAATTAAAAGTTAAAAATAAAACCGTGTCACAAGGATGAAATTGGTAGGGGGATAGGAACTAGTTTTTACGATTTTACCTATTTACTCATCCTTTTTGGATTTCATACACACCCACCCCCCACACACACACACACACACACACACACACACACACACACACACACACACACACACACATATATATATATATATATATATATATATATATATTGAAATTAATCATTTGCTTTTCTTCAAAATCCATATGACTTTTTTACTCCCTATCTTTAATTCTCTCTCTCTCTCTCTCTCTCTCTCTCTCTCTCTCTCTCTCTGTACTTCTCTTCCAACTAAGAAGGCAATCCCAAAATTATAAGAAGAAGGTTTAGGGTCTGTGTTAGAACGCTGTTTAGGCATTTTGATTAGAAAACTACCAAAATAAGAGTTGCTCCACGTATGACTTCAGCTATAATAAAAAATAAAAAAGAAAGAAACATCGGAAAATAAAATAAGTTTGGACAATCAAAAAAAGAAAAAAAAACAGGCTCTTGATGCTAGCCGAAAGCAAACCCTGTCAAAAAAAATAAAAATGAAAATAAAAAAATAAAAATAAAAAACATAAACAAATAAATAAATAAATAAAAAAGAGAAAAGTTAACTCTACTGAAACCAGCCCAGCGTGTCACGTGAAAAATTTGAGTTTAAGAATTTTTCCGCTCTACTGACCACCGAGGAAAGAGCCTACTGATCGAATCGAAATCAAATAAATAAGCATATAGTATCTAAATTGTTCAGACTATTGTCTTCCTCTTTCTTGCGGTGTTCACGACGTTTTGAACGTTGTACGCTCCGACCATCTTAAAGTGTTAAGAAATTTGAACCGCACTCTTTATTTCGACCACTGCGCTATATAATTCTCATTCCGTGGCAATAAAGATGAAGACAGCAGCCTGAACAGTGTAAATAATGTACATGCTACTTCATCTTCAAATTGTAGACAAGCACATATATTATTAGTTTATACCTTCGCTTATTTCCGATAAATATTGCTAAGAAAATCTCCACACCTGTGAAACAAACAATCAATTATGAACAGAAAATGTAATCATTCTAATTCAGCTTTGAGCCTGTTACAAATCTTCACAATATTTCAAGAACAATGATAATGGATTTTGTTTCATTCCGGAGATATGGCGTTAAAGAAGAATCGAGACAAATGAAATCATTTTCTACAGAAGGATGTAAAACATATCATGGACAGAACATATAACCAACGACGGACTTTTAAGGAAAACGGAATAAAAAGGTACACTTTTATTTAGAACCAGAAAGTGGGAGCTGAAATTCTTTGACTGCGTAATGAGGAAAGCGATCACGGGGACATTTATGGGTAATATTAAAGGCAAGATGGGCAAGAAAACAGTGAAGAAGCTACCTAAAAAGCTTGGGGAAATATTTGGTACGAGAGAGATTAAGAAGGATAAGGAAAATGATAAACCTTACTCAGATCTACAAGGGGACAGGAAAAGCTAGATATGGCAAATTCTTGAAGGAATATTGCACATAAAAGAAAAAGAAGAATCGCTTCCAGACGCAGGCGGTTATGATTCTCCGTAGGTAATTTTCTTTATTTGGAGTTTCCCATGTTTCATGGGAAGGTGAGAGAACCGGTTTCAAGTTATATTTTTTTATGATTAGGAATCGCAGGACAGCACTGCGGGTCTGTTCTCTCATTCTCTACTATAGATGAACGAAATAAAAAGATAAATCAGGTCTTTTCAAAAGGTACGAGTTTAATATGAACACAACATTTTTTTAAAATCATATCACCCCGAGCAAGGCGGTAACGCCACTGATGTGCAGGGGGCTACGTAAGAGTGAAAAGATTGGAAAAGAGAAAGCCGGAAACCACATCCTAAACAGGAAACAGAGGATGAGCCTCTTCACCCGTTCAATAGACGTAGGTGGAGTGTGAACCGGGCGATAGTTTAGTCTATCTCCTCCAAATGAAAGAAAAATAAGAGTAAAAAATTGGAAAACAGTAAAAGATTGGAAAAGACAAAACCGGAAACCACATCCTAAACAGAAAACAAAGGATTGGCCTCTTCACCCGTTCAATAGACGTGGGTGGAGTGTGAACCGGGCAATAGTTTAGTCTATCTACTCCAATTGAAAAAAAAATTAAGAGTAAAAGATTGGAAAAGAGTAAAAGATTGGAAAAGAGTAAGCCGGAAATCACATCCTAACCAGGAAACAAAGGATGAGCCTCTTCACCCGTTTAATAGACGTGGGTGGAGTGTAAACCGGGCGATAATTTAGTCTATATACTTCAATTTATATCTACCCCATATTAGGCAGGAATTTGAACACGGCCAACTGATTTGATTTTCGCAAGCCAAAACTGTTTCACATCCCTGTTTTGCATCTTTCTTTTATGTGCAGTGTCCGTCAGGAGGTAGGCGATCATGCCCCTCCACAACTTCCTGTCCTTTGTAGCTCATTAGATTTTGTCTTATTTCTACCAAACTCCGCTCTGCCATAAATTTGTTTAGGCCCATAAAATATGTAACGTGCTGTTTGCTTTGTCTCTCTTTCCCTGTGCGTATCAGGTTCTCCAAGCTCTTCTTCCGCCTTACGCGTTCCATAAAATTCAACTTACTCTTTCTTATGTAAACTATACGTTTCTTTTTCGTTTCCATTCTCTCCCAAACCTCAGGTTTGGTCCATGGTGTCCTCAGCATCTTTATGGTCAGGCGCCCCTGCTGTTCATCTCAGTGTTCTCGACAGGCTCCAGAAGAGAATCTGTAATGTGATAGGATCCGACAGCTCGACTCCAGCCACTTTCTAACCGGCGGGATATAGCTTCCCTTTGGCTATTCTATAAATATTTTCATGGTTTCTGCTCCGTCGATCTTAAGTCACTGGTGCCCCGCCACAAGAATTTACTCCTGCAACCAGACTGGCAACAAGATCCCATACATTTACAGTTAGATCAACCAAATGCAACCAAAAATTCTACTCCAGCAGCTTCTTTTCTCGCACTTCTCACCTGTGGAACTCCCTTCCATATACTTTTCTTTACTGACGGCTACAACCCCCAGGAATTTAAATGCAATGTCATTACCCATGTCTTGTTCACTTGACTCCAATCTTTTCTACATCACCCCGTAAATCTTGTTCTTTTCCATTCACTCTACCTTCACACCTGTCTTCACACCTGTCTTAACACCCGTCTTCACACCTGCGTTTCCACACTTCTCTTGCTCTTTCTCTGACACCCCGTGTAACTGGTTCATCTTTCTGTTCACTCTCCTCCTGACTAAATTTTTACTCTCTGATGTAGCCCCGTGCTCATCAGTGGCGGTACCGGCTTGCTTGGAGTTAAACGATAAAAAAATTCTGTTGCTTTACTTCGTACTGTGTCATAAACTTGCGTATGTCGGTCAGGGCACCTATCTACAGATAGTGTTTAGCTGTCTTACGGACAGTTACAACTATATACTGCGTTTTTTTGGCCGTTGGCTATCTCGCAATTTTGACCTCAGACTAAAAATTAGCGTGATAGTATGTTCTGATGAAAGGTTTCGAGTAGTCATTCGGTTAAAGACAACCATTACATCTTGGCCCACCAAGAAAATTTTGTTTTGCTTTTTAGCTGGAGGCGAAAATTAGCTACAGACTTCAAGGATGTACGTGAACGCAATAGTCTAGGGACAATCTTGAAAACTGGCTTACTGATTCAATTTTCTGGCTGAAAATCGTTGCTACTACCAGACATTGTTTTTATCATTTCACACGAAGCAAAGCAATGAGATCGGTAAAATCCAAACATTTACTGGGTGTGGAAGAGAACAAGAAGATTTTAGTGAGGCGAAAGGACAATAAAAGAAGAGATTTCAGGAAAATTGCGATTGATGTTTCATTTAAATTGTAAGAAGATTGCAGGTAGCAGGAGGATTTCAACAGGCGAGAAACGTGTGAAAAGAAACTATTAACATATAAAATACGACTACTTCAAGGTAACTTAAAAGTAAAACGATGACACTCTAGTATTTACCTTAAGTTCATGAGGTCTATGTTCGAAGGGAGATAATTTACTTAGAAAAACTCTCAGGGAAACATTTATAGAAAAGGCATAGGGAAGTCATGTCACCATAGTCAAGAGAAAGTAACTGAAATTCGAGAAACCATTTCAGAACAGATAAGATTAAAGATTTTTCTTTGTATTTTATCGAGAATCTACGTATTTCATCAATAAAATGGCGATCGCAATTTGCCACTCTAGTCGTGAGCTTAGGTTCATGAGGTCGATGTTCGGAGAGAGATACTTTAGTTAGAAAAACTCTCAGGGAAATATTTATTGAAAAGGCACAGGGAAATTATGTCACCACAGTCGAGAGAAATTAAGTGAAATTCGAGAAACCATGTCAGAACATAAGATTAAAGATTTTTCTTTGTATTTTATCGAGGATCTACGTATTTCATCAATAAAATGGCGATCGCAATTTGCTACTCTAGTAGTAAGCTTAAGTTCCTGCGGTCACGGTTTGAAAGGGGTAGATAATTAGAACAACTGTCATGAAAACATCTAAGAAAAGGCAGAGGAAACTTAGTGCCGGCATGAAAAATGTTACTAAAAGTCGAGGTGCCAGGTCAAGACCATTAAGATTACAGACTTTTCTTTTGGATGTTGTCAAGAATCTCGACATATATAACCAGAACACTAGATTATTTAGGGCGACACTATACAACGTACGGGTGAATAGTGTATTTCTAAATGAGCAAGATTCTTATTTGTTAAATTTACAACAAATCTGATTTCCTGTGCTAGAAATGACATAACTTTCGTTAATATAATTATTTGACAGTAAGAAAAATATTGATAAAAATATAACGTAATTTTGACACCGCTCTCTTGTATTTAATGCGATATTTCAGTAAAATATGTTTAACCGAAAAAAATGACATTTGAATTACGAAGTTTTCGTTTCAGATTTTTATAAAGAAGAGAGTTGAAGCAACAGAAATGTGGTTCTACAGAAAGATAATGAAGATACCATCGAGGGATTATGTGAGCAACAGTAACATTTTAGAGAGAATGGAAAGAAAAAGGAAACTTATACTTAACATAAGTAAGAGGCACTTGAAATATCAGGGACACGTAATGAAGAAAGAGGGCTTGGAAAACCTGATACTCAGAAGAAGACCGATTGAGGAGAAAGAGAGACATCTGAAGGTACACGACACATAAAAGAAAAGTGAAGCTCATATAAAGCTTCTGGCTGGCAAACAACCGTTATTTTGAGAGTTTTTGTCACTCAGGTGCTATACGCCATACACTGTTGGACGATCATATCTCTTTTGAGACATGATTGAATAAACAGAAGATTTTCACGCAGAAAGTTGTCATTTCTTTTTACGGTAGAGTGGTTGCCAACCAAGGCTATAGAACCAAATCTATCCTGCTATTCAACCCATAACTGATTCACAGTTAATTGTAGTTGTTTATGAAGACGGAGAATATAAAAAGCAGATAATGCAAATAAAGTTGGCGATGTTTGACCTTCGTTGCGATTGGCAGAAAGGACAAGAGGCTGGCGGCTTTTATTGGATTTGTCTGTGAAAGTTCATATATATATATATATATATATATATATATATTTCATTTATTTTATTGCCTAAGGTGTGTTGTCGACTGACTGACTTAAAAGCAGCAATAACAGTCGAAAGCAATGATGTGACTTTTATAGCTAGATTTTTTTTTCTGAGAAAGAAAATCAGACACATCTGTTTAAATCCTGTTTATCCAAGTCTTCCCATGGAATATATATATATATATATATATATATATATATATATAAATAATGGAAAGATTTGGATAAACATGATCTATCTATATAAATGTACACATCTATCTATACAGCGAGCTAGCTAACTAGGTAAATAGATTGATTGTTACTTAGCTATAAAGACTTTCTATGATCTTTCTATATATGTCTCTACAAGAATTAAGTTTCCAATGATCTATCTATCTATCTATCTATCTATCTATCTATCTATCTATCTATCCCCTAGATTTATCTGTGTATCTATCTGTGTATGTATGTATGTATGTATGTATGTATCTCTCTCTCTCTCTCTCTCTCTCTCTATCTATCTATCTATCTATCTATGTATTTTCATGATCTTTCTATCTAGAAAAGAAACGAGGACAATTGCCTTACAATTGCCTGTACAGTAAGTAAATAATGATCGCTCCTAACGCAGAAAGTCTGCCTAAAATACTTATTCTGTAATTTAATTCAAAGCAAGACATTAAGCTCTTTCTGTCACAAGCGCATATTGAGTTAGAGAAAATGAGAAGGCGTTTTTGAGAAAAAAGGACAATAAAAGAAGAGTGTTCAAGAAGACAGCGTATTACGATTGACTGATACCTGTAGTTGTTTTTTATTGATATTCAGTCGGGCGAAAGTCACAACACAGTGACGAGATACATCAATATATTACGCAGAATTGTTAGAATGTCATGCTTAACTGTATTTTACAGCAAAGCACAAACACCATTTTATGAAAATGTCGTCCGACATGTTTAAGAGGGACGCTATTTTTTACCTGTTTTTTCGCAGTTGGTGTAATTGCTAGCATTTCGGAGAGAGTAATCGATGAACTGAGTTCTAAGTCCAGTTGATTTCGTTACTTGATCTTTCGCACATATAACCCGTATTGAAGGTATGATTCTTTCTCTACTGTAGTGATACCGAGCAAAAGCCATGGACCAGATCTTTGCTCTATAACGACCAGAAACAAATGATCAGCGGGCAGACCTCAAGGAGAAGAGTGTAATCAATATCCCCTTGACCTAAGTCAAGCGGCTACTACGCTTGCCTCTTTCCTTCTCCCCTGTCTCAAAACTACTTACTGACTTAAGGAGCGACTACATCAAAAACATTCCTCACTAACACGCTCCCCACATTCCGAAGCATTAATTCTCGTTCAGCTTATTATTTGCCATGAACATTTTAACCTCCGTTGGACCTATACTTCAAGTTATTACTTCAATTGTAAAATCATTAATTGATATGTGTATATATAAAATGATATTTTCTACTCAAATCGCCTTTCTTGATTTGTAATCATTTTATGTCTTATAGTGGGTTATCTACAACCAGGCCAAATTCTGTTAACTTGCAACAGTATACAACTACCCTTCACTAAAACAGACTCCCACTACAAACAGAAAAAGAATAGATACCCCACTATACTATTTTCGCCAGTGTAGTATTCTGGGTTCATTAACCTTGGTTGAAAGCGCGAATGTATAATGCAAAAAAAATATAAATAAATAAACGTTACAGAAAATCTGTGTTTATAATAAGGTTGTTCCTCTGAAATTCCTGTGTACAGGACGTTTGTTTTTTTATATAAGTATATATCTGGAAGTCAGTCGATTACGCAAACTTGGTTTCAATCTTTTAATATATTCAGGCATGACAGAGAGATGACACAAAACAATTTAATATAACAAAAGGTTGAAACCAAGGTTTTGTAAACGCCTGACTTCCACAGGAAAATATTATATTTACAATATATATGTGTTTAGCACTTTTAATAATTCTTGTATATTGGCCTAATTTACTTCTCACGCATAACTGTTTAAAAATAATTATATATATATATATATATATATATATATATATATATAATACCCAGAGACTCTGACAACTTACATGGGTTTCACCTAAACGGATCGTCAGAGCCAGCTTGCCCTGACGATCCGTTTAGATAAAACCTAGTTAGGTTGTCTGGCTCTTTAGGTATTATTTATTTATGCCGCGGTACCTAAGTATTGAGCGCCTTCTTTGTAGTTGATTGCTCGTGTCGGGGTTTTTTCTTTTGACTGCGTGCTGACACGGTCTGAGTTCTTTTGACTGATGTTCATGTACTTAGCTCTTTCTTTATTAAAACCATGTTACCCTTCTTCATAGATACATTGAAGGTTTTTCGGCACGACTATAGTTATTATCTCTTAAATATATATATATACATATATATATATATATATATATATATATATATATATATATATATATAAGGTCTGTCTAAAAAGTACTGCGTTTGAGTGCTATGAGAGAAAGAGGGATCAGCGGATGATATCTTGGAAACAATATATATATATATGTAATCTCAATGTTTGTTTTCTCACTAATTGCGAAAGAAGTGATGAGGATTGTGAGAGGGAAAATCGTGGCTGCTTCTGCACGACAAATCCACCTGCTCACAACACCATCAAAAACTTCTCTGAACTTTCCCCCTGTGCCGTTTTCCTGTTCTCCATGCTCTCGGGGATCATAGAAGGCGCGTTTTGAAAACGTGGAGGTAATCAAGAGCGCTGTGACGATTGAGATGAGTGGCATTCGAGAAGAATCCTTCCAACAATGCATAGAAGTCTGGCAGAGAAAGTTGAAAAAGTGTATTAGACACAAGAGTGATTACTTTAAAGGGGAGACCATGTAATTTGATATTTAGAATTGAAATAAATTGTTTGGAACACCATCCCCGTTTCTTTTCAGATCTATCTATCTATCTATCTATCTATCTATCTATCTCTTCTTCTCTCTGATTCATCTATCTATCTATCTATCTATCTATCTATCTATATATATATATATATATATATATATATTGATTGTTTAATTACTTAGTTTTTGGTCATAATAAAATTTGAACAGTGCACATATGTATGAAAAAGTCTTCCATACAATTATGTTGTACAACTTTGGAAAATTTTCCATTAGTAAACGAAGTTATTACGCGAGCTAATTTCCTACCATGATTGGTGTCTTCATACTGCATATCGGCTGAAGACACCACTCATTGTAGAAACCGAGCTCGCGTAATAACTTGTTCACAAATGGAATATAGTAATTTACTAAGCGCAGCTTAGATATGGCACAAAGCCGAAAGTATGGAGCGCCCAGTGAGGATCGAAATCACTACTGAATTGCAATAGTTCTAGCGAGACAAGCTTGCTCACCAATGCACCACCTCGAGGTGCTCCACAAATGGAATATATATATATATATATATATATATATATATATATATATATATATATATATATATATATATATATATATATATACTGGAGTTAACGTTCTCACATTTTTCTATAAATAGTCACTTGGTCAGTGAGTCGAGAAAAGGTACTTGACAAGAGAGCTTTTTACTTTGAGATGTTTTTTAAATCCGTTTCTGAAGTAATTTAACATTGTCAAACCGGTGAAATATCGTGGAGATCGTTTGAAATTGAATGTTTGGATTGAACCTACAAATAACTTTTTACAACACAAATACTTTTTATAACACAAGTACTTTCGCCAATACTTTTTCAATTATTCTTCATTTATTTATTTTTTTGATCGATCTTTTTAATATTTTCTTTTTCAGTCTTTTTATTTCATTTTCTTCTCGGCTTTGGCCGCCATCTTTTATTTATTTCTGGTCTGACGTAAATGATTTAAGACTACTGTTTTTGTTTTCTCCCTTTTTTAGTTTAATTTATAATTTACTTTTTACTCATCTCTTTAATTTGAATGTATTTTTTAAGAACTTTTGGAAATGAAATCTTTTTTATTAATTGGTTAACATTTTAATTTTTCTTCTTGTCATTTGTTTAAGATTTTGTTTTCTATTCTCGGATTTTTACAGATATTTGGTATATTTTATTTCAATGGGTTAATTCCTAGTTTTCCTGTGAATTTTTTATTCTTATTTTAAGGTTTATTGTTTAGACTTAAATTCTTTTTCATGCTTTTTTTCTCCCGTCTTTTGGGTGAAATAAATTTTTTTTTTTTTTTTTTTTTTTTTTTGCTGTCAGCTAACTTCATTTTTTGTCTTTTTGCAAAGCATGGTTTAATCTCTTTTTAGGAATTTTTGTGTAATTTTTTTTTATATTTTCATCAACTCTTCATTTTAAATTCGCGCAATTTATTTTATTATTTTTATTTCGACGTCGGACCTTTTTTTTTATTTTACACAGTTTTTCTTCATTGTATTATATAATTCTATTTCGTACTATTAATTTTCATTTTGTTTTTAACTTTTGTAGGTGTCGTTTTTAGAGTTTCAATTTTACTGGCATTTTCCTCCCCCCACCTATTCACTGCACTTTTAAATATAAGTTTTGTAACAAGAAAAAAATTTCCTACTTGGAATCCCTTCCACGAAGTAGTTGAGTTTTTCATATGCTCGACGAAAATCTATCGGTGAGACCTCGTAAAACAAAAGAGATTAGGCTCACGGGTTGAGTTAACCACTAAAACCTAGTATGATTAAAACAATAAAAAAAGAGCAATACAATTATGTTGTAAGAAAATCTACGAAAACACTAAAAGTACGCCAACCAGGTAATCGCCAATTTGCCGGAAGTCCCCAACCAAAACATATTAATTAACATCGGAACATTTGGAACGAGCCAAACCATTGGAAGAATTACAAAAGTTCGAGAAAAATAGCCTCTGTCCTCGTGGTGGAAAAAACAAAATTTGTCGCTTCATGAAAATAGTTATCCGATCACTGATGTCCCTGGATGCAAATCGCAAAGTTTTATAAAAGCTTTTTCATGCTGAATATTGTGTACATGTGACAAGATAATTAATAAAAGACCTCATTATAAGAGGATACAATGGTCAGGCCAGGACCATTCAAGCAGTATTCGAGGTCTGTCCACTGGCAATATGAAAGCACCTAACATTCTATCTAATCATTATGGCCAAATCAAGGTGCTACTTTTGAACAACTGAACGGGAGATGGAGCTTCGTCATCAGGCTCGATTTTTTTGGCCATCGTCTCTATCCATTAACCGTTTTTTAATAATTACGACGGGAAAATGACGGTAATCGTGACCGGTAGAAAAACAACTTGTTCGAGGAAACTGGTCGCCTCTCCTCTTCACGTCTATAGATGAAGGCCTCTAGAGTTGCGAACTAATGCGACTCAAATCCTTCGCTGGCCGATACTGATAGGTTCACGTTGCCTGTTATACACCAGCCAGCAATTCGGACGGGTGCAAATAAATTCTCCCGCCAAAAAAATAAAAAAATGCCACCCGTAAGTGAGAGTAAAGAAAAGAAAGAATGGAATGGCGTATCGTTGGTAGGGACACAGGGAAGAGCTAAACAGCGAGGCCTCAGTCCACTAAAGCTCTCAGGGCAAAAAGAACCTACAGCAACGCCCTGGCGTCATATGCAACGGAAAATGCAGAAAAAGGTGTAGGCTTAATCTAACGCCATATTTCGAGCAACATGTCCAGTCAATTCCCGCTGTAATGTTTGTAGCAGCTGCTTCTTGAATTCTCATTCACAGAAACAATGATGTGTTCAGTTTCCAGTAGCCATCCTAACATTAGATTTATCTAAGTTTACACGAACCCGGATGAGTAAACTATAAAATAAGATTCCTACATGAATACACCTAAGGCTCGGTTGAGATAACTACAACGCACCACCGAAGCCAAGCTTCTCCTATTACTCCATGTCCACTATACCTCCCGTGAGTTCATTACGATACATATCGACAAGATCAAACTTGCCGGGAAAAGTAAAAAAAAATGTAGGACTCTTATTTTATAGTTTACTCAACCGGGTTCGTGTAAACTTAGATAAATCTAATGTTAGGATGGCTACTGGAAAATGAACACGTCATTGTGTGAATGAGAATTAAAGATTCAGCTGCTATTAACGTTACAGCGGGAATTGACTGGGCATGTTGCTCAAAATATGGTGATAGATTAAAATCCCAAATTAAATCATTGGCTTCTAATTATAGTGTTCGGCTCAATCTAGTTATATTAGCAGCGCAAACAACATGTGAGGAAATCGGGCGATTAAATCACATGATAGTTGGAAAGTAGCCTTTACTCGGTCAGAGTTGCTATGCTATTCTTGCTTATCAAGAAGAATCAACACTGATAATTAAGGCTACGTTAGAAAATATGGCCGCTGAATCGCGTGCAGAAGGTGGAAACGCATCGAATTATCATATCGAGTGCGTCACATTGCCAGATAATCGGACCATGACAACAAACGGGGTGATATGTGAATACTTTCAGGATCAGTTCACTAGAGGTTGGTTCATTGCTGGGCTTGACCAACTTTCTACGCCTCGAGGCGACTGAAGCAGAGTCGGAAATCTAAGAAGTGGTTAATGCTGGTTGACCGGGACTAAATTCCGCGATTAGATAGCCTTCTATACGAACTGTACTTGAGGTAGTCACCCGTTCTTGTTACTTTGCTGAAAATGACTTACGACAACTAGATAAAATAGGAGGCTATATCTCAATGCTTATGTCATCACAAGATAAAATAGTCGTTGATGGCGGATCTTTTTGTGTTAACGTCCTTGTACACTCTCTGAAGATGGCTCAAGAAGGAAGGAATGTTTAGAACCAACTTAATAAAATATTATCCTAATGTTGGAGAAACTTTGTCTTCAACTGAAATTAAAGCCCTAAATCGATGTTTAGATCGGCTCATGATTAAACATAATATACATTCATTGTCTCTTATATTTAACAGTATATATTTAGAAAAAATATCTCTATCTGCCTACCTACATATCTATCTATCTACATATCTACATATGTACATATCTATCTACATATCTACATATGTACATATCCATCTACATATCTACATATGTACATATCCATCTACATATCTACATATGTACATATCCATCTACATATCTACATATGTACATATCCATCTACATATCTACATATGTACATATCCATCTACATATCTACATATGTACATATCCATCTACATGTGTACATATCCATCTGCCTATCTACATATCCATCTGCCTATCTATCTATCTATCTATCTATCTATCTATCTATCTATCTATCTATCTATGTGTGTGTTTGTGTGCCTTCATTCCAACGAGCCCTAACCCTTCTGAAACCCTTGGCGCAAATTCAACCAAATTTGGATCACCTGTCAATCATGACATGATACATTGATGTGCACAAACGTTTTTGGAATCAATGTACAGGGTTCGTCAAAAATGAACGACAAACATAATTTCGGGCAGCCTTTTCCCCACGTTTAGGTGTTTTTTCAAACAAAACTAAAAGTCACTGGTGGATCAAGGCCCCATATCTTGATATGCGAACAAAATTTCAACTGACACACAGGGTGCGGCAAAGGGTATTAGTAAATGTTACTTTTAGCGATTGTTTATTTATTTGACACGCTTAACTGTATTCCAAAAAAAACAAAAAACGATTCATTTTGTAACTTCTGCCTTATCATATACCATAAAAATTTCACGTTTCCTAAAACAAGAAGCTAGCCCCTCAAAGATTGCAAGGGTCAATGTATCTACTCTTTTCTGCGACACAATGTCATCACAATGTCATCACATCAGTTTGCAGGCTCCCGCAACGGCCGTCAATTCTCTTCAACTTGTACATCCATCATTTCCGTTTATTGGCAAAATTGACCAAGCATGAATCCCGTTTTACAAATACAACAAAAACCAATACTTCGCATTTTTTTATTAATTTACGCATCACGGCAACCTTAAACTGGATCTTTTGGAATAAGCACTGGACCTTACCATTTCAACATAACCACTAAAAATCCCGAGCAACGCCGGTCTATATCGCTAGTATATACATACATATATATATATATATATATATATATATATATATATAAGGACGCGGTGTAGATATAGAAGAATCCAAAGGAATATCCTGTACATACAGTGATAGAATAAATCTCTAAGATAGCTCTAAATATATGTATATGAATACATATAGAGCAAATATAAAAAAAATTGGCAGACACGTTATTTCATGCTAAATCTGATGTATAGACATTTCAGGCGAACCATCATCAGCTTCCGTCTTTATTGTAGAGAAGATTTTACTCGGATCTTCTGTATAATAAAGACAGAAGCAGATGAGGTTTGCCTGAAAAAGGCCTATACATACGATTTAGCATGAAATAAAGAGTCTGCCTAAATTTTTTATCATGTATACATATATATATATATACTAGCAGTATGGCCCGGCGTTGCTCGGGTGTAGTGAAAGCTTTAAAACTAATCCATGGACCTGGAGTTCAGAATCCTTGGACGTTGGCACGAAAGACTAGTTGTTTCCAGCTAAAGCCAAACCGTAGACTGAAAGAAAATGAATGGATGTAAGTCAAATTTTGATTTCCTGCTATCAATATCAAATAAATGTTTTCGTCTTAAACTGAATTTTGAAGGCTAAATAAGTCCTCTGAGTAAATGGTATCATGGCTGAGACTATGACCTACAATTATACCTACTTAGAGCCAAAGCAGAAGCAAAAACTCAAATAAAAGGACTGAAAAAGATACATACATACAGGCAGATAAGCTGGCACACACACAAACATCTTGCCTTATATATATATATATATATATATATATATTATTGATTCTCAGCATTATTGTAAGAACAGCAGCCCTGAGACATCTGAATATCGTTTCTTATGTCTTTGTCTATGAGTGTATCAAATTTGATTAAAATCGGACCACTCCTTCTATAACCCGGTTTTTTCGATAATGAATTTTCGATATTTATCGGGAGTAAGTCGACGGAAAACCTAGCTAAGAACACACACAGACGCTTATAGTACAACTGTGTAAATTTTCAAGAAAATCGGTTCAGCCGTTGCAGAGTCTATAGGTAACGGACACACACACAGACAAAGTTCCATTTATAAATAAGTTTAGATTATATATATATATATATATATATATATATATATATATATATATATATATATTATTTCTATCTATTTCTGTCAACTTTATTTGTATCTATCTCTGAGCATTATTTATAGAGTAATCATTGTGTTCGTTGGTGGGAAATGTTATCATGGTTTTGGGAAAGATTCGGTGTATTATCAGCAAATATGTAGTCTTTTTTGTGTTTGAATCAATTATATATTTGTCTACCAATAACCCAGTAGTTTATATCGGATAAAGGCATCTCTCTAGCTATGTGTTTTTCTATCTAACTTTCTTTTATCTCTGTCTATCGATTGATTGCGGGCAAGTAATGCAGATATAGGCACAGAGAAAGGCTATTAAAAACATTAGAAAAGAACGAATCTTATCAGCCAGCATGAAACAACACTGACAATGTAATAAGATTCGAAACGCCCACTTGTTATTGCTCCAGCTCGGTCGTCAACGTCCATGCAACTTGTATCAGCTTCGCTCTCAGCAAGAACTGACTGTCTATCAGGCACGGTTGGTAAAAAGCAAGAACTCGGGAGGATTTTATCGCTTTTAAGACATGGTAGGCGTTGGTACTTGTGCAACTCTAGTTGCAAGGAAGAATTGCATTCGTAGTTGCGAAATGCAAGTGTTGCTGCTTCAGTCGGTTGCTGCTATGCGTTGTAACCATTTCTTTACTTATTCTTAGTTGTTACTCGAAACATTCAGTTCTACTGTTTTAGCTACACACAGCTTGATTTCTTGTGATAAATACATTGATTTATGACGATGCAAGAAGACATTTCTTTTCTTGCTATTTCAGTTGCCGGATTATTGTTTGCCAGAAATAATTTTGTTTAAAAAATATATTACGCTTTGTTAAATATAGTGTTTCTTTGTCGAAATTAGATATTTATCAGTTACAACACAAATATTCAGGGGATTCTTAGTAAAAGGAAATATATTGATAAAAAACTATATTTTTTACTGGTGTAGTACATCGTTAAATACGAAGTCCGGTAAAAAGTATGCGGTTTGTTGCTATGGTCAGTCAGTTAAGTGCCATACGCGAAACACGTTTGGGCGATCATGTTTCGAAAGACTGGGCAGAAGATTATCCCGCAGTAGGTTGCCATTGCTTTCTGCGGTAGACTGGTTGCCAGCCAAGGCTATAGAACCCAATATGTCCAGTTATTTAACCCATAACTGGAAGGAAGAGACAGATTAATATCTTTCCCAACGGTATTTGCGCGTAAGTGAATGCAATGAATTCAACTGGAATTCGAACTCGGCTCACCGATTTCTGGTTTCGAGCCGATATCCACTGCACCACAACCCACATGAAATGCACAGATTGAAGCCTCTTGGCTCAAATTTAGTTTGAACTTCGATAATAACGTTATCGCCTACTTCTGTTGGTTGAAGCAGTTTTTTTATAGAAAGCGTGCAGAGTGTGGTCGTCTCACCACATCACAGGTGTTCCAATAATCACCATGGTTTGCGCACCAATTTTTGGCCAAATTTAACATACTTCAGTTCCGAAAACCACCACAATCCCCGAACACGGACATTTGTGACTTTCGGCTCTTCAGAAATTTCAAATCCCATATGAAATGAACAAGAATTTAAGACGTCGCGGATAACCAAAAAAAATACAACTAAGTAAGGGCTCGCTATCTGTTGTATACCTACCTATACACAGTAAAGGTATGTTCCTATCATCTTAAATACGTGGAAACTATTAGTATATAGATAAGAGCAAGCATACCGATCAGAACTATCTCTCACTCTCCCTCTCTCTCACTTTCTCTCTTGTTCAACTCTCTGCTTCCGAGCGGAGAGGAACTCAAACGATGCTCCTCCAAAGAGTAGTCTCTTTTTTAGCGTGAAAAACTACAATCCCAAACCAGCCTTAAGCTGGGTCTATGTGATATTTTTGTCTGAGTTTAAGGGCTCAGAATCATCACTTTAATTGACCTTTTGCCGCATCTGCATTGGTGGAGAGGTTGTAAATACCTAGTAGAAGATTCAACCCTCTCTGCCTCCGGGCGGAGGAAGCCAAACGAGGCTCCGCCGAAGAGTAGTCTCTTGTTTAGCGTGAAAATAAAAAAACAAGCACCCAACCCCGACCCAGCCTTAAACTGGGTCTACGGGATAATTTTCATTGAGTTTAAGGGCTCAATTTCCCCGTTTTAATTGACCTTCCTCGCATCCAAAGATGACAACAGTCTGAATAAAATTGTAAATAGTTTATCTGAACTGTAAAATAAGGCCATGCATATGGTATAACAATAAATAACCATCATACACTATTTACATTATTCGGAACTATTGTCCTCATCTTCGTTGCCATTTTCACGACGTTTTGGCCGTCGCACGCTCCAGCCTATTTTAGGTGCTAAATTTTCGAAACGAACCCTTAATTACGACCACTAGGATATATCATTCTCATTTTTGTGCGAAGCTGCTTCTGGTAGTCATGAGTTATCTCCCTGTATCTTGACGTTCATGTCAACTGGGTCATATGTCTTGGAGACCACATGGCCCAGTGGAATATAGGCACTTCGCAGAAAAATGAAGATAATATACCGCAGTGATCGTAATAAAGGGTTCGGTTCGAAAATTCTTAGCAACTGAAGAAGGGCGAAGTGTACAACGGCCGAAACGTCGTGGAAATGGACACGAAGAGGACAATAGTCTGAATAATGTAAATAGTGTAAATACTACCTCATCTCAGAAATATAGATAAATAACCATTCTACCTAATATCGACTAATATTTCAGCTTAATTGCATTTTTTTCCCCTAATATTTACTCTATGCAAAACTTAAGAGCTAGGCAAAGTAGAAGATTAAATTAGCAGCCTTTTTTAAATGGTAAAAAGCGCTGCTTATGAATATGTAGGAAGGACAGCAGTTAACACCAGTCTTTAACATTTTAACATTGTAGAGGTCGGAAAAGTATCTTCTTGGTAGTCGGTTACTCAAAATAGCGGTTTGTAGAAAGAGGCTATTATATTGCAACTTCCCTCATACTAATAAAATGAGTGATTAAATGTTTTGATATCTTATCAATCCTTTATAGGTTATTTAAAGCCACAAAATACTTTTTGGTTTGTAAAGTTTTGGGCGATAACATTGATTTAGCGATACAAGATTAATAATTAACCCATAGCTGTGGAGAGATGAGGTGGATTATTACCTAATCAGAATTTAAAAATGTAAATAAATCTATAATACATGACATTGTAGCTGATCGATCTTCTATTGATTGTGGTATTCGTTTTCTAGGTTTATCAAATTTTTGTAGGTTATATAAAGCCAGAAAATATTTTTAGATTGTAAGATTTTTTAGATAATAATGATTCGGTGATACAATTTTTACTAATAAACCAATAGAGTTTCGGGGAAAAAATAGGTGGATTCATGCCTTTTCTAATTATATTTGCGTGTAAGGGAATATAAGGAGCCCAACTGAAATTTGAGTTCTCTGATTAAGAATACCGAGTAATTATGCACTAGACCAACGGCACATCCGGGCTCCTTCTTCTATGTGCCCTGTCCTTTCCACATTCCATCATTCACCTGATTGTCCTTCAAATATGTTATCCGCTGCTTTCCCCTGTCTCTTTTTCCTCTATCTGCCCTGTTAGTATCAGGTCCTCCAAGCCCTCCTTCCTCATTGCATGTCCCAGCAAACTTCAGCTGTCTCTTCTTAATGCTCAGTATAAATTTTCTTTTCGTTTTCATCATTTTCAAAACCTCATCATTGCTCATATGCTCGATCCATGATATTCACAGCATCTTTTTGTAGAACCAGATTTCAGTTGCTTCAAGTTTTTCCTTCATCTTTTATGATATTGTCCAGTATTCACTGCCATATTGAAGAACCGGCATCACAGTACTCTCTTCTTTGTTTCTGGTGAAATTGTCCCGTTTCTTAATACTTTACTCAACTTCTGGAATGCTTTCTTCGCCATGCCAATTCTCTTTTTCCTCTATCTGCCCTGTTAGTATCAGGTCCTCCAAGCCCTCCTTCCTCATTGCATGTCCCAGGAAACTTCAGCTGTCTCTTCTTAGTGCTCAGTATAAATTTTCTTTTCGTTTTCATCATTTTCAAAACCTCATCATTGCTCATATGCTCGATCCATGATATTCACAGCATCTTTTTGTAGAACCACATTTCAGTTGCTTCAAGTTTTTCTTTCATCTTTTATGATATTGTCCAGTATTCACTGCCATATTGAAGAACCGACATCACAGTACTCTCTTCTTTGTTTCTGGTGAAATTGTCCTGTTTCTTAATACTTTACTCAACTTCTGGAATGCTTTCTTCGCCATGCCAATGCTCCTTCGGATCTCTTTGTTGCACTTTCCGTTCTCTGTTATAACACTTCCTATGATTTTAAATTTTTGTACCTACTCGATTTTAGTGTCCCCGACTCGTATTTGGCATATTGGGCTGCCCTTTTTACTGATGATCATGCATGCGGTTTATTTCTAGTCCTTTTTTGTCACTCTCTTCAGTTACCTTTTGTAAGAGGTCTTGTAGTTTCCTTTCTGTGTCTCCTATCTGCACTGAATCATCTGCGTACCTTGGGTTGTTAATCTTAAAATCTCAAGTAGTCACCTATAAAGGTACTGACCGGGCTTACCATTGATTATCCTCAGCGATCGTTTGGTATTTCAATGCTACTCTCACTTGATATTTCTGTTTAGTTACTTTTTTTCATAGTCACTCTATAAAAGGCTCAAGAACTATTCAGCGCATAGGACTAGTGAGTGAGCTTTTGTATAAGCGATGTTTATGAAGGTATGTAGGGAAAAATATTGATTAACTGTAGATTTTAACTTTATAACTAGGGACCTCTGCTAATTCGCGATATCTATTTTAAAATATTTTTAAATGAAAAAGCTTTCTTGAAGCTTTCATTTTCACTTTAATTGAAAGCTAAATGTTTAAAATTACTATTTGCAATAAATAAAATACTCTTGTGCATTTTAAATATAAATTATATTCACTGGAATCGATTTTATTTGGCTAAAGTAGCTAGTTATTTTTTTTTTTGTTTTTTTTTTGTGCAATGTAATTCCCTATATGAAAAAAAATCTTTAAAAAATAAAACATATTTTTCTGAACTTTTATTTGAGGAAATTTAGCTGATGTAAAGTATAACTGATATAATTTGAAACAAATATTATTTACTTTACTTGAAAAATAAGATAGAAATTCATCTTAAAATAAAGAGTAACTGGATTTAACCGACAGTAGTCACGTTCACGTGACGGATAAGCGATGACAAATGATTATAGCTTTGTTGTTGTTGTTCTACGGAAACTTTATCTGTAAAACATAATTTAAGGAAATTACTGGTGCACGTCTTCTATCTATCTATCTATCTATCTATCTATCTATCTATCTATCTATCTATCTATCTATCATATTTTAGAACATGAACATAATTATTCTATATATAACCGCTACGAAGGTACGCTCGTTTCGACATTGAAACTTCAATGCCTCATCAGGCGGTGTGTAAAGAAGCGAGCGTACCCTTCGTAGCGGTTATAGATAGAATAATTATATACATGTTCTAAAATATAATTTATAATAAATATTCACAGCTCTATATATTATATATCGAGCACTGTTTTAAATTACTGTTTTGGACGTTGTAATAATTCTTCGTGCTGTATTCACTCGAATATATATATATATATATATATATATATATATATATATATATATATATATATATATATATTATTATTTTTGATAAAAAGTTAATACATTATTTTCACTAGAATTTTAAACGGTTATATATTTCGTTTACGATTCATACTTATATACACACACATTTAAATATGATTTTTTCATACACATATATTCGAATATGATACTTTCACTTTATTTAGAATAGAAAATCGTTCCATCACTTGACACATGTATACCTCTTTACTGATTCATAAACGCACACATTCACACGTGATTTCTCTCAACACATACATTCATAACTGATTCTCTCATATTATTTAAAAAGACAGTTATTCCCATCACTTGATCCATGTATACAATACTTGTTACGTATTTTAAATAAAAATGTATTTCGTCACTGTCATTCTCACATAGTCATGTTATCGATATAAAAAACACACTTAGTTCGTCTATGGTTTAGATGCGCTTAACAGACATTATTTTCACTTACATATACTTACATTCATTTTAAACCTCTAAAGTTTATATATCGCGTTGGCACACACACTTAAACAGACACAATGTTTTTCTTCTTCACTGAATATTCATCCATTGATTTATCACACGTGATACGTATCTGACCAATGAAACTATACCTCAATCAACATACTGTCTCTTGGATTTCTAAATCATTCGTCTTTAATCAATCTATGAGGAAGCTTTGTTAAAGTGAAACAAGTTAAATTAAAGACAATTGTTTCCTACACAGTAATTTTCAAAAAGTTGGAAAATATTCTCCATATTCTACTTCTAGGAATGTTGATATTAAATTTACTAAAATGATCATTTCCTGATTAATATCGTATACAGTTCCCCATACTTTCAAACTGAAAAGATTTGAAACTTTATAAATTATTATAATTAAAATCAAAGAATGATTAAAAATAAAAATAAATAAAAAGAATTCTTGTCAAAATTCATTATTCATCGAAAAAGTTTTTAAGATTTATTAAGGACATTATTGTCTTATTTATAAAAGCAATTAAAAGCTTTTCTAATTAAATGTCATAGCATTATTGCATTTTTATTTAACGATTCGGAAGGAGAATATCGGGAAATGAGTAGCAGTTAGAAAAAATTGATTTACATTCTCCAATGAGACCTGCTTTTAATTATAAAAATATATTTTGCATCAAAATTTAATTTTTCGAAATTTCATAAAATTAAACAAGTGGTTGTGCAAAATATAAAACAGAATCAAGAGTATAAAAAATAAAGAATTTAATTCATTTGTGTATGAATCTTGAAAGTTTTATTCATATCCGAAAATTATTTGATTTTTGCAAGAATTTGCATATCAGTGTGATTTTCGTGGAAAAATGTGCTAAAACACTAATATTAAATATTATTTCGAATGTGCTACAAAAGACTAAAAACCTGAATACTGAGTTCAGTCTGCCTTTTTAAAAACAACTAGCAGTATAGTCCGGCGTTGCTCGGGTGTAATGAAAGCTTTAAAACTAATCCATGGTCCTGGAGCTCAGACTCTTTGGACGTTGGCACGAAAGACTAAAAGCAGTATTTGTTTCCAGTTAAAGCGAAACCGTAGATTGAAGATAAAATGAATGGATGTAAGTCAAATTTTGATTTCCTGCTATCGATATCAAATATGTTTTTTCGTAGTAAACTGAAGTTTTAAGGCTAAATAAGTCCTTTGAGTAAATGGTATCATGGCTGAGACTAAGAACTACAATTATACCTACTTAGAGCCCAACCCGAAGCAAAAACTAAAATAAAAGGGCTGAAAAAAATGCAGACATACAGGCAGATAAACAGACACACACACACAAACGTCTTGCCTTTTATATATATAGATTATCGATTTTCTGCACTAGTGTAAGAACTGCAACTTTGAAACTTCTGAATATCGTTTCTTATGTCTTTGTCTATGAGTGTATAAAATTTGATTAAAATCATACCACTCCTTCTATGACTCGATTTTTTCGATTATCGATTTTCGATATTTATCGGAGGGTACCTCGACACTAAACCTAAGAACACTCGCAGACGCCTATAGTACAACTGTGTAAATTTTCAAGAAAATCGGTTCTGCCGTTTAGGAGTCTATAGGTAACGGACACACAAACTAACACACACACACACACACACACACACACACACACACACACACACACACACACAAAGTTCCATTTATAAATAAGTTTAGATGACATAAACATTTTGACGATAAAACTTTGTTTTTATGAATGTGGATCTTTGTCATAATGCTATGCTCTTTTTTCAGTGAGTTATTGGAGGTACTTAATTTTAACATTTCATTTGTCGGGTAAGCATCATTTTCAGAGTTGGTTACTATAAATAGTTATTCCTGTAAATAAGTAATTAGAGTAGAATTTCCTCTTTACTAATGGAAGACGAGGAAGAATAAGGATATTTCTGCTTTCTGTCTTTTACATTACAGCCTGAATGCTATGGGCATCTGTCAAAATCTTTTAAAAATGAAGAAATTCACTCTCAGTATTCTGAAATAAACATTACAAATCCGACAGTGCAGGAAGCGATTCGTATATTATCAATCGAAATTAGTCCTTCATATGTCGATAGACTTACACTCGGCTGCAAGTTTTCTTAATCAAGAAATTGGCTGATTTGAGATGCGTTAAACCACCTCTTAATTGATGTTGCTCCCAGGTCCATTATAACTCAGGGTAGTAGCACCTGTTGAGGTCCTAGTTCAGTTAAGTGCCATACGTGATACACGCTTTGGGCGATCATGTCTCGAAGATACATTACTGACTGAGCAAAAGATTATCCTGCAGTAGGTTGCCATTATTTTCTGCGGTAGACCGGTTGTCAGACAAGGCTATAGAACCCAATCTGTTCTATTATTTAACCCATAACTGGAGGGAAGAGACGGATTAATACCTTCCCCAAGAGTATTTGTGCGTAAGTGAATGCAAGGAATTCAACTGGAGTCCGAAGTCGGTTCCCAAATTTGTCCTAGGCAGAGACAAAATAATGAACTTCAAAACAACACAAAACACTGTCAAAGTATAAATTTTTTATACTAAAAACATATCAGCGAAACATTTTTTCTATAAGACATTTACCAACACACTATTATTTTCATTAATAATAATATATAATATTTATATTAAAATTCTCAGCAATAGATATTTATAGCAAAATGACCAATATATTTTTTAAAGCAAAATGAACTGCAACACAGTTTATTCTAGATTTACCAATAATGCATTTTTTCTTTAGCTGAAGGCATACAATTCCGTTCAAAATGTATTTGATTGAAATTATAAAATTGTGCTAAAAATATTTATATCTTGCATTAAATGGCCCGTATAGTCTGATATGCCGCTAAACAAAACCTGTCGACAAACGAAACAATCAGCATAAATAATTTTCCTCACCTTTGTTCATATAATGTAATGTCATCTCATAAAGCAATCAAACTATATTCTAAAATATAACTTCAACAAACTAAAAAAATAAAAAACCCATATCACCGCCTCTGGTAATCATGACTACAAAATACTCCATACACATAAAGTCTCAGTATAATCTACAAATTATTAAATTGTTAAAACAAAATCATAAATATTATGTGAAAATATATATCATATTTATATGACTTAATATCTCTTGAGAAAATTAAATGTTGTCAGTTAACGACCCATAAAGAGTTGATATGCAGTTAAACAAACAAATTAACCAATCGAAATAGTTTTGATGTATATTTAAAATAGTTTCTCTGGATTAAAATGTCGGTATGGCACAATTAAATAGTTATTCTTCATTTGAAAATATAAAAAAATATTTTTAAAGTCTATTAAATATTACGGAAGTAAAAGTAGACAAAAGGACATCCATGTTCAATTTTCACGGGAAAAATTGACATCTCTTATGGTCTTTCTTTGCTTTGCAGAAATCAATCCCAAAGGAATTATTTTAATACTGCCTTTGCAGGTCGACAGATATGTCAAAATGGCCGACTGAGATTTTAAGAAAATTAAAATAGAGAAATTAAAAGACGAAAAAAGAAAAGACAATAAATTAATATAAAAAAAACATCTGTAAGAATAATAAAAATATTAAACAAAAATAAAACGGTCATGAAATAACTGACAATCTTTTAAAAAATGGATTGGGGGAGGAAAGCAAAAAGAAGAAATTTAAAAAGGATTAAGCCAAAAAGAATACTGTAGTTTGTTAAAAGAAAAAATGATGACGTCGAAGTTAATAAGAAAAGCAATCTCGCAATGAAAAGAATGTTTTAAAGCAAAGAGACGAAAGGAAGAAGAAAAACAAATTTATAAAATCTTGGATACAGGAAGAACCAAAAAAACGTTAAACGAAGATTACAGATTACAATGATGAAAGAAACAAACGTTTAAAACCATATTTCATAATTTATTTAAAGATTAGCTACTCATATAATCTATATCACAAGCAGGATTTATTAAACATTTGTGTCAATCGAATACAACCACTCCAAGTATTACATATCTCCAAATATAAATCCCACATAGCGATTTGCTAATTGTAACTCAGATGTGGCACAAGAACAAAATTATGGAGCACCCAATGAAGTATTGAGTCGTAATTGATCTAGAATGACGAATTTGCCGATATTTTCCTCCCTAACATAAACCACAGGATTTTATTACAAACATTCATCAGCATTAATCATCAGTGCAACACAGAACCGATGGCGAATTTGTATGGCAAATGGTGCATTCCAGAAGCTCAGCAAAGTATTAAGAAACAGAAAATTTCACTAGAGAGTACAGGATTGCTATGTGATATCAGTTCCTCAATATGGCAGCGAATGCTAGACCATCTTCTTGAAGACGAAGGAAAAACTTGAAACAATTAAAATGTAGTTCTACAGAAGGATGCTACGGATTTCATGGATCGAGCATATGTGCAATGATGAGGTTTTGGAAAGGATAAAAACGAAAAGGAAATTAATACTGAGCATCAGGAAGAGACAGCCAAAGTTGCTGGAACATGTAATAAGGAAAGAGGGTTTGGAAAATCTGATACTAACAAGCCATATAGAGGGAAGG
This sequence comes from Ascarosepion bandense, assembly GCA_037127315.1. NCBI lineage: Eukaryota > Metazoa > Mollusca > Cephalopoda > Sepiida > Sepiidae > Ascarosepion > Ascarosepion bandense. The sequence continues at coordinate 350,752 of JBBBDQ010001234.1, read as the reverse complement.
AGAGAAAGGGGAAAATAGCGGGTAACATACTTGACGGGCCTGAGCAGATGGATGGTAGAACGGGGGTTCCGCCATCCACCTGTTTTGGAGTGTTTATGTTTATTATTTAATAATAAAAATGAGATTTATTAATTAACATTTTACATAAATTTTGTGGTTTACGGCCATATCACGTTGAATACACCGGTTCCCGCTCGATTACCGAAGTTAAGCAACATTGAGCCTGGTCAGCATTTAGATGGGTGACCGTTTGGGAAATACCAGGTGCTGTAAGCGTGCAGTTATGGATGTGCGTTGTGGTGCAGTGGATATCGGCTCGGAAAGAGAAATCGGTGAACCGAGTTCGAATTCCAGTTGAATACCCTGCATTCACTTAAGCACTGGTACCCTTGGGAAAGGTATTAATCCGTCCCTTCCTCCAGTTATGGGTTAAATAACAGGGTAGGACATGGGGACCCTGCCCTTAAAAACAAATTCCAATGAATCTTGATACTCGAAAAGGAAAAAAAAGTATTTCTAGACAGAAACTTATATAAAAACAACAATAGATTGTTGAAAGTGAAAGGTATTACCAGTAATAAAAAAAAATATAGTTGGCAAATAATGACCCGCCGAGGTTGATATGCCATAAAACAAAACAACCAACCAACATAAATTTTAAGAATTGTACTTAAGTTTGAAAAGATCCTTTTTATTGAATTCAAAAATATATTTTATGAAAAGTCTAGTTGACGTGGGATGTGCGTTGTGGTACAGTGGATATCGGCTCGGAACGAGAAACCGGGGAGCCGAGTTCGAATTCCAGTTGAATCCATTGTATTGACTTACGCGCAAATATCCTTGGGAAAGGTATTAATCCGTCTCTTCCTTCAGTTATGGGTTAAATAGCAGGACAGATTGGGTTCTATAGCCGTGGTCGGCAACCAGTCTACCGCTTAAAGCAATGGCAACCTACTGCGGGATAATCTTCTGCCCAGTCAGTCATGTCTCTTTCGAGACATGATCGCCCAAGCGTATATCACGTATGGCACTTAACTGACTGACTGAATATAAAAGTTGGAATCATTATTAAGGCTTCTACTGGTCATAAAGTGGGGGATCGGTTTTCTATTGCTACAAAGTAATAAACTGACCCCCCCACTAATTACTACGTAATAATATAATACATCTCTTCTCGCTCTAGTTATGAGTCAAATAATAGGACAGATTGGGTTCGATCACCTTTGGCTTGCAACCAGTCTACCGCAGAAAGTAATGGCAACCTACTACGGGATAATCTTCTGGCCAGTCAGTCATGTCTTTTTCGAGACATGATCGCCCAAGCGTGTATCATCTATGGCACTTAACTAACTAGTTGACGTTCTTATCGACGCACGGGAGTAGCAAACGTTTGTATGTTGATTCTTTGTTACTCTCTTTCTTTAGTTGTCGGACAGTTGTGAAGAAGAAGTAATGACAAGTTGGCTGAGAGAGAGAGAGAGTGAGAGAGAGAGAGAGAGTGTGAAAGAGTGATAAAGAGACATAAGCCTTCGTCTGATTTTCTAGAATGTTTAGACAGACGACTTGTATGCTCTTTCTTTTATTGCAGGAGAAAAAAGGAGAAAGTGAGAAAATGCATGTCAAAATGGATGAGTCGTCTGAATTTCTCTCGCGACCCTCTGAAGAGATAAAGCAACATCAACGCGTATTTATGCGTTTTAACGACTATAAATATGATCAACTTTGAATATTTTTTCTGTTTTTTGGTTGGTCTCTAAATAAGATGCTGTATCTACGTCAGCATATTGGCAAAAATATTTAAGCCAATTATTTAATGAAATGGATGTGCGTTGTGGTGCATTGGATATCGGCTCGGAACGAGAAATCCGGGAGCCGAGTTCGAGTTTCAGCCAAATTCCTTGCATTCACTTGCGCGCAAATACCCTTGGGAAAGGTATTAATCCGTCTATTCCTTCCAGTTATGAGTTAAATAACAGGACAGATTGGATTCTATAGCCTTGGTCGGCAACCAGTCTACCGCAGAAAGCAATGGCAACCTACTGCGGGATAATTTTCTGCCCAGTCAGTCATGTCTCTTTCGAGACATGATCGCCCAAGCGTGTATCACGTATGGCACCTAACTGACTGATTTAATGAAAAAGGATTTTCTATTGATTAATTTGTAAATATGTGTTCTTTTTAGTGGTTCCTGATGTGTATAAAGTTGAAGCTATTAAGCACTCAAATATTGAAAAATCCGGCAGTGTTCTATTTGAAACCATTTCTCGGCGCTGTACCACAGATAAGCAGCGTTTAGAAAATCAAATATTTGTTACCACTTTCTTTAAGAGTTCCTTGTTTCTTACTAGCTGTACCCAAAGAATTCTCTGTAATCGTCTGCAGAACACACTTCTGTTGCTTCCTGTTTAATCTTCATCTGGATGAGATTATACAACGTATACTGCCATAGAGGACGTTGGATACCACATAAATGTAGCACCGTTTCCCTTTGTTTCAAACGAAATAACATTTGTTTCCTTATACTTCGTTTAACGTTTGCAATGCCTTTTTCGGTGTCGGACTTTAAATGATTTGTTGGATTTGTTTCTGAGGGCATTTTCTTATCGCTTAATATTTTCTTGTTCATTTTCGTCGTGTTTATAAGTGGTATTATGAAATATAAAATAAATATATGACTGAAAATGAGAAGTAAAATCGTAGCGAAAAGAATTGATTGAGAACTTTGCTTTCAGTTGTTTTAATGTTTGTTTTTAATAATTGTAAGAGTTTCAATTACAAAAGTTCAATGATAGTTCTACCGCTTTTGAAAATGACTTTTGTAATAGAAAGCAACATTCCTACAGGTAAATAAATAAATATTACTATAAAAATTCCGACGGCATGGCTTATTCATTTTTGTTATGTTAATGTTAGTGCTGTTAAAGAAAATCCATAATGAATCAACGAAAAATGGTTTTATACAGAATATCGCGCTCATATACATAAAATTGTCTGCAAATCATTTACACTAAAGAGAGATGTTAAAATGTGCAATTTACTTTCAAGCTGTAGGCACTCTGATATGACGTTGTTCACATAAAAATTAAAAAAAAAATATCTGAAAATTGGGTTAATCACTATTCCAGAGTTCTCTCCCCTTCTTAACCCCACTTCCCCGTCATTATTCACATTTGATGCAAACTGCTTTCAGCATCTTTAATCAATAAATGCGCACCCATACAGGAAACGAACCATACATAACTCACACAACACCGTGAATAGCTGTACACATAGGCACATTTGCAAACACTTGAAAGCAAATGAGGATATTCATTTTTCCGGGTCAAGAGTTGGTGAAGCGAAATGTTGGAAGTTTAAATAGACAGTGACAAAGAAATTTGCAACTAAATCGAGTTTTCAGCAGCGAGAAATTTGTCAAGGATATCTCGCAAATATATTCATGCTTTTACTGTGTGTTGTGTTCCTTCAGAACATGGATCTCCACATCGGAATATACTTTCTTTAGGGATTAGTCTTTTTGTTATCTCTCGCAATCCCTGTTGTTCTTTCCATTTACACAGTCTTGTCAGGTAGCTTACTAGCTGTTAATATTCTCCAAGCTTTTTTCCCCTGTTATGTGTCCGCGAAATTTCAACTGACTCTTTCTGATTCCAAGTACAAGGGTCTCGATGAAAATTTTTTTTCATATAAGGCAATAAAAAACAAGTGCAAATTAGGTTTCCATTTTCTTAATGAGCATTTTGTTTGTATGTCTGATGGTGTCAAGCGAAACTGAACACAGTTTACATGAAATTCTTTTCATTGGAATTCAATGTGAACGTAAAACTACAAAGATTTGTATAAAAATCAAATGAAATACGGAATTGATAACAAAAACACGCGCCTTTGCGTAGATAGTTCTATTTTGATATGTCAAAACAATCATGGTCGCCAATTTATGTTTGATTTCGTTTAGTTGTTTTTGCATAGCAATCCGGATGGACTATTTTATGCCGAAATCTAAATACGAATGTTCAAATTCAGTATTAAATTATGATTAATTACCTGCATTTTGTCTTACCATCTTACAAAAATCAAACGAGAAGTGAAAACTTTAAGACAAGACGTCTGAGTTTCACAAGCGTTATAACTTCAAACATTTGCTGTGGCATGGTCGAAATAAGCATGTGTATAAAGCTTTCTGGAATGTTAATCTAAGTGGTGAAGTTGCCTTCATAAATGGCCTGCAATATTTGGAAATGACGTCTTTTTCTATAGACGTCCATTGCCATCCACACCCAAACATTTTCAAAGAGGTTCAAATCGAGTAAATTATTTCGTAACTCGTGAAAAACGTATATCTCCTGATCAGTCAGTTTGTTAAGTGCCATACGTGATATACGCTTGGGCGATCATGTCTCGAAAGAGACATGACTGACTAGGCAGAAGATTATCCCGCAGTAGGTTGCCATTGCTTTCTGCGGTAGACTGGTTGCCGACCAAGGCTATAGAACCCAGTCTGTCCTGCTAAACCCATAACTGGAAGGAATAGACGGATTAATACCTTTCCCAAGGGTATTTGCGCCTAAGTGAATACAATGGATTCAACTGGAATTCGAACTAGGCTCCCCCGGCTTCTCGTTCCGAGCCGATATCCACTGTACAACAACGCACATCTCCTGATAAGTGGTTTAAAATAGGACTGAAGCACGACAGCTCTTGTAGAGAGAAAAATGTTTTTATTATAAATAACAATTTCTCATCAGGTCGTTAGTAATGATGTTAATAAACGTCATTTTTTAAAAGAGAAATTAATGAAAAAGGAATTTTCATCAATTTTTTTTTCAAATAAAACAGTTATTACCATCATGACTAACTACTTAATTAGACAGTGTTCTTTCAATGTCGAAACAAAATGTACACTTTTGTAATAGATTGTTGTTTGTACATGATCAAAAGTATAATTTATAATAAATATTCATTGCTTTATTTCTACATTGAGCACTGTTTAAAATTAATGTTTTGAAGGTTATAAATATTTTCTTTTTCCTTATATATATATATATATATATATATATCCAAATGATTAAGGAATACATTAGTATTAGTAATACATTTGTTTTTAATAATTGTAAGAGTTTCAATTACAAAAGTTCAGTGATAGTTCTACCGCTTTTGAAAATGACTTTTGTAATAGAAAGCATTATATAGTTTAGGAAAATTAATAGAAAGCATTATATAGTTTAGGAAAATTAATGAGAAAATATAATTTTGTTTCGTATTTGAGTTTAAGTTTAACGGCATATCAACCTCTGTGGGTTATTTAATGCCAAAAAGGTAGGGTATTAAGGATTTTTTTAAAAGTTCGATTATAGTGAGAAGGTTGATTTAGTCAGATTTTGATGAAAAATATTTTGATTTATTTATTTTATTTTTTTGTTTAAGAAAACTGAAGATGTCTTCTGATTTTGTATTCGAAAATGTATTGCTCGGAATAGTTTTTTTTTCTTTCATAAATTTATTAAGGTCATAAATTTTCTCCTTCAAAAATGTATTGTTGATAATATTTTTCCTTCAAAAATTTTTTTTTTATAAAAGTCTGTTTTTATGCATATATTTCTAAAACAAATGACTGTTTTTATAGTTTCATATTGTTTTGACTCCTGTTTGTGGGTCAACAATTTGCCAGTAGCTAGAACCTTAACAAGTACTACGACTCCGAATCAAGTTGGAAATGAGTACAACAGCAATTAAGAGGTGGTACCATGCTCCTCACACCTTCTAATTAGAGGCCTTGCAGACAGATGCAGATTACACAGGACCTTTTTTTCGCGTGACGTATATTGGCCCTTAATGTCTTTATTTATAAAACAATGGTATAAAATTTTCACCAGTATGTTCTGGTGTAAAAAAAAAAAAAACACTGAAAAAAAGAGGAAAATTCGACAGCCAATTAAGCGAAAATGGTAGACTTTCAAAAACAGTGGCTACTCACCGCTCTTAACGCATCGTTCTTCCAGTAATGAATTTGAACACTCTCGGCATACATTGAGTATAAACACGATAAAATCCGCATCCCTCCAACGATAGTTTATTGGTAGAATCTCCAACAGATGTCTGATCGGTTTGGTTTCAATTTTCCCTGGAAGCAATCGGATGTCTATGGTACTGATCAGCTGTGATACATCGAAACAGGAATGTCTGCGGATGACTATATATATATATATATATATATATATATGTGTGTGTGTGTGTGTGTGTGTGTGTGTGTGTGTGTGTGTGTGTGTGTGTGTGAATCCTTAATTTGATCTTGATCGTTTTCTGTCTTTCTCATTTTATCAAGCACTTCCTCAATATCTGGCTTACGGCCATATCCAGTTGAAATCCCGGTTCCCGTGCGATAAATATGCGGCAAATACAGATAATGAATATTTTAAATTAAATAAAAATATACAAATAATAAAACTAAAATATTTTAAAACTAGAAATTCCCAATGGCTCACGGTTATGCGCATGTGTTGTCGCATCAAAGTAAGCAGAACTTTAGTCGGATGTAATTCCAAGCGACGGAACGCGTCACACGAAAACCTTTCCCCTTAAGATATAAGTATAATATATATGTATACGTATAAGTATATCTATATGTGTGTGTGTGTGTTTGTGTGCGTGTTTGTGTCTAAACGCAAAGTGGAACAATCCCAAACGTACATATGTTCTTAGATAGACGCAAAGTAACAGAGAAGCAGACGACATCAGCGAAAAACTTATTCCAACGCGCTTAGACTATATTTTGAAAATGTGATGGCGGCTCGATATAGCATGTCTGGCTGTTCGACGGTCAGGCACGTTTCACTCTGTCGCTGGCAAATTCTCAATTACAGATAACGGCAATGCAATTCCCTTTGTACGTGTACACAATTTCCTGAGCAACACTGTGCCACAAACTCTGGCAAGTGTTGTTTGGAAAGAGGTTTGAAAATGCAAGTATTTCGAGAGAGGGACAAAAATACAAACGATAATTAGCTGAAGTCAAAATGAAAGGACAAAAAAAAAACTGGTTTGGTGTTAGACACAAAAGCATTAATATTTATTAATATTATTTATATTATTATTAATATATTAATATTATTATTACTTTTATTATTTTTGATTTTATGATTTTTATTTATACTAATTTTATTATAATACTTTATTTTATTTCATTTTATATTTTATTTTATTTTATTTATATTTTATTTTAATAATATTTTAATTTTATATTATACTATTAATATTATTTATGTTATTAATTTATTAATATCAGTAATTATTAGACAAGGCAATGTGTTTAAAATAAATGTTGATAAAATTGGTAACACATACTCCTACGTATATGATATATATATATATATATATATATATTGTCATCCGCAGACAGATTTGTTTCGACGTATCACATCTCATCAGTACGGTTAGACTCCAATTGCTTTTTTACCCAGGATTGAAACCCGACCGAAATGGCGCCAGTCGGCGACTCTACGCCTGGGCTATGGGCATTCGGTGAAAGTAGGGAGACTTTTTAGCGCATATCATTATACGCGCCCAATAACTATATATATATATATATATATATATATATATATATATATATATATATATATATATATATATATATATATATACTTATGATGAATGAAAACCCTTTTGTTTCAATCATGTGGAGTAATCACTTTGAAAAAAGCAAACTTGATACACACACACATGCACACACACATACACACACAAACACACACAGACACACACACATGCACACACAAACACACACAGACACACACTCACTCACACAACAAAGATCAAAATTGACTGGGAAGAAAGCAGCCGAAGAGAGGTCCACAGGCACGAAGTACGATAGAAGAAACTGTTTACAAAAAGTTTCGGTTGCCTCGAGTCAATTCAACTGTGGATTTTTCATATGGGTTACCCACTGTGAGTCAATCACTTTATCCAAATATTGCTAACCGACCAAGCTACGCTAACAATATCCTTTGCAAATGGTGATGGTGATAGTGGGAGTTCGTCTATGAGGAAACAGGCGGAAAGTGCAATACCCTAACGATTGCCTTTGGTACTTGCAATAGTGATATTGGGCTCTTGCTCACAAGAAAACAGGTTGGAAGTAAAATAAAAATCTGTTAGCATGGATCTTGCTAAAAAAATAAACTGCGTATGTCTAGAATGAATCTAAACTTATTTATAAATGGAACTTTGTCTGTGTGTGTATGTGTGTGTGTCAG
>JBBBDQ010001234.1:335000-337500 GCA_037127315.1 Ascarosepion bandense | reverse complement strand
AAAATTGTCTACTACGAAACTTTGAACCAACTTTCTTATCCTGAAAATTCGCACCGAATCCCTATCTTGGAGGTTAGCATCATCTATACTTATGAAAAACAGGGAGTGGTCTTTTAGATGATTAATAAAGAGCTTTTTAGCTTTTGAAGTGTTAAAATGAACAAGTCATCCTTTACCCCAGTTTTGGAGGGACACTTGCAGTAATACGAAAAAAACTAAAAACTACTCGTTCAGATAACGTTCATTTTACGGTTGAATTAAAAATATTAGATCGGTTCAAAGATTTGTCTGGAGACACTGTAACTTTTCAACTTGTGAAAAAGACGTGTATGCCAAACTATTTAGAAAGCTTTCAAGATGTCCAAAATTACAGCCCGAGGTTCACCATTTTTTTTATCTAGATCAAATCTTTCCCTAATTATCGTCACTATATCAGCGGTTGATTTTGAGAAATGAAAATACATGTAATAAAACACTTATCTAAACTTATTTATAAATGGAACGTTGTCTGTGCGTGTGTGTGTGTGTGTAGTGTCTGTGTATGTGTGTTCGTTATCTATAGACTCCGAAACGGCTGAACCGATTTTCTTGAAAATTTACACAGTTGTACTATAAGCGTCTGCGAGTGGTCTTAGCTAGGTTTGTGTCGAGGTACCACCGGATAAATATCGAAAATCGATAATCGAAAAAATCGGGTTATAGAAGGAGTAGTCCGATTTTAATCAAATTTGATACACTCATAGACAAAGATATAAGAAACGATATTCAGAACTTTCAAGGTTGCAGTTCTTACAATAGTGCAGAGAATCGATAATATATATGTATAAAAAGCAAGAAGTTTGTGTGTGTGTCTGTTTATCTGCCTGCGTGTCTGTATTTTTTTCAGCCCTTTTATTTTAGTTTTTGCTTCGGGTTTGGCTCTAAGTGGGTATATTTTGTAATTCTTAGTCTCATCCATGATACCATTTACTCAGAGGACTTATTTAGTCGTCAAAATTCAGTTTACGACGAAAAAAGCTTTTTTGACATCAATACCAGATATATATATATATATATATAAGTAAATTTTTTTTAACATCAATACCAGATATTTATATATATATATATATATATATATATATATATATATATAAGTAAATTAACCTACTGAGCCGACAAACCTACCAAGGCTCCACCTAAATGGATCTTCAGGGAAGATCCCTGAAGATTCCCTGAATATCCGTTTCGATAAAACCTTGGTAGGTTTGTTGGCTCACTAGGTTAATTTACTTATTCTGCTCTGCTTACGTATTGAGCGCTTTTTCTTATTGATTACTCGTTTCGGGTTTTTTCTCTGGGCTACGTTTCTGCCTCGGTTCACATCGCTTTGAATGATGTTCATGTGCTTAGCTCTTTTTTTACAACCATTTTTTCCTTCCACGTATATACGCGGAGTGGTTTTCGAGACGAGTATAGTGATAAGTTTGCATTTATATATATATATATATATATATATATATATATATATATATATGAACACTCATATCCAAGGATGCATGTCTGCTAGAAACATTGCTAGGACGATTAGCTAATGCCCGCTGCAGGTTCCTGAATATATGCGGTTAATATTGCAATTACACTCAGTTGCCCTTAGTTACCGTTTCTGGGAGATACGGCATTATCTAACGTTTGAGCAAGGTTTGGTCGCTCAAACATCGGTCACAATTATTTGTGACTTCGAGCTAACGCAATCAGCGATGGCTCCCAAACGGTCGCTTCAAATCAGTTTCACCCACAAAGCTTGAATCAAAATATGTCATGGTTTTCAGACCCCTTCCAGATGTGCCACACGACTGGTTCGCCTCATTCAGACCGTAACATCAAGTCACCTTTCCTGAAAAATCAAATGTGGTGAGATTTGAACACGAACAGAAAGCAAAGAATATAGCCACTAACTAATTAACTATTTGGCTATAATGCGTGACTTTTCAGAAATGAATCGAGTTCTCTCGGTGACTGGTGGCTGTATACACTGCTTCCATACAAGACGTTAAAATTTCCTTCCTCTGGCCCCATGCGCCGATGGCTTAGGGAGTAGAGACTCCGATTAACACCAAATCGGTCGAGTTTCGATCCCGGCCAGAAGCAAGTAGATATGTCTATCCACGCGGATGAGCTTTGATACAGCGAAGAGGGCTTTTATGCGGATGACTATAATATATATATATATATACTACAGGTCATAATTATTAGGCCAACCCAAAGTTTTAAAAAAAATGACATATTTCATATCACTTTTTAGTATTCATTGCCAAGTGCATAATTGTGAATGAAAAAAAAATAGAATGGATTTTTGGTAATACTGCACAATAACATAGGCATTAAATGAACTTATAAGTATTTAATAATTACCTATATTGCAATTTCATCAATGAAAGAAGGAAAAATATTTAGGGTGATTCGGACGAGTTCGTCTTTGCTTCCATGCCTTGTAAAATGTTGCAAAGTAATAATAACAAAA
>JBBBDQ010001234.1:322500-330000 GCA_037127315.1 Ascarosepion bandense | reverse complement strand
AAAAAGTTTTTTACTAAAATTCTTAGATCCTGATTGATAGAGATTCCTCTATACGTTTGTTTCCTTCTCTTTCACTTTTTACTTTCCTTCTTACTTTCTTTCTTTCTTTCTTTTTTCTTTCTTTCTTTTGTTTCTTAGTTTGATTCTTTTTTCTTTCGCAAATAGCACTTTTAATAATTATGAAACGCGTTCTTTTGAATTAATCTCCCTGCATTTTAATATTTTTTTGCATTTTAATTTTAAATTTTAATTTTTATCTCCATGTAATTTTTGCCTATTTAAATGTACCTCTGATAATTAAAGAAACATTACCTTAGTATTTCAAGATTTAACTTCCATGAACATCGAGTGAACGCAAGTTAAAATCTATTAAACCGTCAGTTCATAATATTCACCTGTTGATTGCGTAAGGCATGAAACTCTGAGCTGGGGTCCAAAATGACCAATTTAAGAATAAGACCAGTTTAAGACCAGTTTAGACCGGTTTTGAACCTATCCACCACTTACACGGGGGATAGGTAATATTTGATCACGACCTGGGCGTACGTACTCATGTTCCCCTCATTAAAAAAGACCTTGTGTCACATCTCTCTCAAGAGGGGGAGAAGAGTAAATATCAACTCTGAGTTGTGTCATTGATGTAAGATAATATATATATATATATCAATTATCACACATATATTTAAATATTTCTTCTGGTGTTAATAAAACGGTGCGCTCGATGTAATATAACAGAGCTATGAAGAATATATTAATAAATATACATATTATCCTACGATGTCAGAATGTAATGCTTTTTTATTATTAATATTGGCGATACAATCTTTCAGAGGGCACGAGAATTCCTAAGCAACATTGTTTTTAAAACAGAAAAAGTATTCATAAAAAAATAAAGGATATTTCAAAACGCAACACAATGATATAAATTCATTAGACCTAATTTAATAAATTAGAAAAAAATGAAAAAAAGTATTAAAATAATAATAATAATAACAAAATATAATAATAATAACAGTGCCAGTGATAGTAGGTGCACTTGGAATGATAAAAAATGGAACAAAACAACACATTGAAAGAATCCCTGGAAACCCCAGCTTAAGAGATATACAAAAAATTGTCTTATTAAGTACAGCCCACACACTAAGGAAAACTTTATCTATGTAATGCTGGAGATGATAGGGAAGATAGAAAAACATGAAATGGAGTCATAACATGCCACTACCTGCCTTAGGTCTCCCCGCAGACTTGGTTGGTAGTGAGACCAAAGCAGAAATCGAAATATGATGAAAAATGACATAATAATAATAATAATAATAATAATAGAATAATAATTATAAAATAATAAGAAATAATAATAATAGTAAACAATAATAATTATAATGTTAATAATAATATACCATTTTCTACCGCTTCCCCTAATCTGCCGACTGTTCCGTTCTTGACAGCATATCCAAGGCAATATTAACTCATCCGTTTGCCCATATATTTGTGTTTGGAGACTTTAACTCCAACCACGCCAAATAGATGGAAAAATCTGCCACAAACCTTGCTGGTGTTCACACATGAATTTTTCAATCACTCAGTCCCCTACGCAAGTGGTGAAGTTTCCCACGCGTTTCTCTAATAACCCAAATGGACCTGACTCACTGCTAGATCTCTGTTTTATTTCCATCCCTGACTCATGCAATGTCAAGCAACACTGCTTCTTTGGAAACTCTGTACAAGCGGTGGTTTCCGTCAACATCTCCTTCAAATCTTACTCCACCCACGAAACTCAGACTACCAGAATATCTTACTGCTACCAAAGAGCTGATTGGAACTCCTTCCGCGACTTCATGTGTGACATTCCTTTAAACAAAATCTTTAGCCTTCACGTTGAAGACTGTACGGCTGAGGTCTTCTCGAAACTTTCATCCCAGCCAGAAAGTTGAGATTTAAATAGTACTTGTCCTCTTTCTTCTCCGCTAATCGCTTGGCCGCCATCACCCATCGAAATCTATTCTTCCGGCTTTATCGGAGTCACGCATCGTACCATAACAGGCGCTTTTTTGCCTCTGCTCGCAAAGAGTGCAAGAAGACACTTAAAGAAGCTAAGTTGCTGTTTGCAGCTAGAATGAAGCAGCGCATAGCATTCCGTTAGTTCGGTTCAAAAGACTACTAATCCCCATGAAGCGAGCGGCGGCGGTGATGGAATCCCAATCATTTTCCTGAAAAATATTCTCCTGAATTCTCCTCTATTCTCTCCAAACTTTATAACTACTGCCTCTCTGCTTCTTGCTTTCCTGCATGCTGGAAGTCCTCCTCCGTAGTTTAACATAATAAATAGAGATGAACCCTCTGACCACTCTAATTATCGCTCTATCAGCCTCCTACCGATACTTGGAAAAGTTTTCGAAGCCATCATCAACGCCAAGGTGGTTTAACATCTCACAGCCCACAGTTTCTTCTCTGACAAACAGTATAGTTTCCGCTTCACCAGGTCAGCTGCTGATATGCTGACGGTCATCACTGAGTACATACACCAGGTTCTCTACAAGAACGGCGAAGCCCGAACTGTTGACCTAGATATCTCCAAAGCGTTTGACATAGTCTGGCATGTTGGCCTTCTACGCAAGTTGCGGGGATATGGTATAAGTGGACAGTTGTTTGACCTAATCTAGTGATTCCTTTCAAATCGCACAATGAAGGTAGTATTCTACAGACATGCCTCCCAATACTATCATACGAACGCCGGTGTCTCGCAAGGCTCTATTCAAGGTTCTACGCTTTTCCTGATCTACATTAACGATCTCCCCGATGTAATAAGATCTCTAGTAAGCATATACGCTGACGACACTACAGTTTACTCTTGCCTTGATAAAACAATCTGCCGAAGCTGACAAAGCAAACCTCGCTACTGAGCTTGAAAAGACCTCCAATCCGTTTTGGACTGGGGTAAGAAATGGCTCATGAATTTTAATGCTTCCAAAACGAAGCTGCCATCTATTAATCACCACTGACAACCGCTCCTACTCCCCAATTAGCATGGATTAGGCTAGTCTCCCACAATGTAAAACACTCCGCCTCCTCGAATTAACTCCCAAAAAAAGACCTCAAGAGGAATGACTATATAGAATCCATAGATAAATCCGCTGCTATGAAGGACGGTTCTCCGTGCAGGGCCAGTAAGCTTTTCCCGTCTGAAACAATCCTGCACATCTACCATTGAATACTGCTGCCATATGTGATCAGGAGCTCCTGCTATCAACTTAGTCGTCCTTGACAAAATCCAACAGAGTATCAGTAATGTGATTGATCCCGAATTGGAAGCTCAGATACAGTCACTTTCTCACCGGAGCAATGAGATTTCCCTGTGTCTCTTCTACAAATACTTTCACGGTTTCTGCTCAGATAAACTTAGCTCACTGGTACCCACTATATATGAATTTACTCGAGCCAAAAAGTTAGCAACTAAGTCCTACCATTTTACTGCGAAATCAATAAATTGTAACGCAAATTCTACTCCTTCAGCTTCTTTTCTCGCACCCGGTTCACACTCCACCCATGTCTATTGAACAGGTGAAGAGGCTCATCCCTTGTTCCCTGTTTAGAATGTGGTTTCCAGTTTTTCACTTTTTCTCTTTTCCAATTTTTTCACTCTTTTATTTTATTTTATTTATTTTTTTTCAATTGGAGTAGATAGACTAAACTATCGCCCGGTTCACAAACCACCCACGTCTATTGAACAGGTGAATAGGCTCATCCCTTGTTTCCTGTTTAGGATGTAGTTTCCGGTTTTTCTCTTTTCCAATCTGTTCACTCTTACCTAGCCCCCTGCGCATTAGTGGTGTTTTCGCCTTGCTTGGGGTGATATGATTACAAAAAAAAAAAAAAAATTCCCGCTTGTGGAATTCCCTTCCCTTTGCTTCCTTTCCCATCTGCTAAAATCTTCAATAATTCTAATGTAAAGTCAATAGTCATCTCCTATCTCAATAACTTGCATCCTCTCTCTCTCTCATGCTTCTTTCTTCGTCCACTCCACTCTCATTATTATTCTCATCCTTTTATTACACATTTCCTGACACCCCCTGTAACCTGTTACTTTTTCTAATAACTTTCCTCCTATGTAGCCGCCCGCAAAACAGGGGCAGTAAAATGCCCTGCTTGGGGTGCCACGATTATAAAAATAAATCTAAACTTAGTTATAAATGTGTGTGTGTGTGTGTGTGTGTGTGTGTGTGTGTGTGTGTGTGTGCGTGTGTGTGTATCCGTTACCTACAGACTCTGAAATGGCTGGATCGATTTTCTTGAAAATTTACACAGTTGTACTGTAAGCGTCTGCGAGTGTTCTTAGCTAGGTTTTGTGTCGAGTTACTCCAGATAAATATCGAAATAGATAATCGAAAAAATCGGGTTATAGAAGGAGTGGTCCGATTTTAATCTAATTTGATGCACTCATAGACAAAGACATAAGAAACGATATTCAGAAGTTTCAAGGTGTCAGTTCTTACAATAGTGCAGATATCGATAATATATTTATAAACGTTTTCATTACACCCGAGCAACGCCGGGCTATACTGCTGGTAAATATAACTACAACTATACTGCTAGTATAGTTGTATATGACTACAACTACAACAAACATAAAATACATAGAAAAATATAATTAACCAGTTATACCGCAGCCCAGCAGCTTGCGTAGAAGGCCAACATGCCAGACTGTGTCAAAAGCTTTGGAGATATCTAGGGCAACAATTCGGGCTTCGCCGTTCTTGCCGAGAGCCTGGTGTATATACTCAGTGATGGTTGTGAGTATACCAGCAGTAGCCCTGGTGAAGCGGAAACCATGAATATATATACTTGGGTTTGTCTACTTATAAATTCATGTATGTAGGTGTGCATGAGGGCTTATGTACTAGTATGTATATTAATATATTGATTTTACATGCATATATGAATATATATATATATATATTCGTGTGTATAAGTGTATGTCTATGTGCGCGTATATATGTTTGTATGTGTGTGTATGTATCTGTATTTTTCTTGCTTATGCACGTATATATGAGTGTGTATGTTTCTGGGTGAGTTTTCTTGTGTTTATTTGTATGCATTTATGTCCATAGCTGTCTATAAATAGATCCATGTATGTAGTTTTATTCTGTGTATGATGATTTGTGGTCTTTTAAGATGCATACGTATTTTGTTTTTGCATGTGAATTTGCGTGCGAATATATTTAATCATATTTATTTGTTTATGCACTGGAATATGACAATGTTTGTCTTGACCTCATTTAAAATCTCTCCTGTCCACGTTATCTTATGAATTCGGTCTTACAGGTACCGTTCATTGACGTTTCATAACCTGGCTCCAAATCTAACGGATAAATTGACACCTCGATAAGAAGAAGAGTTTAAAAATTTGTGCATGCCAATATATATATATATATATATGTGTGTGTGTGTGTGTGTGTGTGTGTGTGTGTGTGTGTGTGTATTTTCATATGTACAAAATAGCTACTTGTGTACTGATATTATAACATATTCATGCTATAAATTTTAAATATATACATATATATGTGCGTGTGTGTGTGTGTATTTTCATATGTACAAAATAGCTACTTATGTAGTGATATAACATATTCATGCTATAAATTTTATATATATATGTGTGTGTGTGTGTGTGTGTGTGTGTGTGAGTGTGTGTGTGTGTTTAATTCGCATAAATGCATCAGTTTATAGAAATGCAGAGGAGACTGTTATTTGCAGAAGCAAACGCATCTATTGTGAATATTAAGTAAATTCTATAGTTTCATGGCTGCCAAAATGTTAACAAATAAATATATGTGTGTAGTGTGGGCGATGATAAATTTCATATGTGTGCTTGATAATTCTATATCGGGATGACTTTTATATATATATTATCGCTATAAACAGAAAAAATACTTTTGTTACCACTGATGATGATGGTATTTAAAAAAAATTGAAAGACAGGCGGGCAAACCGGGTTTACACACCGCTGAACAGAGCCAAATCGAGGTT
Source organism: Ascarosepion bandense (assembly GCA_037127315.1). Classification (NCBI taxonomy): domain Eukaryota; kingdom Metazoa; phylum Mollusca; class Cephalopoda; order Sepiida; family Sepiidae; genus Ascarosepion; species Ascarosepion bandense. Next base: position 323,979 of record JBBBDQ010001234.1, on the reverse strand, counting down.
AGTATAGAATTTAACGTTTGAAAATAATATTAGAGATGAAGAGCGGAATAAATTGTCTTATATTCTGACCAATATCTACGTGTCTTCTATTGTGGAACCATAACTGTGTTGCTAGCTTTACTGGGGACGCATTTTCTATCTTAAGTACGGCCCACTCAACTTGCCACCACAAAGATTTACATTATACCAATGTTTTGTAAAATGTTGTACACATCGTCATGTCTCCTTTACATTTGGGTTTTGACGTTTTGTTTTGATGATGTTAGGACGGATGTGCGTTGTGGTGTAGCGGATATCGGCTTTGAACGAGAAATCGGGGAGCCGAGATCGAATTCCATTTGAATTTCTTGCATTCACTTACACGCAAATATCCTTGGGAAAGGTATTAACCCGTCTCTTCCTTTCAGTTATAGGATAAATAACAAGACAGATTGGGTTCTTTAGCCCTGGGTAGCAACCAGTTTACCACAGAAAGTAATGACAACCTACTGCGGGACAATCTTCTGCCCAGTCAGTCATGTCTCTTTCGAGACATGATCGCCTTAGCGTGTGACACGTATGGCACTTAACTGACTGAGGATGCGTATTTCCCTTGAAGATGGATTGTTTCTTGACGAACCACTCACATGGCCACCTCGTACTTCTTTTCTTGGATTTTTTTCCTTTGCGGGTACGTCAAAGATTGTGTCTACTAGACTCTTTTTCATGGTCTTGCCACACTTCGTAGAAGCATTGTTAAAGTTGTTCCAGCAGCTGACGTTTATTTGCTACAGGGCATATGGAAGGTGATCGCATATCGTCTTGTTATTCTGGAGGCAACTAAAGAGACACATGTGGAATGTAATCAATGAAACCTGTTAATGTAAACTTGAGAAGATATACAACATTTTACGAAAGAATTAAAAAAACTGCAATATGTCATATGGCCTCTTAGCAATAAATACTTATAATGTGACTGGCACTTTATAGACACACTGTTGACGTTAAATAACAATAAATACAAAAATAAGAAATAGATGTAACTTATGTCTTTTAGAAAGAAACTTTTCATTTTAAAAAAAACCCTGAATAACCTTAATATATTAAACAAAAAAAAGTGAATTTCTCACCACATACAAAGACATAAATATCTGCTTAAATATTTATACTTATTAATTTTTTTGTTATTTACATTTTAGTTATTTATTTACCTATTTTGTATTTGTCCATATTTCTGAGATGAGGTAGTATTTACAGTATTTACATTATTCGGAATATTGATCTCATCTTTGTTGCCATTTGTACTACATTTCGGCTGTTGTACGCTCCGGCCTTCTTTAGGTGCTACAGCAGTAGTAAACAAATATCTTGCAGGGTTAGAGGGAGGTAACTGATGACTTTTAATCGAGCCTCCCGCAAGGAATGTAGTTCATATACCCCAGTGATCGTATTAACGCATTCTGCTCGAATTTCGTAGCACATGAAGAAGGCCGGAGCGTA